>OZ026621.1:11237023-11837023 GCA_964020975.1 Hermodice carunculata | reverse complement strand
TTTAAGCTAGGACCTATTTGAGCCAGGACTTTAAGTAATAGCCATTATTTTGATATTTTTGCATGACAGTCTTCAACAAGTGTAGCCTAGCCCATATTTGTAAGGCCATAGGCTCACTTTATTATGTACAATGGTAGTTGAGGGATGGCGACGCAGTCCTATTGGCTTTATTTTGCACGGATATACCCATCATACTATGACTTATCGTATCATTAAATGATAACGTATGCATCAAATCATAAATTGCATTTGAAACAATTTAAACGTATGCATTGCTACAAAAGTATGCACTGCTACAAAAGTATACATGGCAATAAAAGTATTCATTGCTAAAAGGTATTTAGAATGCTACATTTTAGCAGATTTGAAGCAACCTTTTGATTAGCAATAGAAACAGCTGATTTATTTGCAACAAAAACAGTGGGGGCAGAAGTATTGAATTCAAAACAAAGTACATTACAGTGCGGACAATACGACAGTGAAGTGGCATAAAACTGGTCCTTTATAGAGGCATTTTGCAAACAGATATTTTTAAATCATGTGCATAACGTCGCTTGAAAGATAAACTCAACTTTGGCGTTTACTGTAATTCCCACAACTGTTCGCATCATATCTAAAGGACACACACACACGAAAAAAAAAATCCCATTTGCACACGTGCCTTAAATTTTAGGTCAGACCCGGCCAAAGTGCTGTGTAGATATTCTACTCTCTGGTCGATTTGTAGCATTATTCCACCGAAGTCTTAACGAGGATCGACTTCACTCCACCGTGTGAGTAGCGACAAACGTTTAGCATGCAATCTGTACATGTGATACTCCTGGTGTTTTAAAATATCAATTTCCTAACTGTCTAATGTTTAATTTATTCAAGCGATTTTTGAAAATAATATACATGTATGTATGGCTGTAAGTTTCGACTTGGGCAGACAATTGCAACGAGGGGACACTTTATGTACATGTACTTTTGTCTGTTCGTGCTCTTGCAGACAGTTGATGTATCAAATATCGTTTAGTTCTGTTTGTCGGTCTGCTTTGAGAAATGTTAAACTTCATCATAAAACGTATGTTTTTGTACCTAGAGCAGGTTGGACTTTCGCCCCAATTATAGTTAACTTACAGAATCCGCATCAGAATGTGTATTGGATATGCCGCTCTCTTAGACCCATCGCGACTAGTACAAGCCAGTCTAGGTTTAATGAATGCTGCATCTAGATACCGCTAAGCTGTTACCATAAAGACTATTCCGAACAAGAAAACTTGCAATTTGAAAAAAAAGAACAAAATAAAACACATCTATCTCTAAACTTCAATCCAATCTAGGTCTGAATGTGCGTCAAGAGTCACGATCGCTGGCAGGCGAGGGGGGGGGGGGGTAGCACATATTTGGATAGTAAGAATGAAAAAAAAAGACATTTGTGTTCTTCTGCATGATTGCTTTGTTTAATACCGCCACCCGATGTCCTGTATCTTGCTGCCACACAGGCACAGTTCCAATCTGGGCCACCAGGTACAGAGTTTCTTTGCGGTTCACATTATTGCGTCGGCTCGTGGAAAGCAGGCCCTGAACTGCCGGCTGAACAGTGTCCGATTCAGAGCTTTAAATTAGACCTCAGTGTTCAAAACATTGATGGTCAGAAACGTGGAGAATGGGTTGTAAGAGGATAGTGGTATTCATATTCCAAAAGGAAAGAGGAAGGGGTGTTTCAGGAATTTTAATATACTGGATTCCATTATAAGCTTCTGAAACCTCCAGCCCCATCGCTTTGAGCCCACAGAATTTCCGGTTATTTATTTATTTGTTTTTTTGTTTTTGTATTTTTTTTTTTTTTGAATGCTGGTTTGTTTCATTTGATTTATTTTAACTTAAAATTGCACATCTTTCAGCGCCATGCTTTGTTCGTGTATATTCAAGTGTAATATGTACGCTTATGTATTTCACTGTAACTTTTAACTTACTTACTTATGATGGTTCAATAAAGAATCGTTCTTCCATGTGACACGTGGCCTGTTAATTTCATATGTTGCGTGATTGATGGGCATGTTACGTTTTATGAGGTTTTCAGACTCGTGACCGGCAACAGAAACAAATCATATCAAGTGTGGGACCGTAATGTCTAATATTATGTGATGGGTAACGCCACATCCCTGCTCCCATTACCTACTCGTTGTGACTGGTTTCATCAAAAAGCAGTTCTGAACGTCCCGTTGTTATATAATCTATGGCCAGGATATAGGTTTGGTATCTTCCTATTTTATATGTACATCAAATGTATCCTTGAGGCTCTCTGGGAACCTCATAAAACTCAGCAGTTCAGGCAGAAAGAACGTTTTCAAAGTATTGCGACATTGTAGGTCTACAACTTTGAGTGGGAAAAATTTTTATGAAAAACATTAAGAGATTGTCCGTTATAGTGGGCCGCATCCAGCTATGTTTGCTGCATGTGTTTTCATCTCACGTTAAACTTATGTAAAGATAACAGTAGGACTTTAAATCTCAACAAATCAATTGAGAATTCAAAAATATGGGATTAAATATTTGTACAACTTCCTGCACATGCCATGCAATTATTTCTACGACTACATGTCTTTAGTTTATTACACATGGTTTAAAAGAAAGCTCAACTTATGTAAAATTGCCACAACCTACTGCCAATCACTTTTAAAAGGTCAGGCTGTATGGATGCAAAAAAAATGGCCAGGCTGCCAGATATGCGCATTTTGTTTTCATTTTGATCAGGTAATCAAAATGACAAGTAAAATTTTTTACACATTTGGCTGACAAAATATGTGTATGCCTAGCACAGATCTGAAGGGAGCCGCTGGAAAAACCTGGCATAGTGATCATGCCGTAAAGTGATACCTTAGTGTAAGTAATTCGGTTTTTGGCGACCGGATGCTTGTCTGTAAAATTGAAAGGTCCCCTAAATTTGGATGTGTTCATTTAACTACATCAGTTGGTGATACAAGATCATGGAAATCGGGGGCTTTTTCCTGTCCTATGGATCACTGTCTGCGTGGCAGGCACATGCTTTGGTTGATTATTCCATTTGTATGCTGGGGTCGTTTTCAAGAATATGTTAACAATTTCAGATCATTGAAAAGTGCGTTCTGAACATATATTGATTTTAAATTATTATTTCAATGCACATGTATGTTGCGGCCAAATAAGTCTCGGTTCCTCAAGAAAAAAAAGCCCTTTCCCCCAAGGGAGACATACAGATAGGACAATTGGTCCCCGGCATACAGTAATGCAAAAAAAAAAAAAAAAAATAGAAAAGAATGAAAAGGATCGTAATATTCTAGCGCAAAAACTTAAAAACCCGTTGGAGCGGCTCACAAATGTGCTTTATGCTAAGTAGTCAATATATGTTTAGGGATTATATGTTTCCACGTGTACATGCCTGTAACTAACTTTGTCCTTACAGACTTTAAACTTATTTGGATGCACGTTACAGCTTGCCATGAAACTTACCAAAAGTAAAAATAGAGAATATTTTCATTTGTTGTTCTTGTCAGTAATTGAATTTCTAGCACTTTGTAATTTGGCCCGCTTAATTTTATATTCATTAAATTGTTTCATTTTACCATTTCGTTGCAGCTAGGCCAAACGTAGTAAAGGACATCACTTTATTCGTCGAATGTAAAGTTGGTATAGACTGACAAAAAGTGTGTTGCAAATTGCTTACAACAGTGGCAAATTTTAAAATTCAAACCATCATACACACTTGACAGACCTTCGTAAACTAGACTTCAGGAACCCTGAAACTCTCTGAAATATATTTAAAACTCTCTGCAATAAATGTTAAACTCCCTGCCGGTATTTAAGCTCACTATAAAGAATTAAAAAACTCTCGGTTGTATGTTTAAAATTCACTGCAGTCTATTTCATTCATAAATACACTACAGTACAGGTGAGCAGTTTTGCCCAGCACACTCAGCTTAATGCACTGTACCTCATTCCTACATACACTAGAGCCCAGGTCAACAGTTTTGCCCGGCACATTCAGCATTCTGCACTGTATCTCATTCCTAGATACACTACAGGCCAGGTCCACAGTTTTGCCCGCGCCCCTATGGCAAATGAAGAGTATAGAATGAAGCTGTTGACTGGGTTTCCAACTGGGCACAGAGAATTTTCAACCAGAAAATACGCGTGTCAGTACTATTGCTGTGAGTTTTACGGTGTGATTTGTGTCCCAGCAGAATTGTCATTCAACTTCCAGAAGCGTTTCGTATTTTGGCACTTGCATTAGCATATACACGTTGCCAACACACAGTCTGTGCTAACAGGACATTTCCGAGATAATCAATTTATTACATACAGTCTGATCACGTTTATTTATTTGGACCTACTGCTGGATCCAAATAAATTCCACCAGGGTGTCTTTAGATGACCTATTAGGTAATTTATGTGTTTGGTAATCTAGTTCATGGAAGGTGAACAGAAATTCGGGAGAGAATAAATTATCACCAGTTAGCATGACCAAAATTCAGAGCGCATATCCAACTATTGCTTCTTTTGAGCTGTATCCGTTCCTTATATGGCAAATGACACTGGAATTGCCCATACTCTGAACCGAAACTATTTAATGCTGTTAATATTTTCATCTGCAGTAGCTGTGTAGAAAAACCACCATTATGCAGTTGGGTGGTAGTTGCAATGTTGCCACTGTCAACAACTATACGCTATGGCCTTTCCTTATCAGAAACGTAAGATGAGCAAAAACAGGACAAACTATGGATATCCCCTGGCCAGCCGAAATGATTTTGGTTCGAAATCTCCTCCAGTTTTGATGTCTGCCGAAAACAGCAATCTTTCTTTCTCACAGTCTTCGTCAACTCATGTGGGAAACACCAGTGACAGCTGTGTCCAGCTGCTGTGATTCCAGAGGTGGTCTATGACCACGTTTTCTCGTTCTGTTCCGCAACAGAGCATACATGTAATGTCAGTGACATTCATTGCCACCCGTTCACTGCTTTCACCTTTAGTCAGTGAACTCGTACGTTGTTAAAGATGTTCTTTAAAAGCCTCTCAGTCCGTTTTGTTTTTTCTTTCTCTCCGACGTCCATTTTCAAACTGTGAAGCTAAATCACTTTTGCTGCACTTAAATTCCTCCGCCCTTGGCACTATATAAGAGACCGATTTACCCTAAGTAGTATTATTGCAGAAACATTCTCATAAATTCGTGCCTATTCTGAGTTTAAACTTTGGATAAATACAATCACCATCTTGTGATTGGATACAGGTTTACAGATGAGACCTGCAAGTTTCTTTGGAGGCAATAAATTACTCTATTTTCGACGTGGCATTGTATCGCTCAAAAGGATCTTGCGCGTCACATCTGTGAACCTGTATCCAGTTATGCATGTTGATTCTCTATGTGTTGAAAAATGTTTAAATGGACTAGCAGGCAGCAGTGGGCGTACAAGAGATGCGTGGCTATAGCCACACGTGCCCTGATTGGTTCTGGTCACATTATCGCATACAAGTTCTCACCAATGTTTAGTTTTACACCAGGTCCAGCAGCTGTCAGACGCTTTGAGCCATTGCCGGTTTTGTCTCAGCATTGAGCTCCTGTCTCTGCCTCCCTTAATTTTGATTAGTCTTTAAGCGTCTAAGTTAACCTAATTTTAGAGATTTACAGCTCAGAACTCCTGTGTTTCTCTCACAGCTTAGCAATGGTAGCACAGAAGTGCACCAAACCAGCAAAATCGCAGAATCGTTTTTCAGCGTCCAATGGCACCCACGTGATTGAACACTTGCTGCACAAAATGATATTTGTGATTGTATTTATAACTAGATGTTTTTAATCAGTGTTGCATTCTGAGCCAGCCCAAGCACGGACAATTGTTATTGAACTATTTATATGCAATACATCATTACTACCCATGAATCGTCATCTTATTGTATCTGTGTGTTCTTGTCGAGAACCTCTTCCTAGTAACCATTACTATGTTCCGCATTCCGAACTCTTTACTCTCAATAATAGTCCAGTTCATATAGACCATATTTTGGCCAAATCATGCGCTTCAGAGTACAGCTAAGCCGATTGATTCTATTAAAGACAAGAACATTATCTTTAATTTCAGTGAAGGACACAACCTGTATCTGGCAACAAGCATGCCTAAAATTACATGCTTCCATGGTGACGTCATGAAATAATAATGTTGAAGTAAAAATGAAAAACGTGTCGTAACTTTGTTGCATTTTGTGATAGAAAGACACACGAGGTATTAAATAAATGCTGAGTAAATGGACCTCCTGATTTTTTGGAGATATTTTTTAAAAATTCAATGAAGCAAAATGCAATATTTGAATAATAATGGAGATTTTTTTGGAAATTTTCTTCATTAACACCTATATTGTTAATTTTAAAAACGATACAAATTGTCATACAGGTATCCCGATTGGCACAATTATAGACAAGTATATTATATTTCATCTTAGTCCAGGAAACAACCGGTATCTTTAGACAAGCATGCCTAAAATTGCAGGTGTCCATTATAATATCAGGAAAATCTAATGTAAAAGTATATTTGAAAATTCATTGTAAATTCTTTATGATAAACCTGCAATTTATGTATAAAAGTGATTTTTTTTTTAATTTACCAATTTACACTTATATAAAAAAAATGAAAAAAAAAATTATCATATTGGTATTTTCATCGGGTGTATGATACAGTTAGATATCATGTTTAAATAAACACACAACATATCCGGTAATTTGATTTAAAATGTGTTCAAAATAAGCTATTTGCACAGCAACTTATTTTTTCGAGTAAATATTGAAAATTGGTTCACAGCCGTTGATCATTTATGACTTTGAACAAAAGGAGCAAGTCATTCAATCAGGGCAGTGTAAACACTTTAAATGCTGCAGTCATTGTTTTCGAATTGGTACACTGAATTTGTGGGACGGCGACTTCCAAAGTAGTAATGTATTGAAATTACCACTGAAAGTGAAGCCCCCATACATTTTTCAATGAACTATTCCCTTGTTTTTGATTCGCTCTCGCATATTTTTGTAATAACACAAATAAGAATGATAAAGATAGCTTCATATACCTGGTCATCAAATTTCAAGCTACATATATTGTACTTTTGGTATTTTGAAAGAATTGTTTCTTCAGAAATGTTGAAGTTGTGACTCCTTAATGTCTTTCACTCATTTGAGTCACCTCAGAATCTGCGCATTGTCATGATGAATAGTCTCGTTGGGTGAAATACCAACCATCTTCCCTCGGATTTCTGCAATACAGTTTTCCAGTCTTTACAGAGGCCTGTGCTTTGGGCTATGAATATCTCGTCTGTTTCAGGGAACTAACTGTTCATTACAGATGTGCTGTCATGTGGCTTGGGTTGCCTACATCCATTCCTTTTTTTTAAGCTTGTCGTTTACTCTCTCTATTTTTTACAAGTGCTAGGCACCTCCAAAAACTTCACTTAAAACTGCTTTGGATACTTATTTTTTTCTTTTGCAAGTGGGCTGTCTGCCTACTGAAAATTTGTGGACACACCAAGCAACCAAATAGGGTTTTGCTGCACAGGTCCTATTCTGGACTGTAAGCTTGTTAAACTTGTGGCACATAGTCAGTCAATTTTAAAATGGCTTGCACAAACTATAGATATCCAAATACAGTCATTGTTCCCTGATATAGTTTGCACAAGCCATGTGACGCAAAGCAAACTTTTTTTCAGTTTGCCACTCCTGGTCCCAGTAACCCAGAGGACAGGAGTGCAAGCTTGTCCACAACAGACTGGAATAAATGCGTACTATGTCAAAAGACGGTATAGATAAGAGACT
Organism: Hermodice carunculata; assembly: GCA_964020975.1. NCBI lineage: Eukaryota > Metazoa > Annelida > Polychaeta > Eunicida > Amphinomidae > Hermodice > Hermodice carunculata. The sequence goes on along the minus strand of OZ026621.1, from coordinate 11,829,216 downwards.
GGTTGATCCATGTAATTTGTCACGTAAATCGGATGCTGGTATTGGTTATCATACTGTGTCAAAAAAAACATCAATCAGTTTCATCAATCAGAATGTTTGCCATTTGATATTAACGTGGAATGCTTAGACAGTGGAAGTGGAATAGAAGAAACATTCAAGGAGAGAAAAGCCAAATGGTATAAACATTGCTTTGGTAAAATTGACGATTCCAAAAATTACAGAGATTGTTGAAAAAAAGGGGGAAGTTGTGTCTTCTGCGATTAACAAGAAGAGCACACAGCAGATGTGGTACAAGAAAAAGAATGACGTGTGTTTATTTGGCGGTAAAGCTGCAACACGCAAATTTCCTCTTCTATGTCTAATCTGAATAAACTCCTTTTGGCAAGGCACCGCCTTCTATGTCTAGTCTTAACTCTTTTTGGCAGGGTACAGCCTTTAATGTTTTAACTCTTTTTGGCAAGGTACTGCCTTCTATGTCTAGTCTTAATTAACTCCTTTTCGCAAGGCACCGCCTTCTCTGTCTAGTCTTAACTCTTCTTGGCAGGGTACAGCTTCCATGTTTCAACTGTTTCTGGCAGGGCACTGCCTTGTATGTCTAGTCTTAATAAACTCGCCAGTTTATTCCAAATGTAAATTATGTCTGTGTGCCAACACAGACATATAGTTTTTTGGGGGCAATTCTTCCTTCCTTCCTTCCTTCCTTTCTTTCTTTTTTCTTTTTTTCTTTCCGTCTGTGTCCCATTACAGACATATGGTCTTTCTTTCTTTCTTTCTTTCTTTCTTTCTTTCTTTCTTTCTTTCTTTCTTTCTTTCTTTCTTTCTTTCTTACTTTCTTTTTTTCTTTCTTTCTTTCTTTCTTTCTTTCTTTCTTTCTTTACCAGCAAATTTGTCAGACATTTCATTTAAAAACTGCAATACGTACAAACTCCAAACTACACATGAATACATTTTCATGCATGAACTCTTGAGCATTTTTTGGGGGGGGTTTCTTCCTTCCTTCCATCCTTCCGTCCTTCCTTCCTTCCTCTCTTTCTTTCTTTCTTTCTTTCTTTCTTTCTTTCGTTCTTTTCGTCTGTGTGCCATTACAGACATATGGCTTTTGTAGAGTTTTTCTCACTTTCTTTCTTTCCTCCTTCCTTCCTCTCTTTCTTTTTTTCTTTCTTTCTTTCTTTGTTTCTTTCTTTCTTTCTTTCTTTCTTTCTTTCTTTCTTTCTTTCTTTACCAGCAAATTTGTCAGACATTTCATTTAAAAACTGCAATACGTACAAACTCCAAACTACACATGAATACATTTTCATGCATGAACTCTTGAGCATTTTTTGGGGGGGGATTCTTCCTTCCTTCCATCCTTCCGTCCTTCCTTCCTTCCTCTCTTTCTTTCTTTCTTTCTTTCTTTCGTTCTTTTCGTCTGTGCGCCATTACAGACATATGGCTTTTGTAGAGTTTTTCTCACTTTCTTTCTTTCCTCCTTCCTTCCTCTCTTTCTTTTTTTCTTTCTTTCTTTCTTTGTTTCTTTCTTTTTTTTGTTTCTTTCTTTCTTTCTTTCTTTCTTTCTTTCTTTCTTTCTTTCTTTCTTTCTCTCTTTCTTTACCAGAAAATTTGTCAGACATTTCATTGGAAAACTGTAATACGTACAAACTCCAAACTAGACATGATAACATTTTCATGGCATGAACTCTTGAGCTATTTACAGAGGTTCAAGGGTTTGGAACATTATGTAAATTGGGGTCATTTGAAAATTTGAATTTCGAGTATATCCAAAACTATTGTAGGTATATACAGGTAACCAATCCAACTTCAATTCATATGTTTGTAACATTGCACATTTTTTTAATTTCCATTTGACCTCTAAAGGTCAAAGATCAAGGTTATTTTACCATTTGAAATTTTCATCTAGCTATAACTCTTTCATTTTTCATCCAATTTTACCCAGATGGCACCCAAATCGAAGGCATTGCAACAAATCATTTTTTATCATTTAACCTATGACCTCTAACAGTCAAAGGTCAAGGTTCTTTGGACCTTTGGGATTTCAAGCATGAGCTGTTCAATTGTCATTCAATTTTAATCATGTTGAACTCAAATTGTAACACTGCAAATTGTTGTATTGTACATGTGACCCCAAAAGTCAAATGTTAAGGTCATTTTGCCATTTGGAATTTTTTCCTAGCCATAACTCCTTCCATTTTTAACCGATTTTGATCATGTTGGGCTCAGATTGTAGTTATTGTAACACTGGCCGTTTTTGTGAGTTATATCTGAGCTCTAAAGGTCAAAGGTCAAGATCATTTGGAACTTTGAAATTTCATCCAGCCATAACATGGTCAATTTTCATTCAATTTCAGTCATTTCTGGCACAAATCACATATAATTGGCTTGTCCTTGCCGAAACTATTGCAGGCCATAGATTATTGAGATACCCAAAGGCAAGCCCATTTATTAATTTAAACATGATAAATATTGTCTGTTTTTTCTACGTTCTGACAAAGCCTCCCTTCCCGTGTCAACATAAATTTGCTGGAGACTTGTATGAGTAAGTGTTCCTGTTACATCCCTGCGGCCAGCTGAACTGTTCAAGTTTGTCTTTATCAGTTTGTGTGCATCGATGCCAGACCACACTACCATACTCTAGGTTGGGATGTACATAAAAGAAATATATGGATTCTGAGGACCATCTGTTCAACCCATACTGTCAACAGTAAAGTATACCGACTAACCTTTTGGATTTTACAACAATTTGGTGGTATGTGTTTTGACCAGGAACAATCTGCGGAAAACCAGATTCCTTAACGTTTATGCAAATTTACATTTTCAAGGTTGCTGTTGTCAAATTTTAAACAAGGATGGTCTGGAGAATTTGTTATTGCCGACTATCATCAGTGTTTTCCTTTTTGCGGACTGAAAGAGACAAGCCACTGATTGGACCATTGAGTTATTGAATCAAGATCATAATTTAGTATATCAGCCGCTTCTGTTGGATCATTAACTGTAATGTACAAAGTTGCGTCATCAGCAAAAAGTTCTGATTTCACAATGTCGTTTACATATATAAGAAAGAGCAACGGCCCTAAGCCATAACCTTGTGGGACACTGTAGTAATGTTCCTCAAAAACAAGGCCTGCCCTTGAATGATCACCCCTTGTGCATTCAGATAATTTTCAAACCACGGAAGCAAGGGATCTCGAATTTCTTCGTTCTTTAATTTCAGTATCAGGCCCAGATGATGAACCCTATCAAAAGCCTTGGTGATATGCCAAAATACCACCCAAACCTCTTTCTGAAGGTCAAATGCTTTGGCAAACTCATAATAAAGATACACCAGCTGATTTACTGTGCCGTCTCTCAGATCTGTGCAATTAGAGGCAGCACGGATACACTTCGATACATATTGAGGTATACTACTCAATGTTTGATCTAAACATGTTGTCGATTATTCTGTTATCCTTGTGGACTCACCGATGTGCATCGTAAAGTTGTTATAAAGACCAAAGTTGAAAAGATATTTTCCATATTATGTTCTGGGGTCGGCATACAATTCACCCGTAATTACAATGTTCAAGTTATAAGCATGGTGTATGTTAACCTGAAGGTCGTCCCAAAAGGACGCATCAGAACTAGGGGGGCTATGAACACCTGCTAACAGAAATATATTGTTATGGAGACGAACTGCTGCCCACATTATTTCAAGGGCTCGACTCTCAAGGTCAGTGCGCCTTTTGACAACAGGAACGTGTGATGCATATAGCGAAACACCTCCACCATGCCTGCTGGTACGGCCCCGTCTCATTATTAGGAATTAAGATCGCTGCTAGCCTGAAATGGTGATAGAAATGTCCCAGAAAGAGTTATTAGATCAGACGATGACACTAAGAAGATTTAATACATAAAAGTTTATCTTGCGAAGCCATCCAGAGTATGTTCTAAACACTTGTAATACTCAATAACAATAAATAGTTGCTGTAAGGTCATGTCCTTACTTGGTTTGTCATCGTGCTTCACACTTACAATAAGTAAAAAACACTGATCAACCTTGCCCCAGCAATTACCTATGTGGAGAGCACTAAATGCGCTAATGTATCTACCACCATTTCTGGAAACAAAACCAAACATAATGTGGTACCAAATATAAAAAGTTGTTCACAACCATTGCAAAGAGTGAAGCATGCCATGCAAATAACATAGCAATACTAGTTGGTATATGTCTCAGCAGTCAAGCTAAACTATTCTTCCTATATTGAGGTACACATGTAAGAATATTTTCATTTAATGTGAAGGTCATAAAACACATTGCCAATACTGTACTGAAATATCCCGTTTTTGCCGATGTGTGGATACATACAACACACAATAAAAGCGAAATATGCACAAATTATATCGAATATGAGGTGTACATACCACAGCCGATGTATCTATTGCATTGTTAGAATGAGAAAGCAGTGTATCACATACAGTGTTTCTCGTAAGTGGCAAGAGTATTTCAGTAACATGACCATATAAAACGAAAATGATTTTACACCGTATTGTAGGCTAGTCAGCAAAAGACCATTCAGGTCCTATTTACACTTCATGTGCTTCCCCTGCAAGAGCACAAATAATATAGGGAAAAGATTACCACCCTTATTTTCTGTAGGGTAGTATTTAAAATGTAAACACACCTACTTTCCGTGTCATACACCCGGATAGAAATCCCATAACACATCGATTAGAGAGAACACCCACATACATTGTAGAATAATATGCTAGGAGAACAGACAAACTGGTACTAGTGTGCCATGCATATTCTGCAATTAATGTACTCGTAGTCATAAAGGGGAAACATAAACTGATGGAATTGTGAGCCTTTGCTCTCATGGTTTCCACTAAATCAGAGAGCAAAGGAAAGAAATAAAAGTATGTGACAGTAAACCACTACTGAGTTTACGCTGAGCAGTGATGGCACGATGCTCTGGAGATGCATTAATTTTGACGGCATCATTAGGTGGTAGGTGGCCAAGTTGACGGGCCCTTACCGTAAACCGGACTGAGTATTTTACTTCAGCTTGAAAGTTTAACTTTTCACATACCTTTGTTACACGAAGAGGATAATTAATAAACAAGTAATCGTTGTAAGACGGGTTGGCGGTGGACACAAGGCCCTTAGAGCAGCATAAACACCGCCGTCCGAGGAACCCATTGTTTGACAACTATACAATTCATACATTTTGAATGTACGCATACAGTCACCACTGGTGACAGAGGAGCGGTATGTAATAATATGTAAATACGTCAGAAAGCGAAACCAGTGGTTCAAGTAGTTTCTGCCGCCTCACAAAACTATGCTATCGCTATTTCAAATGCCATAACATTCATCCCAATACGGTTGTTTGAGTGACAACCTATGAGAACGTCAGACTCATGTAATTCTCCAAGTACAATCAGACTTAACCTAATTCGGCAAAGCTATTAAGCTCCACAGCCAATTTATAGTCTTCAAAACCCTTTGAAGCTTGATTTCTCTCTTTGATGAAACGGAAGAGAGAGGTAACTTTCCACGGCTATTCCGGAAGAACAGCTCAGCAATGAGGAATGGAATAAACAGAATAAATTTTGTAAAGGCCGTAACTAAAAAGCCTATGAAGCAATTTTTATTTGAGTGCCCCGTTTCGTTTTTTCTGTGGACCAAAGAAATCGAACAGGTCAAAGATCAAAGAAAAAGGTGACATGTCAAGCTTCAGGGTCTTGTGGTGATAAAAGTAATCGGGATACAAAAAATAAAATCGTAGGATGGTTGTTATCCGGTGATATGTTCGCTACAGAATGGACAATTTTTTATCAATTTATGTCAAGCACGCAATGACGTCTTTCGATGTTTTTAACATCGTCCATTGTCGACATACTAGTCAATGTTTATTTGACAATTAAAGACATGAAACTACGATCACATTGCATACATCATCTTTGGATCATGAAGAACACACACACATATATGGTTTGGGTGTAGATCAGAATACTTTTGGAGATATGTGACTAAAGTCGCAGACAGTTTTGGTGTATCTCGTGTCGTTAAGCACAATACCCAGGAATCCCTACTTTGTACTATATAACCTGTCGTCTATGGAGGCCTAATATGCATTGAAGAGAACAAAAAACAAAGGAACAGGCTTGCTGTCCTTCCACCCCTATAGGGATAGGCACCAGTTCATAACCTGCGTTAGCACTACACCATAAGTAATCATAGGACTGTATTTTATATATGTATACTGTGGTGGGCCGGTAATTTTGTAAGATGCCCATGCAAATTTAGGCAAGAGTCACAGTATGCCCCTCATCTAGCACGTATTGTTGTATTTGCCTAAAAAACAAACTACGAAAGTTTAAAAATCACAATCATTGGATCTACACATAGTTAACGTGACTAACATGGACAGCGAATAAAAAAATTATCAGCTTTATTCAGGTGGTAATGAGTGACATTACTGTGAGAAACTACATTGTGTGTGCACACCACACGGTAAGTATGTTGGCAAGATGGTCTGCATTCACATCAAAATAATAATCGTAGACGTAGAAGCTCGTATGTGATTTATGATAGCGGCTTGATAAGCATACACACTACGCACGTATTACAAACATTATATAAGCATATTTTAATCGTCGCAATACAGTGACCACATTATTGCCCAATTAGAAAGGGCCAACAGTATTTCGAACAACAGTTACGTAAGCGTATTTCAATTCCTCACACGCTAATTGATAATTAACTACACACTAGAAATATTGTGACAGAATCTTGCATACTTTACATAAATTTGGAACAGGTTCATGAGTCTCTGGAATTTGTTGCTACGCTTGGTTTTAGCACATTACAGAGGAATTTCCCGTTTAGTCTGTATGGACCAGGCAAATATGGAGGTCTAATATGTATCCCGATATAAATGCAAAAAAAAAACGACCTGGGATGCCATATTTCTGTCGTAAAAGAGCACAAGTAAAAAAACACCAGCATCAGATGTACAGGTTTTCTATCATCCCACCCCTATAGAAAGGTACCAGCTCCTAACCTGCAATAACACTCTGCCATAAGTAGTCATGAGGCTGCATTTCATGGATTCACCTTGCATCGTGTACACTGTGGAAGGCCGGCAATTTTGCAGCAGCGCAGGACACAATATATTGTTCAAATACCAAAGATTGCTCGTATATATATATATATATATATATATATATATATATATATATATATATATATATATATATATATATATATATAAACATATATATACATATATACATATATATATATATATATATATATATATATATATATATATATGCGGCAAACGTTGGCTTGTAAGCGCTAGAAACGTACAGTAGGTTACAAGTAGCAGAAAGGCTGATATGGTATCATTTACGTAACATGTCCATATCCCCCAGGTTTGAATAAAGTGAATTGATTAATACACGATTTCAATGTATATTTTGCCAATGCCGTATTTCAGCACACAAGAATACTTTTTCAAAAGCAGCCAATACAGATAGAAGATTTCAAGGGCAAAAATGGCTAATCGTCAGGCAGTGTGTGTAGATGAAAATAAACCATTGGAAATTCAAGACAACCCGATTCCTGAAGCACCACCAGGTGGCCTGGTTGTCAAGGTATGTGGAATTTTGCCACTTCTATTGTTCTAGCAGTTTAGTGTTTTAGTTGTCACCTGAAATTCTTGAACGACAGTTGACAAAAGGCCCCAAAAATCTACAAATATTTCAAGTATTGTGATGTAAACATTACGCATATTTAGCTGTTAGTATAAAAGCATGATCCATTAAATTCTGATTTTGGGCAGCTTAGTTTTATAATAGCAGGCATGAAACTATCTTTGCCAAATGTCAGTCCCATCATGCAATCGTTATGGCACAGTTTTCTTGCAACAAATCTATTATATCCTTTTTCTGCTGGAAGTTTCAAAGAACGGATCATTTGACTCATTCAGATCTGTCCAGTATATCTTTGGTAAATGGTGATTTTTTTTTTTTGCTACTGATACAACCCAGACAGATACATTGACATTTCAGAATATTGTAACCATTGGACATGTTATATCATATTTATTTTTTTTCTTGGTGAGTATAAGGATACAGCAACTGTTTTCAATGGCGCCTTGCAGCAAATCCGCTTGACGAAAAGTCATTAACCAGGACCATGTCATCATGATCAGTCCAGTCTAAACTTTTTAACAAATGTATTTCTTATTCATATGCTATTTACAAAAATCAAAATAAAGCAGACTTATCAAGAAACCATTGGGCAATTTTAGTGGGAGGGTGTTGCTGATTGACAGGTAGACACGACTGCTTAACACCAAACACATAACCTGTCGGGTTGTACCAAGAATGTATACAGTAAAAAAAGAAGAAGAAAAAACAAAACACACACACACACACACAAAATAAATAAATAAATCAAGCAAAAAAAAAAAAAAAAAAAAAAAAAACTTGCTCCCTTAAATACAAAACAATTGCCACATCCCAGGCAAATCTAAAGTGACAAGCAAGCCTCCAAAGCTAGTTTTAGTATGCTGCATACACTGACAAGATTTTGTAGTCATCTATGAACCCTAATGTTCATCTATAAAAGCTACACCTGAAAGGTATGAAAGGTAATCACATGTATTTCCTACTGTAATGCAATACTCTAATTTCAGATTGATTTACCAAAAAATCTGCACAAAGTAATCATGTGTCTAGAATGTAAAGCATAAAAATAATATCTAAAGAAATTACAATCACGACGAAAATAGCAATAACAATAACAATAAAACTATCGTCTAGGCAAGATACAATAATCACACAATGAAATGAAAATAAGTCGATTCTTTGATATCTTACAAAGATTCACTGCAATAACACGTCTGGAATGCCTAGCTTCTCTTGTGAGCTCAAAATGCGATAAACAAATGATTTGTATATGGGAGCCAATTAAGATATGTCTTTCAGATTAAAGCTTCTTCCTGATGATGTTTGTATGGAAAGCCATTTTGACATTTAGTCCTATTTGCCGATATCACCAGATCATTTAATGTTATTGCTAATTGATCTCATAAAATCATATTTCTCAATCATTTAATGATACCCTAAATTATTTAGATATATCACTGAATGATTCAGATTTGTCACTAAATGATTTAAAGTTATCATCAAATAGGACTCAATGTCAAAACGGCTTGCCATAGGTTTGACGTATTGACCTCTCGGAAATGTGTGTATCATGATCACATCCATGGTATTAATGGTATGACAACATTCCGTTGCAGAAATTGATAATGATTTGATATTAAAAGTGAGATGAATATTTCTGGGACTTCAATACTAAAATTTAAAAAGTGATAAATGTATGTCCACTGAAATATGCCTGTTTAGTTTAAGTGGGGTCAATTATTTCTTCTCTGCAGCAAAGTTTAGTCTTTTGAGAAGTACACGTCTTTTATTTGGTATCTGATACCGGTTTTTCCTATAATAGTTACTTCACTTGAGATTGAGTTCTAAATTTTGAATGTAATTTAGTTTAAATTGTTTTATTGGGTCAAAACACCTGTTTCTAGGTTAAATTTATGTTAAGTTTATATTTATTGGATAGCCAGTTTTAGTGATGGAGCTGTGCCAGTTAGTGACTGTTATTTGTTGGCTTGCGGTAGAATGAAGTGTGTGGATGACGACGCGCCTGTTTGGACAACAAGTTGGTTTCTTTTAGCTCATTCTATTCTAATGACGCCTTATCCCCCTAATATCTAAATGTCGTCTGCCAACTGTAGTTTACTAATTTACGGATTATGTTTCAAAATTTGGATGGACCTGGCGCAGAAGGTCATTCCAAATTATATGTCCATGGTCAACAGCTTTCCTTGGCGCAATGCACCCAGAGCTGTTGACTTGGTCTTCTATCATGGCGGAGTGAGTTAAAGTTTCTCAACCATGATACATTTTCCATTCTTCATTAGCTATTATTAAAGCAAGCTGTCTTCACGGTGGATTTACACTTGTTGATCAAGCTATAATTTCTGCTGGTTAAACGGTGGACTGTTGGAAAAGCAACTCCTCAATGTCAGTTAGTCAAGTTATTGAACTTTTCGACTGAAAATATATATGTCCATTTTGGATATTCCATCTTTAGACAGACACTTGGTATTACAACAGGTGCTAAGTGTTCTCCTCTTTTGGGCAGTTTGTATTTATTCTACTATGAGTATAAGTTTTTTGGTAAAGTTGTCAAAAGAGATTTAATGATAAATGTTTTAAGTTCACATTTAGATAAGTTCATGACCTACAATCGTCAACAAAGAACTCTGTCGAGATTATATTTCACAAACATACCCTTCTGGCTGAAGATTTTAAAATAAAGAAAACTGTGGAGGATGACATGGAGTGTTCAAATACGAAGATTGCTACCTATAAAGACAATGCTAAATTGAAGTTTAACTTGTATGACAAACGTGATGAGTTTGGATTCAACATCCTCAGCCTAATATCACATGGATAGTAATATTCCATTTGGGCTACCTTATGGTGTCTATGTGTCAAGGTTAATTGCCTTCGGTAGAGTAAGCAGCGACACTGACGACTTTGACGCTCGTTGTTTACTTCTATCTAAAAAACTTGTGAAACAGGAATCCTCAAAAATAGAATTAAAGCAATCACTTTTGACGTTTCTGGATAAAGATGAAAATTCACGAGATACATATCAGTTGGATTTGAGGTGTTTTATAAATGGTATAGCAAATAATCCTAACAATTATAGCTGACAATTTATACAATGTATGTTTGAGGCAAAATATTTCTTAAAGGTGAGAGCTGAAAGCATTAAAATCGATTGAAACTATTGCTATGTTTAGTGGTAAGTGTCTCAAGTAAGCAGAGAGATGCTTTCTTTCATGCCACGTTTCATATTTATTCACTGATATAGTAAATTATAAAGTTGCTGGTATGTTGACCATGGACTTTGTTTGGTGACTGATGGGTTTTCATCATGGCGGGTTCTTGTTTGCATGGGTCTGAGACGCAGGTTCTTTGACATTGTTGAAAACGTTGTCCTCTTCCATTTTTCATGACAGTCATTTTTATGTTGAGAATACGGCATCTTATAATCGTTATATATTCAATGAATAAAGTATTGCTAAGTGGACATTCAATTCTTGCTGCTTTGTCTAGTGATGTTCATGTTGATGGCCTTGTTAAAATTTGGACGGTTTTCAGCTTGGACTGATTTTCGACAACGATAATGACATGTAATGCTCTCAAAGCACTATTTCCTATCGACTTTTTTTTAGTTGAGGTTAAAATAACTTTGTTGGAGACAATATATATTTCATGTAAGCCACAGCCTTCCACTTATTTGATATGTAATTACAGGGGCAATACAAGCCCACTCGAAAAACCCCCAGCCAATATGCACTTATATTTTTTAAGTCTATGTCTTTGCATATGTAAGGTCTACAATTTATGTATGGTTCCCTAATGCTTATATAATTGACGCTCTGAAAAACATATTATAACACAAACTGTATATAATTTTGTATTTGGTTCTATCTATCTATCTATCTATCTATCTATCTATCTATCTATCTATCTATCTATCTATCTATCTATCTATCTATCTATCGATCGATCTATCTATCTATCTATCTATCTATCTATCTATCTATCTCTCTATCTATCTATCTATCTATCTATCTATCTATCTCTCTATCTATCTATCTATCTCTCTATCTATCTATCTATCTATCTTACTACATACCTATCTATTTAACTATATATCTGCCTATCTATCTATCTATCTTACTACCTGCCTATCTATTTATCTACCCAGCTATATATATATATATAAAAGTGAAACCCTTTTATTGAGAAATAAATCCTAGTGGTATTTATGTACCAAAATCACTTGAATTACATGAATACAATGTATCTACCCATATCAATATATTTATCTTTTTGTAAGGATCTTTATAATAACGAAAATTGTTCGATTCTCAGTGATACAGGCGTTGACATAGGAATCTGTTAAATTTGCAATAAATTTGATGTGGTATTGTCAATATCATTTCAACCGTTAGCCCACTTCTCTTTTCATGCAAATGTGTATAGTATTTCCGGTATCATGCGATTGTTGGCATGTTGATACGTCTGCCAAAAGTTTACATTATCAAATTGTAACATTTGAAGTCATGTCTTGTGATCGTGTTTGATGTGGCATGTTCTTAAAATTTATGCATGTATGGCCTAGTCTGTGATGCTTTGGAGGAATATATATTGAAAGGTCACACACAAACACGCACACAATGCACACACACACACACACACGCACACACACACACACACTAGTATGCATATGGTAACTGAAATGCCGATGTTTTTCGCATGAATTGCTTACAGACTTCCTTTGCTGGAATATGCCATTCAGATGTACATATTTGGGAGAACAGGGTTTTGATCGAGGAGGGTACATACATCAAAATGACAGACGTAAACGAGTTTGATTTTCCTATCGTCATGGGTGAGTATTTGAACAAATTTAACAATACCGATGAGCACTTTTTATTAAAATATAATTTTTGGAACTGGAATTATTTTGTGATAATCTTATCAGCTTTTTGTATTACTCATTCATTCGTTTAACTATAATAACAAAATATGCATACATAACATTTTGAAAACAGTGATGTTCTGTGGATTTTTGCCAAAAGTACATCACTAATGTACATCCTCAGGCCTAAACATGATATGAAATTTGGTCCAAAATGTTTATAATTCTATGTATATTTGAACACATTTTAGGACATGAGATAGCGGGTGAGGTATTTTCAATTGGAAAAGACCAAAAACTAGGTAAGCAATTTGTCATCTCACGCAGTTATTTGAGTAAGTATGGCGTTATTTATGTAAATGTATAGATATACACCTTCAGAGTTGTCTTAAACCATAATTCGTCCAATGTTGAAGCATGGTTTAGTCAATAATGCGGTAAAACCCTAGCTGGTTTGATAGAATCTGTTCAATACCAGCTGGCAATCATATAGGACATCCACAGGCGTTCATCTTGGTCTAAAAACTCTGGTCATCAGAAACATCTACTTTTAACTTTGTCATTCCTCAAATTGATACATTAACATGTTTCTGATCAGGTATCAAATATGTTTCGTCTCCCGCTGAATTCGTTTCGTGCACCACTCAAAAATTTTATATCAGACAAACTAAGGCAGAACAAGAAACGATTTAGTGATCGTTCTGTCTTCCCAGAATGGCCTATGAAAAGATATTGGGATATCTGCTTTGCTGTGGACATGCGCATAGATAACATTTGTTAAGCTCAACTAAGCTTAGGCCATAAAGTACTGCAATGCCATCTGTACTGCATAAATATCAGCAATGACGCCAAATGTTCATGTTGAAGTCTGATTGAAGCACATGTGACTTCTATGTTATGCTTTTTCGGAAACCCTTTTTTCGATTGTAGAAACCGTCTCTTTTCTGTCTAGACAAAACTTGGAAACGGAATGTCATGCTAAGGATATGTCCCTTTTAGAGACAAAATCGCATTGCGAGATGTACAAAATTTCCTTGCAGAAAAAACTACAATTTACCACTCTGCCTAACTACATGTAACTGTACATGATTGGATTCATAACGTTTTTCCGCTATTGCTTTCTGTTCAGCTGCATAAACTTTTGTCCAGTGGGTTTTTCAAAATACTATGTGCATGAAGCGCGTCTATATTGACTGTAATATATCAGATTATCCAGTCTAGATACAGGTTTCGTATTACAATATTTACTTGAAAAGGACAAGCCAGGTAAGTGGTGTATCATAATAAACAGCTATTTTGTCATAAATGAGCATGATGATTATATACACGTGTAAATATGAGAAACTATTAAGACATATTTAACAAATTCAAAATTGGCATCCGGATACGTACTGAACAGAATACAAATCATATATATATATATATATATATATATATATATATATATATATATATATATATATATATATATATATATATATATATATATATATATATATATATATATATGTATATATATATATATACATAGTAGAACCTTGCTTATGAGCCTACTTCTGCTTAGGGACTACCTGTGCTTAAGGACTAGTCTCAACATCCCCATTAACATATTTCAGTTCAGTTTCACCTGTTTTAAGGGATCCCCTGTCAGAAAGGACCATATTCACAGGTCTTGGGGGTGATCCCTTGATACAGGTTCCGCTGTAAGAATATGTATATATATATATATATATATATATATTTATGTATGTATATATATGTATATATATATTTATACATTATATATACACATATGTATATATATACATACACACACACACACACACATATATATATATATATATATATATATATATATATATATATATATATATATATATGTGTGTATATGTATATACTGCAGACGATTGTGTTTGTAAGCACAGAAGGTGCGAAGCGTCCAATGTTATCCCCGTGCTACAGTTGAATTAAAATATTAACTTTAATATTTGGTGTTAAAGTCTCATTTCCTACCAAATGTTCAGTGAGACTTTGTATCCATGTAAAAGGTTAAATTATGCATATAATCACGATATTAAATGATCCTCTTTATGAAACAAATGCTTCAAGTTTTAATATTTGAAATACTTATTACAAAAGGTGGCTGTTAAACATTTTAAAAGGCTCAAAGTATATCATTGTGCTCGCTATTGAAACAAGATAATTTAATACTATAATAGTGGTTACTGTATTTTTGGTACTTAAATGCTTATTGGCAAAGAACCTGCTTTGATATGTTATATATTATATGGAACAAAATCACAAAACTGCAGCATGCTGTCAACACTTGGTGCCTAAGTTAAGCCGTATTCCATCAACTATTGTGTCATGTGTGGAAATAGTGAGGAGTATCGCAAACATCAAGCAGAGAGGAAATTATTTCGGCCGAAAGAGAACGTCACACAAAGATTGTTGAACGTGTTTAAGGGTCACTTGTAACAACGAATCAATGCAAATTACTATTTGAAGTTTGAAGGGATTGTGTTGTGAAAGCATACATTATAGGTTAACATTTAGAACACTTTTATTTTCGACATTTTACACACAAGTCAACCACTTGAAAAAGTGATAAGCTGCTGATGCACCTTGGGTAGGGCAGGGCATCGATAAGTATCACTGAAAGTGGAGGAAAGATTGAAACAAAAAGGAAAAAGGAGTACTACTTTTTTTCAATTACGAAATATGCTGTCCTACAAACTGACATGTTCTAAATTTTGGCATTTGAACCAAAGATTAGGGCAGCAATGTTATTTCCAAATCTAAAGTAGTATTACTCTTTTCAAATTGGAGTGACTACTTCTAAGTGGTCGCACTCAGAAAAGCGGTAAGCTGGAAATATTCCTCGTGGGGGGTAGTGAGAACATTTAAGGTTGGGGTGGGTGGGTAAATATATGTCGACAGAGACCTGTGAAATGGGAGAAGGCTAATACAATTTGCCAAAAATAGTATTGTGTGTTGTTTTAGTGTAACAAAAATGTTGTCCTATATACTGACAGATGACAAAACATTTGAGATAACATCATGACGTTAGGATAACATCATGACATAACATTCAGGTGCGACCAGGCTGGTCTAAGAATAAATATTCAAACTCATCAATAAATTTTGCTAAATCAGCTTGCTGTGCAGATTCCAAATGACCGATCTTACTATCAAGGTTTTGTAATATGTCAGAGTTCTGCATTTTTACACTGGAAATAGAACTGAAGTCTTCATTTGAGAATGGATCATTCTAATCATTATCATTATCTTTACATCATTCTTCAAAATAGTGGCACTGTCAATTCCTACTGGTGTTCCTCTTTCTTGGTATTCATTTAACATGTTGATGTGACAAAGCCGTTCAGCTCTCCTCCTCTCTGATGTATATAGTATCTAGTCCACATCATACAACTCTCTCTCACCAGGTAAGGACCACTGAATGTTGCCTGGATTGAATGCCCTTGCATAGGCAAAAGTTCCAAGACCTTATCTCCTGGTTTATAAACTTTTCCTTGCTTTTTATCATATCATGTTTTTATTTTACCGTGCGCATTTATCAGATTGAATGGTTTTAATGGGATGACCTTAGGATATCTAGATGCTGAATCCATGATAGTAAGCAGAAACTAATTTCCCGTTTTTGTTTTCAGAAGTGGTCCCACACAATCTGTCACTGCTGTCCTATATACTGACATACGAGTTAACATTTAGGACAGTGTCCTCATTACTGACATGTAACTTAACGCAGGAGATACATGGGTACAACACAAGTGAATTACTATTTGTGTGACTTACAGCACAAGGCTAACTGGAGTTCATCCCCATGTGACTGTACATGTCGCTTTCTTACCATCAATACTTTTCACTGTTTTGTTCTGTGTTACAGAATTGTTTCATTCGAACATTTGATCAAGCTGCCAATTGATGCTATGTTGCAATCATAGAACAACATGTTTCCATTAACAAATGTTTCACACTGGTTGTGAAAATGATAATGATGAAAGTATCATAATAAAGTTTTCTCATTTTGGATAGAAATTTCAAGTTGCAACATTTACACCACGGCAGATGAATTATTGCATCGCAACTAAACTTATTTTGTATAGCCTTTTGCAATGCCATACTAGATATTTCACACCCTGTACCACATGGTACATGTCGATTCCAGATCATATATATATACATATATATATATATATATATATATATATATATATATATATATATATATATATATATATATATATATATATATATATGAGGAACAGATTACAACACCGTAGCTCACTTAAGCTGGTGTCCACCTACTTGAGATGCTTGCCAGACCTCCTCAAAAGTTTATATGGGTCCAGTGGCGATCCATGCTGCTGCACTCATGTGGCACAGTGCTCCTGGCGGCAGTAATGTGATCTACCAAGCATCCAAAAATGTGTTGCCTTCTCTGGCAACAATTGTTGGTGGATGTGTATTGTTTGAAGTACCCTCTATTTTCTTACCTTTTGATACTCTTGTGGCTTTTTTTTTTTACTTGGTGAAGTACTTTCCAGGGAAACTAGTCCAACTCCAGCCTAGTTAGTTCAGCTAATTTAAAGTTGGTGAGTTCCATGGGTATGTATGTTGAGCTGAATGTCTGTTGAAAGGCAACCATCACAGGATGGCGTACTGGGATGACCATCCTGCCTGCTGCTCCTGCATGCACAGGGGTGGTGTGTGCTGCACTGGCAAGAGTATATGTGATGTTTGTCGATGATGGACTCCCTATCAGTGGTAAAAAGTTTGTGTTGCAGACGCGAGGTGTGCAAGATGAAGGCTGGTTGAGACTCGTTGTGAGCAAGAGGACAGTGTCCCTTGACAGAGGTTGTGGATACTTGTGTCGTGGCACACGCTGCTGATGCTAACATCCAGGCACTGGCCAGTTTGCCTTCACTTCAACGTCATGTGCAAACTGGTCCTTAAATCGAGCCTCGTCATCAAATCAAGTGGGGAGAGGGGAGGTGGGGGGCATCATCAAATGAAGTCGGGAGGGGGGGAGGCGGAGGGGGGGGCTATCAGTTTGACCAGGCCTCATGGCTAGGTTCAAGCTGGTCCCTGAATCAAAGCCAGGCCTCCATTCGATGATTGTCCTCCAATCGAAGCCCGTGTGGGGAGGGGTAAGCCATCCACAGACTGTAAGTGGAGTGTGGTTGAGATCCCATTCAAGGGCCCTCTCTGCAGCAACTTCAAGTATATGGGTAGAGGAACCTACCATTCTGCATGTCCTATGGCCAGCCGCTCATTGGTAGTTCAAAGGCAGGATGAGACCTTAGTGATCACTAAGGTAGTAAATGCTAAGGTAACGAGTAAGTCTGTGGTGGATAAGGATGGAGCACAGGTGACATCTCTCCTCATTGCACTCCTCCTCTAGGCTTTCCTTCTTGTGCCCTGCAAGTTGAAGCTTTCCCTGTGCTGGTGGAGCTGACTGCCCAAGTGATCATGGGCAAAGTGGAGGTGATGCTTGCCACGGTTGGTGAACAGCTGGATAAGTTGGAGTGCAAGGTTTCCTTGGTGAAACCTGTGGTCACTCCTTCTTTCCTGCCTGTGAGAGCAGGGCTACCACACGAAAGCCTAAGGTGGCTAGTGTGGTTAGGACATTGGCTCCCACTAAGTCCTTAGTGGTGGTCGCATCTGATCCCAGGTCCATTGAGGGCCAAGGGTTGGATCACAAGATAGTTCTTTGTGGTGAGGACTCAACCATTACAGTCACTTTTGAGGGGGGGGGTGATGGTCCCCCTTGTGGCTGCTCTCTTCCCTGCCCCATGTCTCCTATCGTGACTGTTCACGCTCCCAATTTTTTTTTTTGGGGGGGGGGGAGAAGAAAAGGAAGAAGAGGAAGAAATTTCACAGATGCCACTGCTCTTCTCCATCTCTGGATGGGCAGGGGGGATGCCAGCACCATAGTTGGAGTGTATCGCCTGCTGGGGAGAGGCAGATGTCCCTCCCTCAGTGGCTCCCTTGCGGACGGGTGTTACAGAGGCGCACCATGGGAATTGATCGGGCAGAGTTGGAGGCTCTGGGATCTTCTCCCCCCCAATGAAGATTGATCAGGAGGTCCATCTTTCCTTCATTAGGGATGTTGCCTCTGGAGTCACCTATATCTATTTGGTGGAGAGCCAGGGCAGTTCTGCACTTAGCACTACCCCTGCAGAGGATCAGGGTCTTGCATGTCTGGCAAGCGCAGGGCTAGTGCAAAAGATTGTGACAGGTGTCGCTTCCCCAGCCCCCAGACCTAGTCACCTGTTGCATGCCTATAGGCCAGTGTCCCCCACCCACCCACTGGCAAGCTCCTGTTGGGGGTCTTTCCCATGGGGACCCGCCCTGTGTGGGAAGAGTTGCAGTCTCAGTATAGTGCTTGGTCTGCGAAGATGGCTCCTGTGGCTTCTGCTTTGGTTGAGCCTCAGCTAGACATTAATGTGCAGACTGAGGAAGAAAAAACTCAAGTATTTGCTCCTGGAATTGGGGAATAATCTGGAGGATTGTTCTATGGCAAAAGACATTCTGGACCTCGAGTGATGGACTTACCTAGTGAAGACTCCGATGCAGAAGAGGAGAGCCTTCATTTCTGCCACCTAGCAGTAGAAAGGAAGGGGGTCAAGTCACGGCCACTTCCATCTGCTGCTGAGCCAATAAAGGCTCTTCAGTCAATAGCATCAGCTGAAGAGGTGGCAGATTGGGTGGACCGGTCTCCCTCCAAGGCAGAGAAACCCGTTTGCATGTTTCAGGCAAATGCCACGTTCATGCAATAAATGCTTCCCAGGAAAGCAGTCCTTGAGCCTATAGTAGTGCAGCCTAGGGCTATGCCAATCTTGGTCAACGATGTGGAGATAATACCCTAGTTAGAGGTGCCTTTCTCTGCCTTCATTGCCATGAAGTTTCCTGAACTCTAGACTTGGCTGACTCTGCCTAGCAACAGGCCAGAAGTCAGAGCTTCCAGGGATGGCCTAATCACATAGCAGAGTTAGAATCCGACATGGACTCAGGAAGTCAAAGAAATGTCCCCAGATATGTTCTTTCTGTTGCCTCTACAACAAAACACATAAATTATAAAATTCTAATTTGAAGATGACCTCATTTGCATCAATTTAATGATAGGGGTTCTAAATTGTATTCACTTCATATTTTTTCAGGTAATATATATGATAAATTTGCTCAAATTCCAACAATGCGTTCTGGAGCACTTTTGCACAAGCTAGCCAAACAGACAACCCATAAACATAATGCCCCCCCCTCCCCCCGTGGCGGACCCATAAAATTTCAGTAAAACTGTGAACGAAAAAATGCTGATAAGAAGATTGGGATTCTATGTTCTATACGCTTTGAAGCACTTTTCAAGGAGGTGTAACTTTTTGCATTGATACATCACATAATGAGTGATATACATCTCAAGCATGGTTTCAATAACCCCAAAATTTCAGCCTAATTTGCATACATGTAATGGTGTCCACTTCACATACTCCAGTAAATTTGCTATCAGTATATTCCTGGATATATATTACTTTTATCGTTTAACATTTATCCCCATTTTGGGTAAGTTGGCAACTGCAGCAAACAACATCAACAAATAGACGTATTTATATTGCCAAATAAATGACAAAATTTTGCATATAATTATAATAATAATGATGTTAATCAAATGAATTTTAAAAACTTCATGCCTGTTGAAAGAGTAAGGTTAGTGCTACCTTTTGATGAAATTTGAGGTGCTTATCTTGAAGGCAGATATTAAAAATTTAATGAAAAGTAGTCATTTTCCACAAAAAAAAGAGGTTGCCATAGAGACGGGCGTGTAAACATACCGAAAAATGCTTTTCGGACTCCATTACCTATTTCTCTGTAAAGAGGAGATGTGTGCGCACATTTTGATATAGGTTGTGTTTTGTTATACCTTTGGATGGGGTTGCACCTATTTTTAGGGCACTTTTGAAGCATTTGCTGCTAGCCTATGTAGTGCAGCACCTCAAAATGGAGCCCCTTGCCACCATTATGACCACAATGCGACAAGGCAATTTGACTGCCTCGATAAACATGAATGACAAATATTTGTACATTTCCATAGGCTCGTGGTCTCAGAAATATCTTCACTTTATGGTCAGCAGAAGAGTGTTTAAGTTTCATGCTCTCTGCAGCCTGGCACCAGCATCACTTGTCTTTTCTTGGGTCATGAGTTAGGTGGCAGCTTTTGTGAACAGTCAAGGAATCCAGTTGCCCATCTCTCTGGACAATTGGCTCTTTCCGTTTCAGAACCACAGCATACTTCTCCTGAACACACATTTCATGCTGGATCTGTGTGTGAAGTCAGGCTTCATTATGAATCTTGCGAAGTCCAGTCCATTCCCACAAGGGATTTTTTTTTTTTACGGCGACTCAGCTCTTTGGGAGGAGACACAATGAAAGATAGTGAGGCGGTGGGTGGTAAAAAAAGCCTTCTTTACAGTAGCAGTCTGCATATTTTTCTAACTTTCCGCATTGACTTTCACGCATCTCTAAGTCTGCGTCCAAATTTTATAACACCCAATCCTTTTTGCGACTTAGAATGCTGAGATTTAGTTTCTAGTTCTAGCAAATTGTATGAGAATTGACCATGTTTTCCTTTCAACGTACATCTCATTTTTGTGGCCAATATGCATTCGATATGCATTAGACTGTGAGCACCATGAGGGATGTGTGTGCATCCCCACAAATGACGAGCCTGGTGAGGACGTTTCTTGCCGTTAACGTTACTGGAGATTCCGGCATTAGTCAACATGAAAAATGGATTATTTACAAGTAATTTTTGTTGCTCTGTGTGTGATATTGGGTGAGTGGTCATCTATGAGGTTGAAAAGCATTTTCAAACTCAAAGCACTTTGTGGCTAAATTCGAACACAATTGTGCCATTTTCAGTCATGTGGTGAGCTTTGTGGCAATGTATCTTCTGGAAACATAATGTGAATTCCTACACGATCAAAACAAATTTGATTGGGTGGTTTTGTTAAGTTTGAATTTAAACAAATTTATTTCAACTGGATCGCCCTATAGTACATCTAGATGTCACTAATGGGGGGGGGGGGTTCTGAGAATATGGAGTGACACGCAAAATGTATATCACAAAACACACAGGACAAAACAGAAACAAAGTTACCCAATCAATAGAGAGGGTGTTGACATGTTTCAGATTTTACCCTACACACAAAAATCAAAATAACTAAAGTCAACAAAATGCAAAGGAAAGCAACGTACAGGTATAATGTACACATATACCTCCCTGTTCACAATAATACGGATTAGCAGTAGGAAATTCCATGAAGGACACTTAAGAAATAAGTTTATGTAAATCAGCGATTAACCCAATTGAAATAACTGCTTACACATAACGGAACTAATATATAAAGCGTCTTGTGTCGACAATGTATCCGTGGAAAGCATCACAAATTTATATGTTGAAGGGAATGGACAATTCGTTGCTACCAAAGAGAAGATTATGAGCTAGTCTTTCACTCGCTGTGTGTATAATCAGATTCGGGTGGATGCTGGGGGCCAAAATAGGGATGATGGAGTTGAGAAGTTTAATTCTATGAGTTGAATATTTGGACAAACGAACAGAGAATGATGCAGAGCTTCAGTGGGGTAGGAACAAGAACATCAAAGTTAAGTCTCGAGAATCCAAGACGAAGCTTGGTATGCCAAGTGTTTGCAAATTTGTGTCTTTGGGTATAATAAACAGGAACATAATCCAATGCTGGTAGAGTTGCTTTCAATTTTGATTTGAATATTTGGTGGGAAATCGAGTGTCTTATATCGGAAGGAAGATTGTTCCACAGCTAAATAGTGTCAGAAACAAAGGATTTTTGTCTAAGCGATTAGTTTTGCAATTAATGGGGTGTATGGAGCTAGTGAGGAGGTTTCCATCATTAATAGTTGGAGGAATTAGTTGAGATAGAAAGGAGGATGTTAGGTTGTGATACATTTTGCAAAGACGAAGTAACTCAAAGCACTTCCTCCTGCTGGAGAGTATTATCCAAGCAAGTTAACGAAAGAGACTGACATGTGATATGTGTCTTAATGCACCTGTGCATATTTTGGCAGCTTGAAACTGTATGGATTCAATGAGATCAGGAAGGCCGTGACCATAGTTGTCAAAGAGCACACAACCATATTCAAGAATTGGTCGAGTTTGATCAGAGCTTTGTGGGAAAGTTGATATTTGAATCTACGCGAAAGGGCAATTCGCTGGCTTACTTTGGTGGTAATGCGAGTAATGTGAGCATGTCTGGATTAAATACTACTGACAGTAATACTAAGATGAATGTCTGAGTCTGCCCCATGTATTTCAAAGTCCCAAGAAGAACAGGTGGATGGTGTGGTTTAACAAGTTTGGTTTAAAATAGGACAGAAAGAGATTTTACAGCCTTAAACATAGCACGCCATAATTTTCCCCGTTTATGTATAATGGAGAGATTAATGTTCAGAAGATTAGAAGATTCCATGGGGTTGTTAACAACTTCAAGTAGACTGGTTTCGTCAGCAAAAAGTCTGACCTCACATGTAATATTGTCAACCAGGTCATTAACAGACCAGAAGGAGAAGTGGGCCCTTGACGGAACCCTGGGGCACACCAGCTTCAATAGGTAGCGATGATGAAGATTGGGCGTGAATAATCACTTATTGGAATCGGCCTGAGGGATAAATATCGATCCAGGCTACAAGATTATCAGAGATGCTGAGTTGTCGAAGGTATAAAAGGAGACCAGGATGCCAAACCTTATCAAACGCCTTGAACACATCTACAAACACTTTTCTGGCTTCTTTGGACTGTTCTAGGCTATTGTAGATATTGTGAAGATTGTACACAAGCTGATTGACAATAGAGTCATTGTCTTTATAGCCAAAATTTGTGGAAAAGAGTAAGTTATTTTGTGTCAAGTATCCATAGAGTGCACTAAACACCAGTCGTTCAAACACTTTTGAAACATTACCGAGCAAAGAAATAGGAAGATAGTTTATTTTAATCTGTCTGTTGGCCTTTCTAAAGACAGGACATATGTTGGATCTCTTGTAACCATTGGCAATAAGAGAAAGACTGTGAGAATGTTGGGAGATGTTTGTTAGTGGTTTACAGATCGAATCTGCTTGGTTCTTACGTAGGATATTATCTGTATTATCTGGACCTGATGCAGAGGATAGCCTCAGGGAAGATTGAACTTACTTGAGTTGTTATTTTGCAACAAGGATGTTAATAAGATCCCACATTCCCTGGTATTTAGAAATCCAGGATTTCGAGTCTTTCCCCCTAAAGGGAAACTTGACCTGGTCAGTCACTGTGCCACTGGGAACTTTTATTGTAGATATTCTTATTGGGGCGGTGATTGTCACAATTCAGTGTTGATCAATGATGCCCATTGTTTATAAACCAAGGTAACGTAACAATGGCAAAAATTCGAGTACTTATCAGAAATGTACTATTTTGCCCATCCATACCAGCTGAGTCAAGGGAGGGTGTAAAGAAACACACAACAGCATATAATTGTTTCCAATGTGTCATTTGCAGGTCAGCTTTTGGGTCGACTGACAAGAGTCGGCCATTTTATGAATGTTGTTGAGGGTAACATGCTACACAGACAAAAAAAGAGACAAGGATGCTAAAACAACGGAAAATATGGTTTGCGCAATCTTGATGAGAGAAAGGAGCTATATCTGAATGCAATTTAAAATTAGAAAACTCGGTAACAATAGTAGAAATTTATGACTTACAACTATAGTTGTATAATGGGGGCTATGGACAAACATGAGATGTACCGCTTATACAAGTTCATCTCAAATTCGCATAGTAAATACCAGGCAGAATGGCAATGAAACAAATCATATAAACAATGATTGGAGACCTCGTGGTAACCACCAATGTGTCACAGTACGAATGCGACGCATGACATATTGTCACAAAAGATGTAAATTACTGTGAATCTGGGAAATTATAATAGACCTACCAGTGGATGGCTGGAGTTTATAGACCTTAACTAAATATACCAGTGTCATTCAATTAGCTGAAGACCATACTAAAATAATGCACTGATGCATGGTTTGAGAAGTTGCTGGTCAGATAAGTTACCAAGGCTTAAACACATATTGGAGTGTGAACCAATTAGCTGAGGTACAAAAGGATGCATCATGGTGGTTACACGAGATACAAAACACCAACCATTTAGCTTCAACACAAATGATACCTAGATTTTGAATCCAAATCTATGTTGTACTTACATGGGTACCGCTGTACACATATATATTAGAAGTCACAAGATTGGTTGTGCTTGGCACAGACAGACAGAACACTATGAAACACTTATGACAAACTAATAATGATCTAATTCATTAACTTTCAATTTCGGCATTTTGGCTTTTGGAAGTATAATACGAAATCTGAGATGGGCTGTGCAGAGAATTTGATCTGGAAATGTAACCCAGACTTTTTTGAAGGTGTTGGTTTATTGGCAATCCATGGTAAGATAAATGCATTTGAACTATCCCCTAGCACCAGGTCTATTGAGATATACCTATGATAATATATGTTCCTTTAATTGTTTTGAGCATATATTGTTTAACATTTTCAGGTGCGCCTAAACTCTCCATCGGGGACAAGGTTCTTGTATACCCTTTTGGTGGATGCGGTACATGTGGCGCATGCAAATTAGATAGAAGCACGTTGTGTCCAGAAAATCACAAATACAGCATAGGGTTGTCCGTCAATGGCGGGTGAGTAAATTAAACTTTATTCATTTTGTGAATGCTGCAGAAACTGTTGCCTAAGGCTGGCTATGTATCTTTGACACAGTTGAAAATATTATTTGAAATGGATATGGTCGAAAAAAGTCGAAAGTGCCGCTTGGGTTTTCCTAGAATGAAGAGGAATCACATCGAGCAGTTCATCAAAAGCAATTTTGGTATCGGTGCTACTACTCATGAGAGTGTGGCAAGTGAGATGGATACAAAAGTAGGATAGAAAATCAGTATCACTTCAAATCAATCAATCAATCAATCAAACAATCAATCAATCAATCAATCAATCAATCAACCAATCAATCAATCAATCGACTACTCAATCAATCAATCAATCAATCAGTTTCGGTTTTGAAGACAATAAACATTAAATTATGCAGATTGCAATTTTCACTGACAATGAGACAACTTATTATATCAGAACATGAATTTCTTGCAAAACCAGACACTGAACCAGGTGGAATACTTGCAGAGGAGGAAAGACCAGCTCAGTGCCAGCAGCACAGAAAGAGGCTTTGGAGTCAAATGGAAATAGTTTCAGCGATTGGGCGAAGTATTTTGAAAACGCCAGTCCATGAAGCATCCTTTGTAACACGTAAAAAACATAAAGGGGGGTGGGGTGGCAAAGAGATAAAACTTCCCAAGCTCAAGTATGAATTATGCACCAGGAGATACCTTGTGTACATCGAAAACAAAGTTGGTACATTTTCTCATGGAAAAGGATCTTCGGATCTTCCTTGTGTAGATCTGTAAGACGACCGTAGTGCTGAAGCTTTGAAAAAACAATTACCTAAGTAAGCTTAGACAGTTTTATTTGTTTGCTTACTCACGATGTTGGCATGCGAAACTAGCAGTCAGGTTTAAAAGTTTATTGGCTGCCTATGCATAAACATTTAACAGTGTTGTCATCTGTAATCAAACACAGTGAAAGATGCTGAATTTGTACATGATATATCCCATATGCCATTAAATGTCCGACAAGTACTTTGTTGTGAAAGAAGAACCTTTAGCCTCCAATTATATTACAATATTTGAAAATGACTACAGCACAAAATTTCTTTTACAGATACGGCTCTTACGTCCCAGTACCAGACAGTGCCTTCGCGGTTAAGGCGCCTGATGGTCTGCCTCTGGACGTAGGGGCTCTGGTGTGCTGCAGTGGACTGACGGCCTACACTGCAGTTTCTCATATCCAGCCCTTCCTAAAGACCGCCTATAACATTTATGGTATGTACATTCGATCATTCCACTGCTAAAAGGATGTATTGTGTGTTGCCCGAGCATTCGACTACTCACAGGATGTATGGTATGTTGTCCCAAGTATTAAACTGCTGACAAGATGTATGGTATGTACGCCCGAACATAAGACCACTGACAAGGTGTATGGTTTGCATGCCCATACATAAGACCACTGACAAGGTGTGTGGTATGACCGGCCAAACATCAGACTACCAACAAGATGTATACTGTAGTATGCACGCCCAAACATAAGACTGCTGACAAGATGTATACTGTAGTATGCACGCCCAAACACACGACTGCTGACAAGATGTATACTGTAGTATGCACGCCCAAACACACGACTGCTGACAAGATGTATACTGTAGTATGCACGTCCAAATATAAGACTGCTGACAATCGTATGGAATCCACGCCCAAACTACTGACGATATGTGCGGCATATGGGCAAGAGGTACGGTGTATTGGCTCTATCATATAATTGTTGACAAGATGTCTGCTACGTGGGCTTGATCATATGCCTGTTGACAAGATGTATGGTTTATGGGCTCGATCATATGTCTGTTGACAGGATGTACAGTTTATGGGCTCTACCATATGTCTGTTGGCAAGATGTAAGGTTTATGGGCTCGATCATATGACTGTCGCCTAGATGTACGGTATATGGGCTCGATCATCAGACTGCTGACAATATGGATGGTACGTGGGCTTGATCATATGACTGCTGACAAGATGTACAGTATGTGGGCTGAAACATATAACTTATAGCTTTCATCAAAATGTAACCAGAGGTGTAGTACATTATACGTAAAGTGATTGTCTAAGAAAAATCACATATCGTTATGACTTTTAACCCCCTCGGATTGAAAGGCTTTGCGAGGTATTGTTATAGCCTGCACATGTATGTGTATGTTTGTCTTTCTGTGTGTCTTGAAATTTTTGCGCAGGATATGAGGAAAACTGGATGAGCCAGGGTTACGGAACGCTTACAGTTAATTGCTCTTGGAAGATTATTTCTTGATTTTGGACAACTTAACCGTTGACGTAATTTCCAGGGCACCAGCGTCAAATGTCTTCAAATTTCTTGCGTACAACATGTGAGCCAGACAAGCAGGGATCACCTTTTACAATCAATCTCCCTTGTAAAAGTCTAGGTTGAGTTTAAAGGCCGATGCCCTTGACTTAAGTTCAGTTCTCCAGAGTAAATTCTCTTTGAATTCAATGCATGCGATATTTGAAGACGAGCTGGGGCAATGACGTTAAGCCAGGATGCAATTAGAATTGGTCTCAATGTCGTTTTACAGGTTCTTCCACTCTGCTTATAGTAGGAGCCGGTGGCTTAGGTCTTTGGGCACTAGTGCTGTCCAAAGTAATTCTGCGGGACACTAAAACTAAAGTTGTTGTCGCAGACGTCGGAGTAAGTAAATTTCTTTTGTATGCCTCGTATGTATGACATTTATGGACACTTATTATGTATGCCTCGTATGTATGACATTTATGGACACTTATTATGGAGTAGTGGAATAACAGTGTGAAAAAATGTGCAGAGAACATTCAGCAATAGTAAGTACGAACAGCGCATTGTTTATCATCATATATCAGGTAACACAATTAATCTTATAATGTGCCTATTTTGTATAATTCAAGAGAATTCTATACTGGAATACACCTGTTGCATATACAGACACCTGGGGAATAAACAAAATCTGCCCCACTCGTTGGCTGAAAATGTCATGTGACAGGGGAAGCAATTGCTGCCAGCATACCAATAGCATATTTGTACTGTCCTATTGGCCCATCATGATCCATAATTGAAGAAGTCCAAAATGAGAATCGATTTAATACGATGGTCGATGATGTCTGCACACCCAAATTGTATACATGCATTGCTCATGATGCAGTGTTATAAGGAAATGATTTTGATGGCACTTCAAATAATAACGTGACTTGTGAAATACGCAAAGAATCCTTCACACAGTAATATACCAGACTGGTTGCAAACATGCCACTTAAACTGAGGCATCAACTTTGCTTCCGGATTAAAATAGATGATTGAGAGAAGGAATGCATGTTAACGCTAAATATTCCATAGAAAACCTTACAAAAGCACTTTGAATCAAATTTCCCCAAACCAAATCACGATAATGAAAATTTAAGATCACTTGGGCAATGCATGAAAAACCCATTGACGTGAAGTGCCAATACACCTTCATCGGCAAAGTTATTTATTGAATAGATAGAAACAGCATTGTTCAAGAATGGGGATGGATTTATTTTGATGCATGTATCTGTATTCACGTGTCTACATACAGATGCTGTAGTTTTAAAGTATTGGCGGTTTTGTCCTGGAATAATTATCGCCAAAAGCAGGTACCATAGAGTAAATAGAAAGCCTTCCATTTGTTTATTTTGCTGATTTCCAAGAAAGGAACGCCTAACAATAATGGAAGTTAGTTATTTCGACACTGGTTTTAGTAGCAGCATCTCCTTTTATTTTGGCCCCTCTATCGCATAAGTGGGACAGGCCAGTACAAATAGTTCATTCTATTAGCTGAGGAAGTTTTCACGGTATCATGCTAGGTCTAAGTCACAAACAGCTGAAGGAAAGGCTACTTTCTATAAGACCACTGAAAGAGACACAATCAATGAATTTGTAAGCCACAAAACAAAAGATAGCCCGTTATCATCATCGTCGTCATCATCATCATCATCTTCATCATCATCATCATCATCATCATCATCATCATCATCATCGTCGTCGTCGTCGTCGTCGACGTCGTCGTCGTCATCATCATCATTATCATCTTCATCAGCTTCGATAGTAACTGTTTTAAATAAGCCAAATATCACATTCACCTACACACTTCCTTAGAGGCAAAATCCTCCTATGAACAAGTATACAGTTTAGAAGTCTTGAAATCATGGTGGTCGCAAGCTAAATTAACTACACCAGCTGCAAATTGTTTGAAATAGCTTCAAATGTAATTACCATATCACCTTTATGTATGTTTTTTATGTTTATATATATATATATATATATATATATATTTATATTTATTTAACAAGGGTCAAGAAATAGTCCTATATGTCGTGTTACTTGTGATTAGTGTGAATTCGTTTCATGTAGGAAGCCAAACTGGAAACTGCAAGAGAAGCAGGCGCTGATGCCACGGTTTTGTGGGACCCTAAAGGTAACAACAGTGATTACGTAATAGGTTTATGTGATATTGATAGGAAACTACGTCAAGGTACGTTTCTGCTTCCAATTCTCCCTTCCCCCACAAAAAAATCCTTCCTTTCTAGGCGAATTTGTCCTTTTTTTTTGCTTTTGTAACTTTTCTGTAAAACCAACCAATCGATGTAAGCTTTACACACTCAACATTATATGTTTAAGGATTGAATATACAATTACTGGATATCATTTAGGTGGAGGATCTGAAACTGTCACTTTTGGATAACTTCTAATCACCTTTTTTCATATTTTTGCATAGTCTGATACTGAAACAACATGCTCCCCAAAACTCAGATGTGTGAACATAAAATGTATATGAGGTAATTGATCTCAAAACTTTTGTTGACAACGGAAAGTTCAAACAGTGCCGGGCACATGGGTTTGTTTGCATAGGCATGATAGTGAACCAGGTCATCATTTGCACAGTCACAGTCACTCGCAGGAAACCATTACCCGTGGAGATAAGAATAGGCCAGGTCTGACTAATCACTACCACTATTCTAATTACTTTGGAATTCTCTATTGATGTAAAAACAAATAAGCGCAATCCACTTACTGGGCCCCAAATGTGAAACGCCGTATGTGAACCCACACCCAAACAAGCTAAGTGTGGTGTTCCCAAGTTTAAAAAGGCGAGATTTAAGCCACAAAATTTACTTTTGTATAATGACAGAGGTACAGCTACAAGTTTATTTCACATAATAATTAAAAGACAGGACAGAAGAAATGAGTGTATGTCATATTACAGCCGCAAATGCGTAAGAATTGGCACCTTTTTATTTCAGTGCGATTTTTCAAGGAACTATTATTTTGTCAACCTCTGCAATTTGCATTTCACCTCACAAACATTGCCCTATCACATTAAAATCAATGGACATTAAAAGAAAAATATATCCAGGAACGGTTTTCAGGATTTTTTTTTTCTGACAACCCCTTCCGTAGCTTATGGAGCAATTTATAAAAGGAAAATGAACAACTTGTCAGGACTAAATTCAAAATTTTATAACATTGTATTTATGCAATTTCAGGACTAACCATTGAATTTGGTCCTGGACATGGATATATATTTTAAATTTCTTCTGATTGCAACTTGGAAAAAAAAAACAATTATGCGTTACTTCTGTGCGAAAAATGTGAAAATCTTACTAAATCAAAAAGAATGCTATAAAATATCAAAAAAATCCAATCCTGCAAAGAAACTCTATGGATCCAAACTATGGATATGTACTAATCAGAAATTATATAGGTTTAATGAACTTGTGAAAAAATTAAATGTGTAATTGCGATCCATAGTTGCCAGTCTAACTGAGCACTAGCTTCACAGTTTCCACCCTGAAGACAGGAATTAATAACCTAAATTATGTGATTTTTTAAAAGAGTTTTTTACATGAGAACCATTGCAAACCACTAGGACCGAAAATTTGACCTGAGTGTCCATGTCGCATCATGTGTTCGTGAATATCTGGTACGTTTTGAAGATAAATTGATTTCTGGAATGTTTATGTGACACTCAGGGTACATTCATGACAAGCACCTGCAACTTTTGATGATTTACAGAATAAAAACACAGTGTGACAAATTTATGCAAAATCTTGGAAACATGCAAGGCAGAAAAACAAGTTCTGTGTGCGTATATCCTACCAAATATTCCCTTCAGATTAATGCAACATTCTACCATCCAACAGCTGTTGATATCATTCAGTGTATCGCCACATATGCCAGTGACAGATAGATGTATATTTTTAATGTAGCTGTTTGCATTTTTATCACTTATAATCTGCGGTCAATGTGTGGCAAAACTATATTAAGAATTACAAATGTGTAGTAGATTAGAATACTGCAAGATGGTTATAACTGTAAAAGACGAAGACTGGGTAGCCCAGCACTGTATTGTTACGGTTAAGGGCACGTTAAGTCCGTTGACTAGTATATGACAGGACTTCCATTATGTAACAATTATGCATGCATGTGACTGCTATATTTGGCTAAAAAAAAAAAAAAAAACGAGTCTCAAGCAGTGCCCTTTGTCATACAGATAAAAGTATTTTATATACATAGTTGTTGCCCGTATGTATATAAGTTTGGATGCATATTTATGTAAAGAGTATTATAAATATGTGGAGAAATATTGAGTTCAGACAGTAAACACATGTTTGTTTGTATTTCTCCCATGTTGATACATGTATAAGTTATTCAATTTTAAGGCGAAATAACACGAATACATAAATGGTTTTCTTTCTGCATTAACGCACATGAATATAAAATGTCAACAAAGAAAATCTCCACAACGTATGGCACAAGCCAGCTCAGTTGATCCCAGGATCAGCAGGAAGTCCTGGCATGTTGATGTGCAAATACTCGCATGGTCTGCAAAATGGGCGCCGGCAAACATATCGTCAAAAATTTGACAAGCAGGATCTGTTCGGCTTGTAAGATGCAGCAAAATTACCACAGACAACAGGGGATATGGATCTGAAGTTGGCGGTAACTTGGGTAAAGGCAACGTCGCTGACCGGCTTGGGACGTGCTACAGGAATAGACGTCGTTAGAGTGGGTTACTACATGCAACAAGACAGCTGTAATCCATCCTTTTTTAACCTCTGATAGGTGCCATTCTCATCCTCACAATCTTGGTTCTTGCACTGTTCAGCAAATCAAAAGTGTGAACAACTGACCTCCAGCCATACATAGGAGGCAAGACAGGTAGCAGGC
The DNA here is from genome assembly GCA_964020975.1 of Hermodice carunculata. NCBI lineage: Eukaryota > Metazoa > Annelida > Polychaeta > Eunicida > Amphinomidae > Hermodice > Hermodice carunculata. The sequence goes on along the minus strand of OZ026621.1, from coordinate 11,796,670 downwards.
AGTAGTGACTAAGATTAGGGAAGGAGGGGAGGGGTTAGTGGAGGGTAGGGCCAGCGCTGTGGCGGGTAGTGAGGTGGGGCAGGGGGTGGTGGGAGGGAGGAGGCGAGACAGGCAGCAGGCTGTAGTGATGAGGGGGAGAGTAGGGAAGAAGGGGAAGGATTAGCACAGGTAGCAGAAAGTAGTAAGGAGGAGGGGAGGGGAGAGAGGGTTAGACAGGCAGTAGTGGTAGGAAGTAGTATTGTAAGGAGGGTAGACAGGGCTTTCTGTAGGCAGGATAGAGGGAATACGGTTAGGGTGTGTTTACCAGGGAGGAAGATTAGGGATGTGGAGGAGTGTATAGAGGGGTTAGTCAGGTCCAGTGGGGAGTGTCCGAGGGTGGTGGTACAGGTAGGGACTAACGACCTAGGGGACAGAGAGGAGGGGGGAGGAAGGGGCAGGGTGGAAACAGAGATAGTGCTGGGGAGGTACAAGAGGCTGCTAGACAGGTTACGGCAGTTAGACTGTGAGCGTCTTGTAATGTGGGTTTTGCCCAGGTGTAGAATGAGTGGGTGGGAAGCTAGCAGGATTATAGTGATAAATATAGCAGCTGGGAGGGTTGTGCAGGGAGAGAGGGTTTGCCTTTAGGGATGTGTGGGACGACTTTGTAGGCAAGGAGGAGATGTTTGCGTGGGATGGTTAGCACCCGAGCCAGGTAGGAGGTGACAGGATAGGGCAGGTGTATAGTGAGTGGGTGCAACAGCTGCAGGAAAACTAGGGAACCCAGCACCCATTCAAGAGAGTGGGACTGGCAGGGAGGGAAGAGGAAAGATAGCAGGAAGGAAGGACCAGGGGTCAAGGATTAGAGTGGGGTTTGTAAACTTCAGAGGAGTTTGAGGAAAGATGGTAGATATTTGCACGGTAGCTGAGGAATACTTTGATGTAGTGGCCCTGACAGAGACACATTTGAGGGGAGGAGAACAGGATCAATTAGATATATCTGAGGGGTATAACTTCACAGGAAGAGGGAGGGCAGTATGGCAGAGAAAGGGAGGAGGGGTAAGTTTTCTCATTAAAAAGGGAGTGAAGTGGCACAGGGTTGGGATCATAGATGAGGAGAGCAGTGAGATTAGGAACGAGATACAGTGGATAGGAATAGAGTCACAGAGGAGTAAGATAGCACTAGAGGTAGTATATGTAGGCAGAGAGGGATTACCAGAGGAATGGAAGGACCAAGTGTATGAACAGTAAAGAACACATGTCAACATTGCACAGGAGCAGGGATACCAGGTCATGGTTGTGGGGGACTTCAATGGTCACATAGGAGATGGATTAAACAGGATTTATGGAGGTGATAGAGACCAAAACAGGAATGGCAGGAGGCTACTTAGCTTCTCAAGAGAGTTTGGGCTACGTAATTTGAATAGGGACAAGCATTGTAAAGGAAAGTGGACATGGGGTACAGGTGACAGGAGATCAATCATAGACTATGTGCTGGAAGATGAGAAAATGTTCAGGGATATTGAGACATGTAGCATTGGTGAGGAAGGGCATATGGATATTTGAAGTGACCATAATTGGATATTTGTGAATCTGAGGTGTGTGAAGAAAGAGACAAAACAAGGGGGGCGTCAAATGGGTGTGGCGTGTTGGTAAGGATACTGACTAGGAGGCATACAGACAAAGACTACATGATGAGTTGAGGGGGTGGGAGGAACGGTTGGTGGAGAGTGAATCAGTTGATATTCAGGGGATGGCAGATGACATGAGGAGAGTAATACTTGATGTTGCAATGGACGTAATAGGAAGGAAAAGAGTACCAGTAGAGAGGAACGGGTATAGCATAGATGCAGAGATAAAGAGTGCAATTAAAAAAAGGAAGGTTAAGAATAAAGCTTGGAGGTTTGCTAGGAAATACAGACAGCAGAATGAAATAGCTAAGGCTAAGGAGAAGTACAAGGAGGCAAGAATGATTGTAAAGGAGACAAAGACACAAAGAAGGATAAAGAGGAATGATGAGATGACGAAAAGTGTTCAGTCAAGTAGAGGTGATTCATCAGCAGTTTTTAGGAAACATGTGTTGAGAAGGAAGAGAGCAGGAATTGACAAGCTTAAGCATAAAGGCAAAGTAGTAGCGGAGGCAAAGGGGCATTGCAGCAACACTGGGATGAAATTAATGACCCAGAGTAGGGGCAGGGGAGCCACCTTGTGGTAGAATAGAAGCAGGACCTGACAGGTGGGAACAGGAACTATGCAAGAGAATTGAGAGAGTAGAGATTGAAATAGCAGTGGTCAGGTTTAAAGTAGAAAAATTCCCAGGGCCAGATGGGGTACTAAATCAGTTTATAAAGAAAAGTTTGAAAAATTGTGGGAGAGTATGAAATTTCTGTTTAATTTGGTTTTTGAAAGAAAGGAAGACCAAAAAGAATGGAGTGAGCTGAAGATGGCATACATCCCGAAGAAAGGATCAGTGGATAGCCTAGATCAGTGCAGAGGGATGGCATTAGCCTCAAATATAGGAAAGATGTTTGCACGTGTAATGTACATGAGACTGGGGAGAGTTGTGGAGAGGGAGGGTTTTATAGGAGAGATTCAGAATGGATTCAGACCAAGCAGGAGGGTGGTTGATCATGTGTTTACATTATCACAGGTGCTAGAGATAGCAAGGAAAAGAAAAAGAAAGGTGTACATGACCTTCCTTGATGTGAGAAAAGCTTACGATAGCGTTTGGAGAAATGCACTGTGGGCTAAAGTGGAAGGGCTAGGCTTTGGTGGTGCCTTTCTTGAGGTTTTAACGGCTCTGTATGTAGATATAAATTGTAGTCTCAGTATAAGAGATGTGGAAACTCACGGGTCAAGGTTAGACATCGGGCTAAAACAGGGTTGTGTATTATCACCGATTTTGTTGGCCATATACATGAGAGAACTGGGAACCGAACTGCTAGAGAGCAATAAAGGAGTAACAATAGGAGGAGAAAAGATACCAGGGTTGTTCTTCACTGATGACATTGTGTTAATGACAGATACAGGTGGAGAGTTACAGGAACTTTTGAGGATAGCAGGGGATTATGGAGAAAAGTGGATATTAGAGTTTTGTGAGAAGAAAAGCCAGGTCATGGTCTTGGGGCAAAAGAGAAAACAGCAGGAGAAATGGATGGTAGGGAAGTTTAGGATACCAAGAGAAAAACATTAGAATTGGAGAGGGTGAGGAATACGAATATTTAGGGGTGAATATCAAGGTCACAGGACAGAGAATGTTTAAGTATCATGCTGAGAAAATCAGACAGAAGGTGAATAGAGTGAAAGGTATGATTAAGGTCACGGCAGGGAACAGCTTCAAAAGATCATTCACAGAAAAGGTGCTGTGGGACCGTGTAGCCATACCTGTTGTATGGGTTAAATGTAATAGCCATTAGTGAAAAGGATATTGAATGGATGCAGAAGGCACAGAGAGAGATGGGGAAATGGGTGCTTCGGGCACCACCGTGTGCAGCAACAGAGGCCATGTTGGGAGAGTTGGGATGGTTACCAATAAGAGATAGAATAGCTAAGGCTAGGCTAGGCTACTCGGGATATTTGCAACAGGTGAACGAAGAAAGATGGTGTAGGAAGGTGTACAGGGAGGCTGTTAGTGAAAAGACAAAATGGGTTCAAGAAATAGACAAGTAAGCTGAGAAATATGAGTTGAAAGGGCCAGATGAGATTGAAGTGGTGCGGAAATCGTATATAGGAAAGGTGATTCAAGAGAAACATGTGGAGCAGTGGCAAAGAGGAGTTGAGGGAAAAAGCACACTGAAAGCATATAGAGCTGTAGACAAGCCAGTGAAGACTGAATGTTGGGAGGGCAGCAAGGGTCCTAGACTGTTATTTCAGGGCACAACTGGAGTGATCAATCTGGAGAAGAGGAAATAGAAGTGGACTCATGGGAGTGATGGGAAGTGTAGGGTGTGTAGGAAGGATGTGGATGAGACTACTGACCATATGATGACATCGTGTACAGATTATAGAACACTTAGAGACCGGCTGTTTGTACAATGGAGAACAAGAGATGTGCAGTGTAAAAGCTTAGAGCAAGTAAGGGCCATATCAGAGAATGATAGGTTAGCATGGATACTAGGATTCAAGGGCGATTTTCCAGGAAGTAGAGTTGGTTTAGAGTCAGTGAAAGGCTTTTTGGTGCAGTGCTGGGAGAGTAGGACTAATATCTTAGGATTAGTCAAGGAAGAGAATAAAGGACAAACTTAGCAAGGGAAGGGAGAAGGTAGCCCTTATTAGGGCTCCCATGACCCTGCCAGGTGGCATCATTAGCAGGGGGTTCTGGGCATGCTGAGCGCAAAGTTGCAACAGTGGGCTAGTTTTTTTTTTTTTTGTACTAAAGGTCACCTGACTAGCTACTAAGCTAGTCAGGACCACGACAGAGAAGCAGTGCCACAGAATATTATTATAGCCAAGTGAAAGCACACTGCAGCAACCTATATATCTGTGTGTAGCTAATGCCCAAAAAGCTTCTCAAAACCAAATTTTTCATCAACATAATTTCTCCAAAACTTGGCAACTAGTACATGAGTACAGGTACTTTGGCCAGACAACGGGTCGTCCATCAAATGCGCAGCACTGTCCTCTTTACTTTGCCTTTCCAGATTTTTCTGTGCATTCTTTTGCTAAGTTTTGTTCCTTTTTTCTTCTCCATCGCAACTTTACAAATTTGTTTATGTCAAAATACTTATATTCTCTGAAAGTAACTTCTGGATGACTTTTGCACTCAGCCTTAAAGTCAACAATTGTATATACCATGTGGTGGTTACTTATTGTTGTTTTTATGACACCTGATTTAATATGTTTTTCTGGAATAGTTTTTTCACAGAGCCCTGATTCTTTCATAAGTAAACACATCACTAATATCAATAATGTTTTCCATGAAGCTACTCTGGAAGCGGGGATTGCTTCTTCAAATTTATTGAGACCAAAGCAATTTTGGTGCCCCCGTGGGTTGACAATGGGAGACATAGAGCTGGCATAGTATGTGAATGCATGAAAAATGCTAAAGAAATCTTTTAGAGGAGAAACTCAGTTTATGTATTCAGGGTGATGTTTATACCAGTAACCAAAGGATTAACAATTTGTTTACTAAGAGAGATGCTCCCTCTTTTTGGAACTCATTAAACAAGCGCTTGCACAAGAAAGTAAACTCAGTGCTTTCTGCTGCTCAGTTTGGTGACCACTAACGAGATATTATGAATGTTGACAATCTAGAACTTCAAGATGAACAGAAAGTTATGAAGAAATCTGTTGACAAGATATTTGATGAATATATAAATACTGGGGCTGCTCTTGTCATTACTCCTGAAAAATAGATGATATGTTAAAGGTTTTAGAAGGTAATTGTGCACCTGTCTGTAACAGAGTAACTGTTGAGCATACGAATTCGACTTTTGTTTCAGCAAATGTATTTCTAGTTAACAGTCTCTTATTGACATATATCAGGAGTATGCCTCCAGATAGCGCTTAGTTTATGCTACGACGTCCCTGTGTTTATTGCTGGATTATCCACTTTTATATATAGATAACCAGCCTTAATGGTATCTGAATTGATGGCTCCTACAGATAGTTAACAAGCTAGATGTATTAGGCATTACCTATAAGCCTGACAGCAAACCTAGCACTCACGTATCCAATAGGATTTCGAAGGCGAGAAAAGCCATCATTAGATATCAGGTGCTGGTGTATGCTATCCAGGACTTCCATCTAAAAGCTTGTATCTGGAACACGGAGATGTGCCCTCGTGTATGGTCTGAATTTTATCAATATCGGCCAGGGACTGCTGCAGGTTTTTAAAGTTAAACACCAACAATTGGTATAACAAAACGCAAATTACTTATTCTTTTTTAGGTATATTTTCTGATAGAGAAAAGATGGTTATGGTCAAATCGAATTGGTTTGTTATGTTTTTAGCCCGTGTCTATGGCAACTGCTGAAAAATAGAAATGACTTAAAAACATTATTTTGGACATATCTAAAGTAACGCTACAAGTATGTAATTGGTGTCAAATTGAAGGTCATTATTTTTTCAAAATTATTCAATATTTCAATTTGCAAATAAGCTAATTTACAAATTGCCAATTCCACACCAAAATCCAAAAATGCATTAAAAATCATAAATTCTAATTTCATATCCATAATAATGTGACAGGTATTGAGCTTAAATATACTTCATTAGTTTGACATAATATTTTGAAAAAACTTTGGTACCTTATTTGTTTTAAAATGCATTAGACAACTGCTTCATCTTCATATTAGTAGGAAATACACCGATCACAGGATGTGAAGATATATATATATATATATATATATATATATATATATATATATATATATATATATATATAGATAGATAGATAGATAGATAGATAGATAGATAGATAGATATGTGTATATATATATGGATATACATACATATATGTATATAATGCTTTTTTAATGAGTCAACAAAAAGTTACAAATGATGTTCGTAATGCCATTGTAAAAACAATCTGTGCACATTCCAGCATTTTTTTTCATACAAAATAATATTATTGACATTAACTTATAAAAATATAGAAAGCATGATGTCTCGCTGTCGAATATTTTTTATTAACTTGCGAGGATGACCGTTAATATCTTCATTTGTACTCTGTATTGTATGTGAACATTGGATATAATGTAGATCACAATGCCTCAGAACAGTGTTCAGAAGCTGCATCGTTTCACTGGATGTTATTTGTAATATTGGCTCATAATTCATAAAGCTGACAAAAGTATGATGCTTCCGTTTATTTAAGTGTTTTTCTATTTTTTATTCTGTTTGGCAATGCGATGTTCAGTTTCAATATATTGATGTAATAGATTTTAAAAAAATTCTGAGGGAAGGAAGTTGTTTTTACAATTTTACGTCTCCAAATAATTTGCTTACATAGAAACTCGTGTTTAAATACCAAAGAGATTGTGGGCATGTTCCGAATAGGATTTCCTCTTGTGTTTAGTTTATTACAGTTCCAGTTTACTCATGTCACCAGGTTTTTTATGTTTTTGACAAATCTTTGGGTTACCTGGCATTCCCAAATCGGATATTTTTTTCTGCACTACAGTAGGTACACATTACCATGGCACTGATTCCGATTTTAAACAGAAATGTATTTGTCCTCAGGCATGTGTGAAGAAACTTATACAGGAAAGCTGTTAATTTGGAGGAATTTGTGATTTTATACATTGCATAGAAGATTTTCTACCATTTCTCGTCTGAAACATCATGGTTCATATGCATTTGCCATTATTTCTATGGGGACAGTGGGGATGATGCAAGGTCTTGAAGTGGAATGTCGTAAATACGTTTTGTATGTGGATGTGTTAAAAAAAAAATTGTGGAGTAATGGTAGCCTTAATTTCTATATCTCTGTTTGAAACATAATAGCTTTCAATTCTTTAATAACTTTGTCTCCTGGCCATGGAAGTATTCAGGCTTGATAAGTAAATTGCATTAATGCTATACTTTTTATAATTTGTATCTTTCCCATAGTAGTTAATCTTTGCTTTGCCAAATATTAAAACTTTGTTTCAATCTTTAAACTTTAGGTTGAACATTTGATTGTGGAAGCTCTTTGATTTTTGTTTACATCTGCACCCCCAATATTCAGATGGGCTCATTAGTACTAGCTTTAATTCTGGAGCTACTGTTCTTTGTATGTCCTGTGCCGATCCTAGTTTTAATAATTTGGTCATTTCCAAGTTTATTTTTCAGCTTAATACTGACTGAAATTTGTTAAACATAACAAATGCTTCACATAAAGATTGTTCACTAAAATGGAGGACTTAGTGATGTGTCGTCAGCCTATTGACATAATTCGCATGTTTCTGAGTTAGTTTGTATACCTTTAACATCGTTATTTGCATGCAAAGCAATTGCAAGTGATTCTACATGTTAAAAAAAATATAGAGACTCTACATGTTAGAAAAAATAAATATAGGGAAATTGGACACCTTTGTCTTGACATAGTAAAAGGTTTATGTTGCATAGCCATTATTTATAACTGAACTTGTAATGTATTTATAAAGAGTTTTTATCCATTTTTAAAATGTTGGGCCAAAGCTGAAATATTCGAAACATCTTTTTATATGAGACAATTCTAGTCTGTCAAGATTTTTTTAAATCTATTTCTGCTGATCATGCTATTTTATTTTCTTTATCACAGATTTCAATAATATTTAGAGTTTTTCTGATGTTTTCACCAGTATGCCTATTTTTGAAAATCATGTCTGGTCTTAATGAATTAGATTTGGTAAAGTTTTTTTTTCATTCATTCTTGCAAGTGCTTATCCTTTGATTTTGTAATATGTTGGAAGCAATGATATTGGCCGTCAATTTTCCAAATTCTGAATATCCTCATTTAGTTTAAGCAATAGAGTTATGACACCATGTCGTTGTAAACTGGACGGTTCACCTGTCTAAAAACTCTAATGAATAGCATTTATGAAAAGTTCTTTTTATTTTATCTCATAAAATTCGATTGGCAGACCATCTGACCCTGGTGTCTTATTATTAGACAAGGCTTTAATAGCCTCAATGATTTCTTGCTCTGTTAGCAAATCTTCACAAAAATTCTGTTGGACTTCATCCATTTTTTTATTTCCGTCTAGGAAAAATATTTTTAAATTATTGCCGTTTGCATGCTGCTGGTATTCTCTGGTAGCATATTTCTTTAAGGTCTGTTACAGTTTTAGTTAACTGCGTGGTCAACTTATTAATAACATTTCTATCATAGAATCTTTTTTCCAGGTAAAAAATAGCGGGTACGTTTTTCACCCCGCTCACACTATCTTGCATGACTTCAATTATACTTTCTAGTTCTTTTCTCTTCCCTCTTATTTGTTGTACCGAATCATTACTGTTCATTAGATCTATGTGATTTACTTGCTCTTCTAAACCTTTTATTTCACTTTGTAATGACTGTATCTGTTTCAATTTTTTTTCTTGGCTGTATGCTTTATTTTTTTCACCTCTTATTTCTGATTTAATGACTGCCCACAGCAATCTGGGTCTAGTATTTGTGTCACTATGAATTTCATATATTCTGGTTACAGCTTGTTTTATTGTATCCAGATAGACATTGTTTAACAAATAAGATGTATTAAGCTTCTAAAAAATCTGGCCGCCATTTGTTCTTTTCTGATTTACTGGCAAATGCTATTGCCGAATTGTCAGTGCGAAATCCTGAAATAATATGGGCTTTATAAATATAACCCTTAAAACCTCTTGATACTAAAAAGTATCCACTCTATGTTGGATGAGTGAGGGATATCTGGTCAATGTTTTAGGATTTGGATGCATTTCTCTCCAAATTTCTAGGTGGTCGTTTTTTTTCCTCGCACGGTTTTATTACAGATACATCCTTTGTATGTGTAGCTTGTCTTCCTCCTGCTTTGTCTGTTTCTACATTTTTCACACAGTCAAAATCACCTACTTTTATTCGGTGGTCATTGTGCATATTTTCAGCTATTTGCCAACGGTTCCAAAAATGATGGACTGTCATGGTCTGGTATATATAATGCAGCTAGCGATATTCTCAAGTCATATGATGGCTGACGATATATGTCAAACAATAAGGTACATGAAAATGAAAGGAAAGTCATAATAATAATAATAATAATAATAATAATGATGATGATGATGATGATGATGATGATGATGATGATGATGATGATGATGATTATAATAATATGCAGATGGTGAGGAAAAAGTACAGAATTAACTTACTTCGTATATTTTGTTCAATAGCCCATACGCAGGCCTTTCACTGGATGTTAGATGCCGCAAGCTGACAATTCACTCACAAAAACGTTGTTCCTTTAAATGCTAATCTTGTCCCCTTATATTACGACTTTTTCAACAAATTTGGTATCAAATTGTTTTCCATAAGCATTACATTATTTTTTGCCTATGTGTATCCAATACCCCATGATGAGTGGCCCTATGCCCCTCTGAGAGTGGTGCTTGGCTTTCAAGATTTTCTGTATTGCTGGAACTGAGAACTGCTTTGTCTTTCTCCACTGTCCAAACCATGCAGCTGACGTACGTGTGGATTCAGCTGACTGAGGTTTTTCTTTCTACAAATGGTACACACAAGCTGGTATTTGTAATGTATTTCTGTTTTTAAAAATTACCACCATCTACCTGCAAAAATAATAACTACAGATGTGTCCTCTCCCTTGTATCACAGATGTTGTCTGCTACTTATAAATTCCTGTTCAAGTGAGACTATATTAGGGCAGATGGAGGTATGATTTAGCATATCAGGGTGCATGAGCGTGTACGGAGGCGTATATTAAGGCATATGATGGGGTATATTGGGGGTGCATGAAGGTGTAAATTAGGGCGTATAAAGATAAATGATGGCATATGAAGGTGTATGATGGCATATGAAGGAGTAAATTAGGGTGTATAAAGGTGTGTAGCATCTGAGGGCATATATTAGGGCATATGTGGCTCTATGAAGGCATATATTAGGGCATATGAAGGAGCATGAGGGTATATGTTGGCGTTTGAAGGAATATGAATGCATGTGAGGGTGTATGTGGTATATAAAACCAAAGGTGGAGGTGAACCGCCAATACTATTACTTATACGATAAAACTATATAGTAGAGCAGCAAGGAGGGGACATTGGGGGGACACCAGGGCCGGAAAATTAACAGTTGTCATTATACCTAGAATTGTTCATTTGGATGTCAGGAACATGAATCCGGCTGAAGACATTGTCTGCGGTTGGTGCGAACAGCGCCAGAAGCTATGTTCTAAGATGGTGGCTATCCTAGACTAAAACTGCAATATCTCCAACACTACCTGACACAGGAAGCTAAAAAAAGGCATCAAATCCCATGTTTTGGGGGTGGATGAGATCAATAGAGATAGTACCGCTATTGTGAAGGAAACAGAAATACAATTTTTTAAAGATGGCGGACTTTAACTTGTTGATGTAACAGACACTGTGCCTAAGTTGCACATAAACAAGAACCACCCATGATCAAAAGTCGTGAGCCATCAAATGACCAATGTCAAAATCGAGTTTGATAAAGGTAAACCTGCATTAAATAGCTATCAACATCATCAACATGATCATGATTACCAGAGTATGACATGAAGGAGACCGGCCCTTGGTTTGAGGCAAGAACTTACAGAAGCTAGCAGTACCTCAAATCGAATTCCTGCACCTGCATCGAAACTTTGATAAAAATCTTGTTGCATTCGTACTTACAAAATCCAGCATTTTGGTTAAATTCTAGATGCTGACCTTGAGAACATATTGGATATGTGTGCTAAAAATGAAGCCATTTTTGGATGATATGTGCCTTTGTGGTTCAGTTTATGGTACATTCGGGATAACCATGATCTTAAGAGACCTCCTGCTCATCATCAGAGTCACTTATGGACTGTGATTCAAGTGTTAATGGATTGTCACAGACAGAAGATTGGCATGATATACTGTTGCACGTTGCCTCACAAAAGCATGCCGCTATACATGGTTGTTCATTTGCACTCTAAAACACGCAAATTGGTACATACAGTGGAGCAGGTGTAGCTCAAAGCTATTCTCTGTCAGTGGGCACCTCTTTGCAGGTACATTTTTGCTGCCTGCTTTTTCACATCTGAGTGCTTGAAGAGACTGACACTCTGCTTTGCCATTCCTGTTAACCAACAGTTATTTTGTAGCTGCCACCTTTTCTGCCTTTTGCAAGGTACCGTGTTTGCCAAGGTCTGCCAGTTCTTGCAACTTATCTGCTTTCTGCATCATCACCCTGAATGCTGCTTTTTGTATGTCCCCAGAAAGAACTGACGGTGTCACAGTTTGTTAAGCAATAGATAGACAGGAGTATGTTTTCCTGCTTCTCCTCAAGTGTATCAAAACTTGCATGGACATGATACAGCATGTGTTGTCTGAGTGTTTGCCTTCCGTACATTCTTGCAGACATATTTCCTTAGCACCAATAGCAGATGGATGATGCAAAAGCATAGAAACTCTGCAGCCATTTCATGGAAAACTATCTTGATTGGCTGTTTGAGGGGACAAGTCTTTGAGTCAATGCATGGCCATAAAAAAATAAGGGTATCACAAAGACCTACATTGTGGATCTTGAGTGCATGATCCAATCTTCGGTGAACAGACTCAATGGCACAGGTGCATTTTCATATGACAACACACGTTTTAGTGGTACCGTCTTCCTAGAATTAACCGCAAAAAGTCACAGATACATAGCTTCAACATCCAGGCTAACCACTTTGCTTTTGATTTGGATACTTTGTTTCATATTTGCCATGGTTTTGAGTGTTTATCCGGGAAGAGATTCATAGACGCTTTTCTTCCGGTCCCTGCTCTGGCCAGCTAGACGTTCATCTACAAAACTTTTCTGCCATGGCAGAGCCCTTTTCTAAAGCATTTACAAGACCTTTGCTACTTCAGGGGTCGCAGCTGCCCGTGTGGCAACATTTATAACTGCACTGGAGGATCTGATTCATCGAATACTTCAATATTGGACTCCTGCAACATTTTGCTCTGCCTTTGGACAACAAGAGACCAACGTTTTGCTGCAGCCAATTTGGGACCAATGTAGTAGTCAGGGCCCTTGTCGTTGCACCTAATAACAAGATCTAGAATTTGATGTGAAAATTGTGCTATGATTGGCCTACTAAAAAACCATCTGATCAGAGCTGGCACTTTCAGAGTCACTCCAATTATTCCACCTGATCCCGTCAGTGCTCTGTTTTCAGTTGAATCAATAGTATAATCCATCCATACAGGGTTAAACTTTCCCTGTGAGAGCTTAGCAACAAAATGCCCTCTCTGAATGAGTTCAATACCTACGTTGGTAGTCGCTGTTGTTTTAGTAACAGGACTGGCATATACTTTGAATAGTTTGCACGATTGGAAACAAACAAAAGTGGGAAAAGGTGTGCTTTTGACGCTTCATACACATCCAAGATGCCTGGTGGAACTGATGAATCATTTTATTGGGCATAGAAGTTAACACAAAAAGTCAACCCAAACTTGAAAGTAGGTGATATGGATCTACCGTATTCCCTAAACTCGAGTAACAATGGTTCTATAGTTTCCCTATCTCTATGGTCAACTTTTTCAACTGTACTTTTGACAAATCCCTCCCTGCACTATCAGAGATAGCCTTATCAAGCTCTTGCTTGCAGTAAAACATTCAACTTCGGTTGGTTCCTCCTGCCCGTTGACTCACACCACATTTTGAAATCGCACAGTAAGTGCTTGTTCAATGCTTGACTGCCAACTTTACGGCATAGAAAGCCCTGTCAAAGTCCTTCCCTGCCAGAATCCTGTAACCATTATGTTTGCTTGCTATTAAACGTTTCAAATATCAGCCTGGAAACTGGTATATCATTGTTAAAGTGCAAAATGAAAACAAGATTGGCATTGATTTTCAGTTGCAGAGGAAGACATCATAAAGAAAACAATGGAAGCCTGCGGAGGAGGACTGGATGCCTCCATCGACTTTGTTGGTTCAACTGTCACGACAGGTCGTACCGGTAAATGCTCCAAGAAAGTAAGTACCTTTTGGAAAAACACGTTGTTCATTGGGCAGACTATGCTTTAGCAACAGTCACTCTCTAGTTTAAAGGTTGGGTGTGCACCTAAGTTACATACAGGATATTAACATACCTATATTTTTATTTCATAGAATATTCCCACGCAAGTATACATGTTTAGAATCTTTGAGAGTCCTGCCAATTTTTAAATAATTCAACTTAACATAAATATGTGAAAAGGATCAAACACGGCGCAAAATGAAAATATAGCTGTCTTCAGGTTCTGTACAGAAATTGGGTTGTGGAAAGGGCACAGTGTCAAGTTGGATACTCTGCAAATCCATGCTGTTGTGATGTTTTATTGACCAATGTCTTAACTTTATTTACATATGGTGCAAATAAATACAATTCTATGAAATCTGTAACTTGGTAATAAAATAGTATAATACATATAATTATAATTCAGATGTCATGACAGTGCATTCATTCCTGGAGCATACAGTTTGGCGGGGTCAGTAACAAAAAAAAAAAAAAAAAAAAAAAAAACACAGACCATGAAGCTTAGATTCTGAAATACGTTTTTCAGGCCAGGACTATTATATATCACGTAATGATGCTTCCTCTCAAGGTTTGCTCGAAACTGTAGTTAGATGCCCTGACCTAGCTCCTAGGGTAATATTGCGGATGTAATTATAACTCTGCAGACTGATAATTATTTCACATGATGATTGTCGTCTATAATGGCCAAGTTGAGACAGCACTTTTGGTACCTCGATCCAATACCTAAGGTAACAGGGCCACTTTAACTTTTTGTTTCAGAGAAAAACCTTTCACAATTCGACTTATTACTTCAAAATTGCAGATACACTTTTTGTTTCGCCTGGACCTAAATTTGTTGAACAGGTTGCACTGCGATTTCAATATTATATTTCAAACTTAGACAGAAATATGTTTTTTGTGTATATTCCTATGCTCTTCATATGTGTGCCTGTATGTGTATAGTTTTCAACTTTTCCTGAACTGCAAAGTGGAATTTTCTCGAACGTATTGGAAATGTACCTTAACGTAAAATCCGCCAAAGCTGTTAATTTGATGGCCCTATCCTTGTTTCCAGATTTTGAAACATGGTTCAAAATTATTTGACGACTGGTGGTAGTACACCTATGATTAATATTCCACTGGGACACTGATGTAAATGCATGTATGTGATTTTCTCCAAATTTGTTGTCCAGACTTTTTCTAATGAAGTGTGGATAAACCTTGTGTTCATACCATGGTATATATGAAAGACACAGTGATCTGTATGAAGCATGCTACCATTTATATATTGTGTGGTGAATTTTTTGTTGCATAAATTTAACTGTAAAAGCGTCCTAGAAGGCCCACTTTACATATTCAATACATATTAAACCATGGTATGTTCAAATGGAGCAATATGACGTCACGGCTATATGTGATATGCTCTAAGATAACTTTATCATACATTATGTTGCAGGGAGCTATGAATGTGCTGATTGGACTGTATGGTGGGGTCCTCAGTGTGCCTTTGGTTAAGTTTCCAACGATGAGTCTTAGTTACCGCGGTATGATGCCGGGATCTGTGCAGCAGTTGCGTGAATTGGTTCAACTTGTGGCCAAGGAAAAGGCAAGAGGAAAAGCTTTGTAGAAAGTCTAATTGCCTGACTTCTTTCATTCAGTCTGTATCATCTGGCTCGATTTGAAGACTTAAATACATCTATATAACGTAGTGAAATGTATATCGTTGGCAAGGATACAGTGACGCGATCAATATTCAACATAAAAATAAACATAATTTTAAATTATCAAAACCTCACCAAACTGAAATCACCGTATATCTCATTGAATGCAGATATAACTAAATCCACTACTTTTCACCCCAAATTTACATTTGAACCCGAATTATAACTTAGAGAAATGTACAGGTCACTCTCCCAAAAGCCCAAGGCGCAAGAAAAGTTTAAGTCTGCAGTCGCCAGGCAATCATGTGTTGACCTCTCACACAGCTCAGCTGCTACAGAGGTATCATGTTATAGGGGGGGGGGGGAAGCATATTATTGCTATCTAAGTTGCCTTGTTGAAATCAAGATAGCAATATCAAATGGTCAGTGATCTTGAAAGCAATGTGGGAGAACAGATAAAAGTTTTACGAGGCGACTTCCACATGACCTAAAATAACAGTAGCTGAAAAGTGTTTTCAAATAGCAAAGTGGCAGAAATTCTGACGTGACAATGAGACCATTTTAAGCATAGCTACATATTTGAAAATAGGATTAAATGAAGTCATGCTGCCTATTTTGTTCCAAAATTACCAGAATATGCACAAATTATGCAAATTAGATGTTAATTTGGTATGGTAGTACTCCATATGTGACAATAGTGTATCCTGCATAAAAAAAAGTAATTTTTCTTGTGCTGTACCAGACATTGATGCAAAAGTTCAATTAATTCGAGGACACAGGTATTTTCATTATGTATATATATATATATATATATATATATATATATATATATATATATATATATATATATATATATATATATATATATATACATATATATACATATATATATACATATATATAAAACAGGAACAAAATTCGTGTCAATTGCACTGAAAGACATTCTATTAATTCCCTGTAAAACCCAGTATGGCTAAGCAATGACATGGGCGCTGGTTTTGCACATGCACACATTGTAACTTTGCAATTTGCGAAAAAAAAAAATTGAATGTGTCAGATTTTAAGCCATATGTTCAATGCTGGGCTTTCATTTGGGATGAACTGAAAGTGTGTCCAAAACACTGTGCAAATAGAACATAACTGCTGGCCAACAAAAGACCCCTGCCCCCCCCCCCTTAAAAAAGGAAATTCAACACAAAAAGATAAAATTAACCACAAAAAATGAAACACCCCCCCCACACACACACATACAAATTCTGCTCCTCTCAAAAACAAACACCCACCCCAATAGCAAAAACAATATATAGTTATAAAAAGGTAATAATGCTACCTCCCAACAGGCACTCTCTATTGGTTTAACATAGGTTTCTCGAAATATTAGTCTGTGTAAAAAATAATTTTGACTGGATGCACACTGGTAAACCAACCACTCTGTGGTTGGCTGTGCAAACTTTCAGCCAATAAGAGAGCAGCTTGTAATATTACTATCTATTGCTAGTCCCGCCAAACTTGTGGCCACCAAAAAGACAGGAAGCACAGATGGACTCAATTTTGGCCACCTTTTCGTATTTGTGGAAATGAACACACAATAAAACGAGGGTGGGTAAAAAGATACAGTCTGATTGACATTTGAGGACAGTTATCATAAAGCTAATGCTAAGGAACGAACCAGATTCAGGATTTTATACCCTTTTGAATTTTGAGCTGAAATGTCAGCCTTTTTGCCCGAAATGGTTTTGGGGACATTTGCGAGAGATTATAGGCATGTTGTCATGGATATATGCAGTTTTCATTGCTGATCAGCTTGATATAGATATAATTTTTGGGGGGAATGAACTGGTAAGTTCTGGTTTCTTGGGATCTAAAGAAACTGAGGAATATGGTCAAACGTGGAATCGGGATAGTGGCCCAGATATGAGCCTCGTTTCAAACCTTTCTGTGTAGGAGTTGCTTCTGGCGTCATAGCAGTTTCAGATCCCCGCCCCCATTTTATTAGCACAAATGACCGACTACACATGCGAATACACATAACTTTATTGCATATAAGGCTCTCTGGGGGCTAATGCACGCACCTTTGTTCTAGGTTTACCCTTACCCGCTCCCTTCACATCTTATTGGCACGAATGATTGACTGCCCAATACGAGGGCCTGTGTGTTGGAGCATAGCCGCTATGGAGGAGGCACCATAATGATGTGGTGCTGATGGAGATGGGGGTTGGGGGCAGGTGTGAGAACGAACAGAACCTCTTAGGGTAAATGGGACTCTAACAGTGCTGTGTAGATGAGATCGTGCCAACAGTCCCCATATGGTTATACCAACATAGTGGGATACCTTTCCAGCAGGACATACAGAAACTTAATTGTACATGTACCGCGTTATACAGTGCCGTACATACATGATTCATAGAGACATAAAGCACTGAACACATAAGAGAGAATAAAAGGTGGTAAATACATTCAAGTCTTATAAATAACTAACCTTGCAAGATAAACATGGTATTATGAGAATTTCGGAGCATGCTCCATCCCTTATGGTGAATGACTGGTCCATATAATCACAAACTGCCTTGGTCACTGCACGGTTCCCACCATTACACTCCATTTGATACAGAAAGGTATCCTGGTCATAAAGTTCATCAAAAGTGGGGTCATAATTTGATATAGTTGATATTAATTTGGTAAGTAAGCAGGGGTACTTTCCACGGAGTAAGAAGAAATCCTTTTCATCCTCGACCAACTGACAGTTACTATGGTTACAAAACTCATAAGCAGCTGGTGTATTTTTACATCTACCTGTTTCAATGTGTAAACTGTGCGTTTATTCTTAATTTAGTCAGGAATCTCCTTTTTAACGCTTACATCTTTTGTAAGATATTCTTATGGTCCAAAGTAGGATTTGAATTGACATAAGGTTCTAACCTTGTTACAAGCCTTGTCACCTAAGGTTCTAACCTTGTTACAAGCCTTGCCATCTAAGGTTCTAACCTTGTTACAAGCCTTGCCATGTAAGGTTTTAACCTTGTTACAAGCCTTGCCATCTCCAGTCATAAGGTTCTAACCTTGTTACAAGCCTTGCCATCTCCAGTCATATGGTTCTAACCTTGTTACAAGCCTTGCCATCTCCATTCATAAGGCTCTAACCTTGTTACAAGCCTTGCCATCTCCATTCATAAGTTTCTAACCTTGTTTAAAGCCTTGCCATCTCGATCCATAAGTTTTAACCATGCAGTGCTGGGTAACAATTCCAGCCTTCCCTTAATTCCCTTGTAATTTGTGCATATTTTTGCCTCCTACATTTCCCAAATATTTTGTAAACCACAGTTTTCAAGCATTTTCTTAATACATTTAACCCAACAGGGCCTATTGCTGAGTAGGGAATTATAGTTTTCTTTCAGACATTTTGAGATGAAACTATGATGGTTATATTATATTTAAACTCAACCAGTATTAAAGAGAGTGACATATGCTAAAACATCAACAATGTGTAGCTCCCAAGCTCTCTACGTACAGATGCTTTGCATGATTTTCGATGGACTCTGACATCTACAGAATTTAATGTGCACCACTTCCTTTGGTGACTTATCACATGATACCATAAAATCGTGGTTGTTCATGTTGTGGGGAAAGTAAAGGACCCCCGACTCCACTTGCACATGTCAAAATGGGTATGCTGATTATATTAAAAAGTTTGGGTGGTAATTAAATGCTATTATTTACAGTATGCTCCCGAAATTTACAGAGGGCCTAAGCCTTTTATTTCAATTTATTTAGTACGACTGTAAAAGTTCCAGCTGCTGTAAACTCAATGCTAGGTAACAGAAGTTGTCCACTGCTTCAAGTTGGTTATTGTTGTATGTGAAGAATAGTTGCAAGAATTTATGACCTCTTTGATTAGATACTATAACTATGGACTTACTTAGATTTACAGGGAGTTCACAATTCTCATAATACATGTTAGTCTGATTGAGAGAAGTCTGGAGTCCCTTTTGTGATTCGGATATCAAATCCAGGTGGTATGTATACATCAGACAGCTGATGTGACTGTCATACAATTTTACAGGGTCTTTGTCAAAATTACAAAGTAGGTCATTAAGATATACGATAAACAGAGAGGGGCTTAGAACACAGCCCTGTTTGACCCCTGTTTGACCCCAACATTTAAAGAGAGGCTCTCTGTGTAGCCACGTTCTGTTTTGATGCAGTAAGTTATATTAGAATACGTATTCTGCAAGAGACTGGGAAAGTTCCCTCCAATACCACATGGTAATAGTTTGTAGAACAGGGCTTATCTCCACACTGTGTCGAAGGCAGACAATTCCTATCCAGCAGGATAACATCCCAATGCTGTAATGGCCAGTCTTATCTCCTGACCTGTCCCCCATTAAACATTAATGGAATGTGTTTGGCCGTCATTTCAATGGCGAGTATGACGAACTTGCGGCCACCCTGGACCAACTGGCACTGCGGCAAATTCCCCAGACCAATGAAGATAGCCAAGCTCACCAGCAGCATGCCTAAATGGATCCCGGCTTGCTTGCTGAAGCCTAAGGATCACACCTGCTACTGATGCGTGCAACCTTCAGAAACAAAAAACAAAACAAACAAACAAAAAAAACAAAAAACAAAAACAAAAAAACAAAAAAAAAAAAAAAAAAAAAAAAAAAAAACAAAAACAAAACAAAAAATTGTTTTTTGGGAGAGGCCTTAAATAATTACTGTGGGTCAATCTGTGGGTTGCACCATGTTTAGCATGCCTTCATGCATAAAACGTACACAATAGGCAACAATTAGCGTCCCATTCCATCCAATACCGTGTTACATCCATCGAGTGACACAAGGGGTAACCTATGCCAGACACTAATGTGTCCTGGCAAACAGGTGCGCACAAACCAGTGCATGTAGCTGGTGTTATTTTCATGGATGGGTGGGGCCCTTCAGCAGCTGCCTCTGGGGCCTGGCTCCCTGGCCTACCCTCACTGTGCAGCACTTCGATCGCTGCCGGGGAAAAAGGCACGTTCGGAGCAGTGAGACAGGGAACCATCCTACTGCCTCTGCTGGAAAATTCGGAAAAATCCAAAAACTGACCACAAGAACGGAAAGCAATGGAAAAGAAACTGTCAAGCACGTTCGTAGATTAAAAAGCCAAAAAGTATGTTGCTAGGTTAGCACCATTATATGTGGGACAAGGCTTTGGCCTTTGATTAGCAACTTACTTTGTGTAATGGTAACAGAAGTGGAGTGATTTCATTTCTTGTCTTTATACATGTATGTTCTGATATGTTGATAGCAAATCAGCATCATTGCAGCAGTTTTAAATCTGCTAAAATTCTCATGAATTGTCCCAATACATTGTTGCATAGCCATGCTTAGTGTGTGAATAGAAGTAGATGGGTGCCTTGGTAATCATGCTGTCAAATGTTAGAATAGTAGGCCTATGTTGCATAATCTACAAATATTTATAATGGTCCCATTACATTCTAGCTTAACCTTCACAGAAACTTCCTTTTAAAGGAATACTTGTCAGAACCACAACATCCTCCCAAAAGAAGTAATAAAAGCACTGTTGCAATAATATAAACAAACTCACCACACATCCTTACATATATGTCCAATGTTGACGAATGGGGGCGGCTGCCTTTTTGGGGGGGGGGGGTGTTTTTTGTTTGTTTGTTTGTTTGTTTTTTGGTTTTGTTTTTGTTTTTGTTTTTGCTATATTTTGGTTTATTTTTTAAAAATTTTTTTAAATTTTTTTATTTTTTTGGTATTGTTTTTTTTTTCTTTTCTTTTGGTTTTTTTTATTTTTTTTTTTTTTTTTTGTTTTTTTTTTTTTTTGTTTTTTTTTTTTGTTTTTTTGTTTGTTTGTTTTGTTTTTGGCCAGGATTTGATACAATCCTGGAATATTTTAACAGATGGCATTGTTAGGCGTAATAGGGCACTCTTGTGAAAAGCCGCATGACGTAAAAATGATCAGCGCTCGTTCATACAAAAATTTGCATATTTCCTGTTCCCAAACGAACGAGCAAAATTGCAGGCAATTAAACCAACAGTTGTGTAAAAATAAACAGAAATGTAAACCCACGTCACACACACAGTGACGCAGTTTTATGACATCTGCAACAGGATAAACATTAATTTACAATGACGTTAACCTCTTTCAGATCAAACCACCGCCAATCACTCGTGTACCTTTGGAGGAAGCTACCAACGTTTTGGCCAAGTTAAAGATGGGGACGTACAAGGGCAGAGGCGTCATAGATTATTCGCTCTGAGTGGGTTATTGGTTCAAAAAAGTCAGCACCACTTGTCATCCTGACGAAGTATGGGTAGCGCATAGATATTGAAGCTTCATCTGATAGACTGCACTGAAAAATTAAAGGCGCTTAGCTCAATGCTTATAAGTTCATATAATTAGACTTAGGCAACACACTTTCTGTAAAGCTTTCCCTGAAATTCTTTTTTTGACATTATCTTATTAAGTGGGTCACATTATCTTTGACAGCAATGTTGCCATGAGAAACAATTTTTCTTTTGTCTTTCAAGAAAAGCCCGTCTTTGTCAAGATCAGCTTTAATGATACTGTCATTGTCTATGAAAGACCACACATTTATGCTACAAATAAACGGTTATGCATAATGTTTTGTCTTTTTTTCCCTGCGACTCCTCACGCCTGTGGCAGATATTACACTTGGCAACCTGATTTATCGTGGCTTGCAATGTAAAAGCCCTGGCTCAATAAAATTGTGTCAATTTTCAGTTGCCTCTTTAACCACAGTCCTGTCCCTGTTTCAAAAGGAAGATTGCTTTATTGTCTTTTCTCATACATGCACCTTGTGGTATTGTTTGTATATGCATGCCTTTTTTATTATACCTGTTCAGGGCTGTTTGTAAAATGTATTCTTTTAACCTAGCAAAACCACAGATAAAACAAATATTATTAATACAATAAGTTTCGGCTATTTTTAAATTATTCGTATGTTTATCAGCCTTAAAATTATAATTGAGTGAATACATTAGCGTAGTGTTATATTTGAGAAGAGCGATAATATATATTGGACGTGAGCGGAACGTTGTTTGAGTTTAGTATTCTAAATCAGAAAGGGGTATAGTTTTGGCATACCCAACAAACTACCATTTTCAATTATATCATTGTACAGTGCGAAGGGTACTCTCAAATTTGTCCAGGAGCTAACCAGCATGAGTGTAGGTACAACACATACATGTGTTGGACTTTTTCACACAAATATCTTGTTGAATACCAATCAAATATTGCAAATAAAAAAACTCACAGGCGAGTCAAAATTTCATGTGGCCTGTTTCTAAATGATGTATCTGCTTTAACCTTAGCTAGCCGGTAAATCAGCTGAGCTTATGGAATGGCCTGGCATTCTTCTTTCTTGTTAGCTGTCGGTCTGTTAAAAATAAAAACAAGTTACAAATCCAAGATGTACTTATAATACCTATAAAATATATGCCTACAAGATGGAATGGCGTTAGATAAGTGTACATCAATCATGTTTGAATTGAAATTATGGGTAAGAATTCAAAGCAGTGGTTAGTTGTTGGGCAGGTGGCGCTAGAGTCGAACCTATTTTTGAAGACCACTAGCTTTATGTGACCGCTTCTTGGATGGTCGTAGGAATGGTCTCTCAAAGGAAGGACCCATGTGCATGACCATAATGTTGTTTAGTTTTGTATTTATGCCCCAGAGGGCGCTATCCCTAATTCAAACCCAAGCGACCCTCAGAGAAATATATTGCCTCGTGCAAGCATACCATAAAATGTCAGCTGGAATTATTACGTTTACATATTTACTGCATCGTTTATTTAGCATCCCAAATCCACCTGATATTAAAAAAAAAAAAAAAAGTGAAAGTTCATTTTTATCCAGAAACTCAAAATACAGTGGCTTTAATTCGTTTTTGAACATGCACGTTTCACAAGTTTTGAAATAAAAATGAATGACCGGAGTCAAAGTTCTCAACATTGGTGCATACTCTGGCAACGCAATTAACCTTAACACATAGACAACAGAAGCTGGCATAAGTGGATATTAGTATCCATGTAAGGGTCCTAAACAACAACACTGAGGTGTGATACAAATTGTATTATTAAAACTCCCAACACGTGCTCTAAGATAACTTACCCGTAATATATCACACGTCGTTTTATTAGTTACGCGCAATAAAACTTGGGGTACAAGTCAGTGTTTTTCATGACACGTGATATAATTTAGCGCACTAAATCCAGTTCCCGGCTGGTATGTGTATTTTGGAGCTTCGAAACAAGATATGTATATTAATTCCCCGCCGCAAAGCACGGAACTCACGCCTGTAAATCACAGAGGACAAACGGGCATATCACCGTCACAGACATGGCAAGATACTCTTTCTCACAAAACTAGTGTCTTTTAGGGAAATTTAAGTCTAAAAATACCAAACTCATATTCAGTTACTGCTCCCTAAATTAGTTACAAGAATAAATTTTCATCTGCCAGTACAAAATTTTCTTTGTTTCCAAAATCTTAGAGATATTCTCCATCCCCTCACAGGAAGGGGCCCGTATAACGCCAGGCCAGACAATGGTTACTAAGAAAACCAGGTATGCAATTGTGGCGTTAAATTAATATACATGCCGTTGTTTTCCGCCCCTTCCTTGTCTGAGGGTTTTTCTAGTTCAGAGTCTGCTAGAATTATGTTTCTGCACCTTTTCTGTATAAATAAATAAATAAAGAAAGAAAGAAAGAAAGAAAGAAAGAAAGAAAGAAAGAAAGAAAGAAAGAAAGAAAGAAAGAAAGAAAGAAAGAAAGAAAGAAGAAAGAAAGAAAGAAATAATGAACACTTTCCACACAATAGCATACCTGGTGTTGTGCGGAGCAGCATGATCTACAGACAGTGTCTTGTAGAAACAGTTGTTGTGGACACTTTCCCCTGAACAGCCCAAAGTAAGGTATTGTTCTACCAGGATCTGTGCAGATGACTACACGACTGGGAATATAGATAATTATTATTTTTTTTTAAATCCCCGAATTAAAAAAAAAACATACATA
This sequence comes from Hermodice carunculata, assembly GCA_964020975.1. Lineage (NCBI taxonomy): Eukaryota > Metazoa > Annelida > Polychaeta > Eunicida > Amphinomidae > Hermodice > Hermodice carunculata. Next base: position 11,772,370 of record OZ026621.1, on the reverse strand, counting down.
ACACATCAAAATAAACACAATTAGACCATACAAGTAAAATATACAGAAGTTAATACAGAATAAAAAAGTCTTCCTTAGCAGTGATACCAGCATCTGTTCTTCTCCACAAGGTTTAAATAAAAATTTTCATACCTAATTTTCGGTCGAATCGCTACTGTGACATTTTGACAAATTTAATACGGGGAGGGGGGTCATAAACATGTGTACATAAACATTGTTGAAATTAGTGTAATTGTCATTTGGTGATTCAGTTATTTAGGCGGATATGGAACGAAGTTTAGATGTTCAGATGTTCAGACCAAGCAGTTTTTGATGGCTGATATCAACGATCGGATAAGCAATGCTTCTAAAGTTGTTGGAGCAGCCGTTCTGAACCTGAGATAACCGGTACCCTAAGTGATGAGCCAAGTGTCAGATACCGTATAGGTGGCAGTTGAATATCGTGATAGACCACACGAGGCCGAGCCGAATGGGATTTGTCATGATCAACATACCCACTCATACTGTATTGTGCATATTCATTCTTACAACTCAAATTGTGCGTCTTAAGCCCATAAAATTATGATTGTCATCATATGGTTTGTTGATTGCGACTGATCGCTATTTGGTTGGTGACCCCGACAAATAGGAAGTGGTGATGAGGACAGTCCTTGGCTCCACTATCGTTATAACGTACCGCCATAGAATATAGAGGCATGACGCTCACAGCAAACCCTTCTGCCCAACAAGTCAGTTTTTGAGACCAGCAGATTATGAAAACTAAATATCAGGAAGGGGTCTTCACCAATTCCCGTTTACCTGATACAGTGAAATCTAATAATGTCACAGCGAGGCATCCATTGGAGGAATTCAAGGGAGTTTTCCCCCATAACAAATGCGGAATTATCTTATGTTTGCAAATTTCGAGGGGAAATGTTCATTGGGTTGAACGTATTCATTGAAAAAGCAAATGCCAAAAAGGGCTGAGCTGCTATATAAATCGCTAGTGCTTGTTGATTAAGAAAAGAATAAAAGCTGTCGATGCTGGGCTTACAATTAATTAAACAAACTATCACGTAATATGTCACATATATATGGGGACGTCGGTGGCGAGATTTAGCGAGAGCAGGTTTCGTTTCTGACCTGGCGTAAATTTTGTAGAATTATGGCGATTTTAGACAGAAGTTGATCAAATTAGAAAAGGATTTGTCTCATGATTATATAGTGATTACACAGGGAAAGGGTCGGGCTAGTTCAAGAAATTTTTAATCAGAACGAAAATAGGTCAGTGAGCGTCGGGGCCGCCAGTTTGAATTATAATACCGTCGAAAAAAAAAAAACAAACACAAGATGTAGTATATCTGGCCGTGGATGGCCAAAGAGTAGCAGGGATGCAGGACGAGGGAAGGCAGCATGATGGAGGTCTTCTACAGGGAGGGAGGCAGGTAGTAGGGAGACTGGTCGATTTAGGGCTGGAGCAGACATGAGGGGAGGATGAGCGCAGAGTAGAGCTGGAGGGGGTGAGTGGGACGACCAAACAGTGTAAGGGGTGCCATATGTAGGTCGAGTTCATTGCTGTAGGACTAGTCTGCTCTCTGACCAAGGCAAGGGAGGAAAGTTTTCAGTTAAGGTATGACAAGTGCAGGAGCGTTGAGGTTTTGGAGGCACAGCTGGCAGCCCTCAAAACAGAATAAGAGGAGGCTAAGGATAGTTTTTGGGCTGCAGCTGTTGTGAGGCAGGAGGTTCCAGATAGGGTGGAGCAGGCTTAGGGGAAACAGGATAGGGGGATGTCAGGAGGGATGCGAGGATGAGGGAAGCAGAGAGTAGCAGGGCCTAGCGGAAGGGGGAACAGGAGGGACCTACAGAGGCAGTGGTGATAGGGAGCAGCATTGTTAGGAAGGTGGATATGGTCTTTTGTAGGGCAGACAGGGAACATAGGGTTAGGGTTTGCCTTCAAGGGGCCAAGATTACGGATGTTGAGTGGCCAGTGAGCTGTAGTGGGCAGTGTCTGAGAGTCATTGTGGAGGTCAGTACAAATGATCTCCCACACAGGGAAGAGCAGGTGGAGAGAATAGGGACAGAGACGGTGTTAGGCAGGTACGGGAAGCTTGTGGGGAGGTTAGCGCAGTCAGACTGCGATGCTTTGGTAATGGGGATATTACCAAGGCGTAGGGAGTGGGTAGGAAGCAGGTAGGATTTGCGGGATTAATAGGAGGTTAGGGAAGGTATGTAAACCGGGGGAATAGCTTTAAGAGATGTGTCCAAAGATTTTCTAGGGAGGAGGGAGATGTTTGCTGGGGATGGGCTGCACCTAAGTCAGAAGGGAGGTTATAGGTTAGGGCAGGTTTACAGTGACTGGGTGCAACAGCAGTAAAACTAGGAACCCCAGCAACTACCAGCTCAGTTCGGGAACAGGAAAACAACCACAGACAAACTGGAAGTATCAATAGAACAAGAAAGCGGTAGAAAAAGAAAAACAACACGAAAATGAATATGCCAATTGTATAGGATTCAAAGGGAAGATAGCAAAAATTTAAGAGGTAGCTGAAAGTAAACAGATGGATATCATAGCACTAGTAGAGACACATTTTAGAAAAAAGGAGATAGGAACAGTGACAGGTCCCTAAGAATATGATGGGACAGGTACAGGAAGATAGAACGGGCAAAAGAAGAGAGGAGAGTACAGTTTCTGATAAAGAAATGGGTGAAGGGGCATGAAATCTGGACGGACAGACGGGAAGATGATAGTGAGATCAAAAATGAAATACAGTGGATAGGAATAGAGTCACATGGAAATAAAGTATCGATAAGTGTATTGTATGTGGGTGGCGAAGGGTTACCAAATGAATGGAATGACCAGATATATGATAAGATGAGAATGGTGATTAGCAGGGCTACTGGATTATGCATGACAGCTGGTGATTTTAATGGACACATAGGAAATGGAATGAGTAAATGGAATGAGTGGAATTGAGGGAGGGGATAGTGGAATCAATGGAAACGGAACCAAGTTACTGAATTCCACAAACAATTTTGGTCTGAGGACAGTTAACAGGGATATAGAATGTGAAAGAAAATTGACATGGGCATCTGGAGAAAGGCGGACAATCATTGGTTATATTGTAGTAGACACTGACGTGTTTCAAATGACACAAGGAAGCAAAATAGATGAGGAAGGTAGATTGGATATTGGCAGAGACCATAACTGGATGATAGTCTCGATTAAAATGAAGTGTCAAAGCAGAAGCTAGGGGGAATTAAATGGGTGTGGTATTTAGAGGGGGAAACGGACTGGACAGAGTATCAAATATTCTAAAATTGGAATTGCAGGAATGGAAAAATAGATGAGAGAGTGAAGGGGAAGTAGAGGAAATAAAAGGGGATCTGATCAGAAGGATTCTTAATGTAGCACAGGAAAAGATAGGTAGAAAGAATGTCCCAGTTGAAAGTCTATGGCATAGAATAGACCCAGAGTTGAAAGGAGCTGTAAGAGGAAAGACTGCTTAAATAGGGCATGGAGAAAGCCAGGAAAAACAAATACCCCAAAGGTGTTACAGAAGAAGCTAACAGACAGTATATGGTATGTGGAAAGAATGTAGCAGAGATGAAAGCAGAAAGAAGAGCCATCAATAATGAACAAATGACAAAAAATGGCGAAAGTGGGAAATAGGTTGGAAGCAGGTTAATCGGCATGAAAAGAATAAAGTACAGAAAATCACAAACAGAGAGAAACAGACACATAAGAAGGAAGAAATACAGGAAGCTTTAAGGGGAGATTGGCAAGATGTTAATTATCTGCACTGGAGTCAGGGAACAGTACCAGAGTGTCAAGCAGAATACACACAGGGTCAATGGGATCCAGAGATGTGTGGTAGAGTCAGAAGTATGGAAGTCAAAATAACCGTTTAGCAGATGCGATTATGCAATGCTCGTGGATCATATGACATTTTGTTTGAATTCATAAAGAGACGACCAGAGGAAATCGACGATAGTTTACAGTTGCTGTTCAATAGGGTTTTTGAGTAAAGGCAAGTGTCAAAAGGAATGGAATAAACTCATGATTTCATATATTCCAAAGAAAGGCCCAGGAGGCCAATTGGACCAGTGTAGGGGTATTGCCATTTCCTCGAATGGGGGAAAAATATTGAGTAGGGTAATAAAGAGGAGACTATGTAGAATAATTAAAAGGCTTGGACTTCTGGAGGAAATTCGGAACGGATTCAGACCAGGCAGAAGGGTAGGTGATCACATCTTCACAATCACCTAGGTTTTAGAATTGGCAAGGCAGAAGTGGAAGAAAGTGCTTATGGGTTTCCTAGATGTGAGGAAAGCTTATGACAGGGTATGGAAGATTGGCGTGGGAAAACATAAGTGGACTAGGATTTTGTGGGAACTTTCTGGAAATTCCGAAAGCATTGTATAAAGATGTAGACTGTACAATCTCATTAGGAAAGGTAGAAGTAGAGAATGCACGCCTGGTTATAGGCCTAAAGCAGGGATGTGTGCTGTACCCAATTGTGTTTGCCCTATATTTTTAGTAATTGGGGGATCAGTTAATGGAGTGTAATAAGGGGATAAAGGTAGGTGACCTATAAATCCCAGGTTTATTTTTTGCAGATGACATTGTACTCTTGGCAGAATCCCAGACAGAACTACAAGAGATGGTGAACCTAGCAGTGGAATACGGGAATAAATGGAGGTTAGAGTAAAGTAATGACTCTTGGGAAGAACCCAGATGGGAATAAAACTGGAGAATTGGGAAGTTCCAAATTCCAGAAGGTCGAGAGCATTTAATTATAATTGGGGAGGTTGATGAGTATGAATACCTAGGTGTTATGATAAAAGCAAAGGGTAAAGGCATTTTCAGGTATCAGTTGGAGAAGATTAAACTGAAAGTGAAAGGAATGATTTGAGCTACTGCACTGAACAGTTTTAACAAAGCATACACAATGAGGGTATTATGGGATAGAGTTGCAATACCAGGGATGATATATGGCTTACATGTGATTTTAATAAGTTAGGGAGATATCCAGGGAATGGAGAAAGCACAGAATGACATGGAGAATTGCATACTGGGAGCACCACTATGTACAGCTACTGCAGCAGTCCTAGGAGAGGTAGGATGGCATAAAATAACAGACAGAATTCCCAAAGCAAAGCTTAAGTACTGGGGGTATTGACAAGCAGTAAATAAAGACAGGTGCTGCAGGAAAGTTTGTAATGAAGTAGTCAAGGAACAAATAAGATGGGTCAAAGACATAAATATGAATTGAAAGAATATGATGAGGTTGATGACTGGAAAGTGTATATAGGTAGGACTGTTACAGAGGGCTGGAAGGCGAACTGGAAAAGAGGAGTCAGGGAAAAAAGCACATTTAAAGACGTAAAAGTTACCAGAAAAGCCAAAGAAAAGTATGTGTTGGGATGGAGGGAAGGGATCCAGGCTTCTTTTTTAAGTAGGGCAGTAGTGATGAAGCTAGAAAAGAGAAAACAGAAGTGGACAACAGGTAGTAATGGTAAATATAAGGTATTTAGACAAGAGGCAGATGAGACAGCGTATCATTGGCTGTTGTGTTGTGATGCATATAGAGAGATAAGAGAGTACTCTTTCAGAAAGTGGTACATGGAGGACTATAAAAACGAGGGTCTAGAGAAGGTTCAGTGTTTAGAGGAAGAGGAACATGTTGCATGGATTTTGGGTTTGAAGGGTGGCTTTCTAGGAAGCAGGAAAAGTACTAAAAGTGTACAGGACTACCTGGCAGGGTGCAGAGAGAAAAGAAATGAATTGATAGAGCTTCATAGCGACAGGGTAAATTAGAATTTCAGAATGCAGGGAAGAAATGAAATGGTGGTAGCCCTTATAAGGACTCTCTGGGGTCCCCCATGGGAAATGCCTTAGCCTTAGAGGTGGGAAAGGGGTATATGAGGGAATGTTTTGTTATTACTATTTTTTTAAATTTATTTATTTATTTATTTATTTATTTATTTATTTATTTATTTATTTATTTATTTATTTATTTACATATTTTATTTTATTTAATGTTACTTTATACCCCCACACTCATCGCTTTTAGCCCCCTCCCCCAACAAAAATTAAAGTAACATAAAATAAAATAAAATATGTAAATAAATAAATAAATAAATAAATAAATAAATAAATAAATAAATAAATAAATACATAAATAAATAAATAAATAAACAAATAAATAAATAAAACCAAAAGTCCCTGGAGCGTGACCAATTCAAAAAGTTCATGGACATCTATCCTAAGTGCCTCTCCCACCTAATTTGAAGTGAATCTAACGCTTTTTGGGGAAGAAGTTCAAAATGTTAATTAACATTCCCAACCCCATTGACTTACTTTGAAATCAATGGGAATCAACTGTTTAGTACCACATCCATAATATCATTTGAAATCAGGAATACCGAGTATCAGCAGGTAGTGAACAAGTTTGTTTTGATCCCTCCACTACATATTTTTCACGAGATACATTCCCACCGACTTTCTGTGTAATCAATGGCAGTTTTGGAGAAGAAAAATCAAAAAAAAAAAAAAAAAAAAAAAAAAAAGAAGCTAAGTACAACAAAACTACCTGCTCAATGTATTGAGGTCTTTGTTATCCCAGAAACGTCCCTATGCAATTTCGAAGCAATTGGCACAGCAGTTTTGGAGATCATTTGAAAGAGTTTCCCTAAACACGGAAAAAAAAATCCACCCCCAACTGCAGCCTGACCATTTAAATAAACGTTCTGGAAAACCATAATTATGAGTGTTGTAATAATAATAATAATAATAATAATAATAATAATAATAATAATAATAATAATAATAATAATAATAATAATAATAATATGATAAAGCACATGAGGTGGAGCCCAATGGGTTCTGCACTGCACCAAAAGCGCGCCAAGAAAAGCTCCCAACTCAGGCCAAAATGTGAAACAGCGAAAGCGTGTGACAGGCTCTGTATTCACTAATAAACAGCACATTTCACGCGTAAACGTATCAATCCATATATCATGTGGAGGTCATACCATCAAAAAGTCTTAAAGTTCCAATATGGGGAAATTCACCGTACTTTTTAACATAATCATAGCAACGTTATCACGTGCTTAATCTGTGGTCATGCGTTTTGTAAATCGCTTGATATGACTACTGTTTCAAGCGATAGATTCAAATATGGGCAGAAATGTTTAAGCCGTATCGTATTTCATTAGTGTTTACACATAATATTTGCCACAATTGACCTTCTTCTCTCATACATTCCTGTTGTGAATAATGTTGCACTATCGATCACCTTAACGTGGTTTTAATAGGTCAACACATGGTTTACTTATGACTTTTTTTACAGAATTTTTTTTTCAACATAAATACATATTAACGCATTAAATATTTTTTATGAGGACCAATAAATGCACAAATCTAATGTCACGTATTAAGATAGATGAAGTGAACCTACATCTGTTAGGGTATCGCAGACGTTGGGCTCAACTTTCATCAGCTGGGCTGACTCTGAAGTCAGCTGAGCTAACAAGATTGTCGTTCGTCATCCGTCCGTTGTTGTAATTTCACATCTATATGTTTCATATCTGTTTCAAACCCGTTGGTCAAATCGTTTTCAAACATAGTAGGGGTGACCAGTACCTTTGGTTGGTCTCTTCAAGTTTTGTTCAAAATTAACATACTCAAGTTAATTTTGGATTTTTTATGATATTTGTTCATTTGTGGAAAAACTCTAAACAACCATCTTCTCCGAAACTTCTCGGCCGTCTGCAAGTGACCCCTAGACCTTAATTTGCTCAACATGTCGGGCAGCAGTTTTTCTTTCTTCTATGAATTTTTGTGATTTTTGCCATTTTCGACTTCTTCAAAACTCAGAATATGCTGAAACATAGTGCATAAGTTTCAGCTTCAAGGGTCATGGACTGTGGTGTCTGGTGTTATCGTTAATGCATACACACCGGTTGATTACTGCTACTATATGCAAATTGGGATTTCAATCGGAATACACACTTTCGACTTTTTTCACCATACGGTAGGCCCGAGTGACGTCAAACCTGGTGGAGATGTATCTTTGGTTTGCTTCTACTCAGTTATCTTAAATGGTTACTCCCCAGTGATTGTCATATTTTTGTGAAATTTGTGTTCATTTTGTGGGCAAAATCTTTAAACAAAATTATCTCATCCAAAACCGCTTAGCCAATTGCATTGCAATTGCATGGGATACTTTCAGCAAAAAGGGCCTGACTTTCATAGTATATGGGTGATCCTGACCTCATTTCCAAAGTCACGGATCCTTTTTAAAATTTAATTGTTCACGTGATCACTTAAGAACTACTTCAGCCAAAACTGATTGATTTTCAATGTGTACCAGATTTATACAGTACATAAGTGACCTTGACTATAGTCCCAAGGTCACATTGTCACTTTCGTGTGAATGTTACTCTTCACTTGATATCCTGAAAACTATTCAAGCTAAGACCCATTTCAGCCAGGACTTTAACTAGTAAACCATTACTTTGATATTTTTGCATGACAGTCTTCAAATGGTGGCCTAACCCATATTTGTAAGATCACAGGCTCACTTCATTATGTGCAGTGTTAGTTGAGGGATGGTGATGCTGTCCTCTTGGCTTTTTTTTTTTTTTTTTTGCAGGGATGTACCCATCATACTATGAATTATAGTATCATTAGATAATAACGTATACATTGCTACAAAAGTATACATTGCTACAAAAGTTTTCAGAATGCTACATTTTAGCAGATTTGATGCGACCTTTTCATTAGCAATGGAAACGGCGGATTTATTAGCAACAAAAACTTTAGGCTGAAATCCTGAATTTAAAACAGAGTACTTTACACTGCGGACGATACGACAGAGGAGTGGCATAAAAATGGTTCCTTACAGAGGCATTTTGCAAACAGATATTTTTAAGTCATGTGCGTAACTTCGCTCGAAAGATAAACTCAGCCTTGGCATTTACTGTAATTCCCACGACTGTTCATATCATATCTGAAGGACAGACAGACACACACATAAAAAAACACATTCCCGTTTGAACACGTGCTTTAAATTTTAGGTCAGCCCCGGCCAAAGTGCTGTGTAGATGTTTTACTCTCTGGTCGATTTGTAGCATTATTCCACCGAAATCTTAACGAGGATCGACTTCACTCCAGCATGTGAGTAGCAGCAAACGTTTAGCATGCAATCTGCACAGGTGATACCCCTGGTGTTTAAAAATATCAAATCCCTAACTGTCTAATGTTTAATTGATTCAAGCGAGTTTTGAATATAATATACATGTATGTTTGGCTGTAAGTTTCGACTTGGGCAAACAATTGCAAGGAGGTGGCACTTTATGTACATGTACTTCGTCTGTTCATGCTCTTGCAGACAGTTGATGTATCAAATATCGTTAAGCTCTGTTTGTCGGTCTGCGTAGAAAAATGCTTCTAATCTTCATCATATAATGCATGCTTTTTGTACCTAGAGCAGGTTGGACTTTCGTCCCAATTATACTTAACTACCAGAATCCGCATCAGAATGTGTATTGGATATGACGCCCTCATAGGCCCATCGCGACTAGTACAAACCGGTCTAGGTCTAATTTGTGCTGCATCTAGATACCGATAAGCTGTTACCATACAGACTATTCTGAACAAGAAAACTTGCAGTTTGAGAAAAAAAAAAGAAAAGAAAAAAAGAAGAAAGAAGAAAAAAAAATACCCAGCTATCTCTCCGCTTCAATCAAATCTAGGTCTTACTGTGTGTCACGAGTTACGGTCGCTGGGAGGCGGAGGGGGGGGCACATAGATAGATAGTAAGAATGAAAGAAAAAAGGTTTCTTCTTCATGATTGATTTAGTTCGCACAGCTACTCGACGTCCTGTATCTTGCTGCTACGCAGGCACAGTTCCAATCCGGGCCATGGGGGACAGAGTTTCTTTGCGGTTCGCATTATTGCGTCGGCGCATGGAAAGCAGGCCCTAAACTGCCGGCTGAACAGTGTCCCGATTCAGAGCTTTAAATTAGAACTCAGAGTGTTCAAAACATTGGTGGTCACAGAAACGTGGAGAATGGGTTGTTGGAGGATAATGGTATTCATATTCAAGAGGAAAGAGGAAGGGATATTTCTGGAATTTTAATATGCTGGATTCCATTATATGCTTCTGAAACCTCCAACCCCATCACTTTGAGCCCACAGTACTTCTGGCATTTTTTTTATTTTTTTTTATTTTTTGAATGCTGGAATTGTTTCATTTGATTTATGTTAACTTAAAATTGCACTTCTTCCAGGGTCATGCTTTGTTCGTGTATATTTAAGTGTGACATGTACATGTATATTTCATTGTAATTTCTAACTTCCTTAATTCTGGTGGTTCAATAAAGAATTGTTATTCCATGTGACACGTGGCCTGTTTATTTCATATGTTGCGTGATTGACGGGACGGGCATATTACGTTTTATGAGGTTTTCAGACTAGTGACCTGCAACAGAGAAAAAACTTATATCAAGCGTGGGACTGGAAAGTTTAATGTTATGTGATGGGTAGCGCCACATCCCTGCTCCCATTACCTACTCGTTGTCACTGTTTTTCATCAAAAAGCAGTTCTGAACGTCCCGTTATTTCAATCTATGGCCAGGATAAAGGCTTGGTATCTGCATGTTACATATGAAGATCAAATGTACCCTTCATGCTTTCTGGGAAGCTCATAAAACTTAGCAGTTCAGGCATAAAGAAACTCCTTGGGAAGTATTGCGACATTGTAGATCTACAATTTTAAGCGGGGATGATTTTTATGTAAAAAAAAGTAAGAGATTGTCTGTCATAGTTGGGTTAGTCCAGCTATGCTTCCTACATGTATTTTAATCTCATGTTAAAGTTATGTAAAGAACACAGTTAGACTTTAAATCTCAACAATCAATTGGGATATAAAAAAAAGGAATTAAATAGTTTGTAAAATTCTCGCAGATGCCGTGCAATAATCTCTACGACTATTTGTCTTTGGTTCACTACATATGGTTCAAAAGAAAGCTCAAATAATGTAAAATTGCCACATCCTACTGCCAATCGTTTTTCAAATGTCAGGCTGTATAGATGCAACGAAAGTGGCCAGGCTGACAGATATGTGCATTTTGTTTTTAGTTTTATCAAGTAATCAAAATGGCAAGTAAAATTTTGTAAAACTTGTGGCTGACAAAATATGTGTATGCCTAGTAAAGATCTGAAGGGAGCCGCTGGAAAACTTGTCATAGTGATCATACCGTAAAGTGATACCTTAGTGTAAGTAATTCGCTTTTTGGCGACAGGATTCTTGTCTGTAAAATTACAAGGTCCCCTAAATTGGGCTGTGTTCATGTAAGTACATCGGTGGGGTATACAACAGCAAGGAAATGTGGGCTTTTTCCTGTCCTAGGAATCACTGTCTGCGTGATAGGCACATGCAATTGTTGAATATTCCTTCTGTATGCTGGGGTCGTTTTCAAGAATGTGTCAACAATTTCAGATCATTGGAAAGTGCGTTCCGGACATCTACTGATTTTTATTTCAATGTACATGTATGTTGCGGCCAAATATGCCCCCCCCCCCCACACACACAAAAAAAACAAAAAACAAAAAAACAAAACAAAAAAACACCCCATCTCGGTTTCTCAAAAAAAAAAAAAAAAAAAAAAAAGAACAAAAACAAAAACAAAAAGGAAAAACATACAAAACAAAACTAATAAAAAAAAACCCCAACCTTCCAAAAAAAAAACAAATAGTCGATATATTTTGAAGGATGATATGTTTCCACGTGTATGGCAAGCCAACAGGGCCATAACGAATTGGTCTTGCGCGTTGCCGAGCCTCCACTACGCGTTGTCGAGCCAACCAATCAGATTTCAGTCTCCACTACGCGGTGCCGAGAATATGTTTTCCACTACGCGTAGTCGAGCTTCGCCTACGCGTAGTGGAGCAACTTATGGCACCTTTTGGCTGAAGAAAAACAAACCAATCATTTACGTCCTTACAATCATTACTGATATTAAAACAGCCAATCAAGTTTACAAGAGCATCAGTGATTGGATAGTTTGGCTACACGCTATGGGAGGCATAGGTTCTCCACTACGCGTCGCCGAGGCTCGGCGACGCGTTCTAGAAGAACATTTTCTCGGCAACGCATACTGGAGACTGTAATCTTATTGGTTGGCTCGACTACACGTTGCCGAGCCTCGACTACGCGTAGTTGAGACTGTGATTTTATTGGTTGGCTCGACTACGTGTTGCCGAGACTCTACTACGCGTAGTGGAAACTGTAATCTTATTCGTTGGCTCGACTACGTGTTGCCGAGCCTCGACTACGTGTAGTGGAAGCTCGGCTACGCGTAAGACCTATGCGCTATGGCCCTGTTGGCTTGCCATACACGTGCACATGCTTGTAACTAAATGTGTCTTGATAGACATTAAAATTATTTGGATGCACGTTATAGCTTGCCATGAGACTTACCATCAGAGAAAAAAATAGAGAATATTTGCATTTGTTGCTCTTGTCAGTAATTGAATTTCTAGCCCTGTTTAATTTGGCCTGCTTAATTTTTTATTCAGTAAATTGTTTCAATTTAACATTTCTTTGCAGCTGGCCGACACGTAGTAAAAGACATCACTTTATTCCTCGTATGTAAATTTGGTATAGATTGCCAAAAAAATTTTGATTACAATTTGCTAACAACAGTAGCAAAATATATAATTCAGATCATCATACCAACTTGACAGACCTTCATAGACTAGACTTCAGGAACCCTGACACTCTCTGAGATATATTTAAAACTCTCTGCAATGAATTTTAAACTTCCTGTCGGCTATTTATACTCACTGTAAAGAATTAAAAAACTCTCGGTTGTATGTTTAAGATTCACTGCAGTCCATTTCAGTCATAAATACACTACAGCTCAGGTCAACAGTTTTGTCAGGCACATTTAGCACTCTGCACTGTACCTCATTCCTAGATACACTTCAGCCCAGGTCCACAGTTTTTTCACACCCAGCTTTGGCAAATGAAGAGCATCGAGTGAGGCTGTTGACTGGGTTTCAAACTGGGCACAGAGAATTTTCAAAAGGAAAATACGCGCGTCGGTACTACTGCTGTGAGTTTACGGCATGATTTATAACCCAGCAGGAATATTATTCAGCTTCCAGAAGTTTTTCTTATTTTGGCACCTGCATGAGCAAATATACGTTGCCAAGACACAATCAGTGCTAATAGGACATTTACCAGATAATCAAGTTATCACAATCAGTCTGATCACGTTTACTTATTTGGATCTACAGCTGGACACCAATAACTTCCACAGGGTGTCCCTAAATGACCCATTAGGTATTTTATGTATTTGCCAATCTGGTTCGTGGAATGTGAACAGAAATTTGAGAGAGAGTAAATTATCATCAGTTGGCACCAGCAAGACCCCAATACGGAGCTCATATCCAACTATTGCTTCCTTTGACCTGTATCCGTTCTTGCATTCTTGCTTTTCCTTATATGGCACATGACATTGGAATTTCCATAACCGGAACCGGAACTATTTAATCCTACTAAATTTATCATACGCAAGCGCTGTGCAGAAAACAACCATATTGCAGTTGGGTGGTTGTTGTAATATTGCCACTGTTAACAACTACGCTATTGTCTGACGTTATCAGTCTACACAACATGCAGGATTCCAGACCAACAGTATATCTGCCATATCCAGTAAATGTATGGGGCGCTCATCCTACTATGACCAGCACTATGTAACTCCATTCAGAGGACTTGGGCATTGTATACACCTTTGTTCATATCATTGTATACCCATGACCTGAACCCTGCGAACTGTGTTTTTGCACTGTAACATACACAGTGTTGAACTGTTGAACTGAAAGTGAAGTAATTATAAGTCAAACTCAAAGCATGTCTTCCAAGCAAGTAAAAGAAAAAAGTGGACGTTCTAGTTCTAGATTGGCCTCTAAATCTGAAGAAGAGGATTATCCTTCAAATGAAAGTGCAATGGTACTTGCAGTTATAGAGGCATTTTCAAATGAGCATGTGCTGACCAAACTAAGAAAGGCCCTGAACCCGAATCCCGATGAACTCTCTAATAAAATAAGCTCACTGATTGGTCACCATTTTAAAATACTGCAAGATGAATTAAACAAAAAAGATGACACCATCAAAGAACTGCAAAAAACTGTTGATGACCTCACAACAAAACGTGATGAGCTGGAACAATACTCCAGGAGAAATAATTTGAGAATTGCTGGAGTCAAGGAAACTGCAATGGAAAATACAGATGATCTAGTGTTAAAACTGGCTAATGATGCTCTGGAAGTTCCCCTCCTCTCATCGGAGATCGACCGTAGCCACCGCATTGGACCTCAGATTCCTGGAAAAACACGGGACATCATTGTGAAGTTGACTTCGTACCGTTACAGGAAGAGTCTGATGCAAAACAAGAAAAAACTCAAGACCAGTAAGCTAGATGACTTGGACACCTCACGCATTTATATAAATGATGACCTCACGAAACGGCACGCAAACCTTTACTACAAAACTCGACTCCTGAAGCAGAACGGCAAGATCAATGATGCATGGACAACAGATGGAAGAATTCTTATCAAGGACAAAGCAAATAAAATATTGCCAATCATCAGTGAGAAAGACTTGGCAAAACATGTTACTTTATGAAAACGGACAGGTTACTATACATATGTCTCACATGTGTCTATGATTTCAAATGTATTTTGCCCATGGTCCCTCCATATATTATACACATACATGACATCCCTTTACCCATTTTTTTCTCTACTATTTTGCATGTGGTTTTTGTTCTACTTAATCACAACACCTCCTTGCATCCCTTGGAATTCAAGAGATTTAACAAATAGTTTTATACCAGTAATCTCACAAAATATAGTATTTATACTATTGATACATGCAACTTTTTTCCTCCACAAACCAATTCCAAATACATTTTATTTATGTATATATCAAGGGAGTTGCTCAACACAAAGAAGAAATGATATTCCATATTTTCGGTATTTTTCTGTAGAACTACATCATATTGCACAAAAGAAAACTGACATGATCATAGTTATTTTAGGTTTAATGGTAATTTTTCTTTTTCACTTTGATATTACATGATTTCCAGATGTAATATCTGTGCACAAATGGTGAACCCAGTCTCGGTGAAACAGTGTTGTTGTACTATACTGAACCCCAATGAAAAGTATCCACATAAAAAAATTAACACATTAATTTTGTAAGTTACTAAGTACTGTGTTTGCATATATGCATGGTTTGGAGCCTACATCAGGGTCATTCAGGACAACTTTTTAACTTTTGCTGGGTTGTTACATAATGCATGTGACTTTTGTGCACCGAATATGGCTTCTGACCACCACTCCTATTGGATGGCTAAAATGACCTGATGTTTTCAGTGGCTTTAAAAAGGGATGTTCAGCCAAGAAAAAAGCCAGTGGTCTCAGGTGTGTTGAGGCGATCATGCCGCGTCTGAGCCAAGGTCAAAGACACCATGCTTTGGGGCTTGCAGAGGGTGGAGTCCCAATCACTCAAATCGCACAAAGAATGGGGTGTACTCGGCGCACCATCCAACGACTAATTGAACGGCAACAAGAAACTGGATCCGTAGATGATCGGCCTAGGCCTGGCCGAGAAAGAGTGACAACACCTGGCCAAGACCGTCACATCCGGCTGATGCACCTGCGAGACCGTTTCCGTACAGCAGCCCAAACAGCCCGTGAGACTCAAGGGGTGAATCACCGTCCTGTCAGTAGTTGTACTGTGGAGAGGCGACTGAGGAGCAGTGGCCTAACAGCCAGAAGACCTTACAGGGGTAACCTGCTGACCCAACCCAGAAGAGAAAGACGACTGCAGTGGTGTAGAGCACACTCCAGGTGGACTCGCCAGCAGTGGAATACCGTCCTTTTTACTGACGAGTCCCGTTTTTGTGTCAGCAGAGCAGATGGCAGAGAACGTGTGTGGCGCCGGACTGGGGAGAGATATGCAGATGCCTGTGTCCGTCAGGCAGATCGATGGGGTGGACCCTCTGTCATGGTGTGGGCAGGCATCAGCAACCGCTACCGGACACCCCTAGTGGTCATTCAAGGGATCCTCAATGCTAGGCGGTACATTGATGAGGTGCTGGAGCCGCACATGGTCCCATTTATGGAGCAGCATCAAGATCTGGCGATCTTTCAGCAGGACAATGCACGTGCACACTCTGCAAGATTAACAATGAACTTTCTCAATGAGAACAACATCAATGTCATGGAATGGCCAGCGTTCTCACCCGATCTGAGCCCTATTGAACATTTGTGGGATCAGTTAGGCCAAGGTATTCAACGGAGGACACCTAGGCCTACTACCCGAAACCAGCTGATCCAAGCTCTGCAGGAAGAATGGAATAATGTTCCCCAACACAGAATTCAAACCCTGGTCAGCAGTATGCGCCGCAGATGTATAGCATGTGTTGATGCTCGAGGTGGCCACATCCCATATTGAACAGAAAAATTTGTGTGACTTTCAATTAGGGCAGTTAATGACATTTTTTGCCTGTAAGTGACGTTAATGTCGGTAGAGCGTGACATTATTTTTACGCCAGAAAAGTGAATGCTTTGTTAAGTTCTAAGCACGTCTAGGTATGAAATGTTTCAAGTATAAACAATAAAATACTTCAAAATTGGCATGTGGATACTTTTCATTGGGGTTCAGTATATATGTAAATGTTTCTACCATCTAAAATGCATTGGTACCAATTATCAACGGGATTCACATTGGATATGTTCCCGATGTTTACAATCTGAATTGCCTTTTAATAATGTTGATGATGATGATGTTTTCTTTACAAATATTTCAGAGCTGTGGTTTGATTTACCTAAAATTAACTTTGCTGAATTAAATAATAAACTATTCATACCATTTGAGATAAATGATGGGCGAAATCATCTCCCAATGTATGGTAATGATCCGGACTTCCATTTTTTGTCACAAACACACTTTGTGAATAGTCTCTGTAACAGCCAGTATCACCTGGAGGATTCATTTAATGCCATGATAGACACAAACATGCCGGATCAATCATTATTGTCACTTTTTCATATTAACATAAGAAGCTTACCTGCTCATATTAAAGAACTGGAAAATTACTTATCATTGATGAATTATAAGTTCCGTATTATTGGAATAACAGAAACATGGCTAAAGGAATCCAACCATGAAATATATAATTTATTAAACTATAATCATTTGAAAAGGTATCGAAGTGAGAGAGATGGTGGAGGTGTGTCCTTGTTTATTGATTGTGAATTGAATTATATGGTACGAGATGATTTATCTGTTGTGAATGATGTTATCGAGACTATTTTTGCTGAAATCCAATCTGATACATTAACTGCTTTACCTTCTGAAAATATCATAGTGGGAGTTATTTATAGACCGCCAGGTGCCTCTGTTGATAGTTTCAATGCCCAACTGGAAAATATGTTAGATACCATGAAGTCTGAAAAGAAATCATGTTACTTAATGGGTGATTTTAATATTAATTTGCTAAACAATGAAACTCATTTAGGAACCTCATCTTTTTTGGACCTTATGTTTTCAAACTTTTATTTGCCATCCATAAATAGACCCACCCGCGTAACAGACAACACTGCTACTCTTATTGATAATATTTTCAGCAACGTATCCGACACTGAAAACATTCCTATCAATGGTATATTATACACAGACATCTCAGACCATTTCCCCATTTTCCGTATATGTGTTAAAAAATTAAATGTAACTAAACCTCTACCTCATTTCAAACAAATTATAAACGATAAAACTCTAAATGATCTAAAAGTCCGTCTTAGCTCACATAACTGGGACTCTGTTATGTTAAGTCGTGATCCAAATGAAGCTTTTTCAGTATTTTTGAATGATTTTCAACATCATTATACAAAAGCAATTCCTGTCAGAGCTTTTTCATCTGCATATAAATTGAGAAAACCATGGCTTACAGAAGGCTTGCTAAATTCAATAAAAAGGAAAAACAAATTGTATCAAAAAAGAAACAAAAATAAATCAAAATACACCTCTTATCGAAATCGTCTGACGCATCTTTTGCGAATCGCAGAAAGGAGTTATTATAGTAATATTTTTGAACAAAATAAACAAAACTTGTCTCAAGTGTGGAAAGTTATAAATGGGATCATAAATAAACACAAAGTGACTAAAAAAACCAGCAGATTTAAGCACAATAATAAAATTCTAACAGAAGCAAAAGATATAGCAAACCAATTTAACCTGTACTTCACAACTGTTGGTTCCAATCTTGCCAAAAATATCCGAGATGTAGGAATCAAACCTGAATTTTTCTTGCAGGCCCAGTATATTAATTCTTTCTTTTTTTCACCTGTTACTGATAATGATATTCAGATATTGATAAATTCATTGAGAGATTCTAGTCCTGGTTGTGACGATATAAAACCTAAAGTCGTCAAATTCGTGTCAACTGAAATAATTACGTCCCTAACTCATATTATCAATGTATCTTTAGAAACTGGTATTTCTCCTAATGATTTGAAAATTGCAAAAGTTCTTCCATTGTTTAAAAAAGGTGACCGCGAATTTTTTTCAAATTATAGACCTATTTCTTTACTTACATGTTTTTCAAAATTGTTTGAAAAAGTAGCATACAATCAACTTCTATCATATTTAGATAAATTAGATATATTATATCAATTTCAATTTGGTTTTCGCAAGCAATATAACACTGACCTAGCAGTACGTTTCTTATCAAACAGGATAGCAGAAGCCTTTGAGAAACAAGAACATTCCATTGGTATTTTTCTTGACCTTTCAAAAGCTTTCGATACTGTTGATCATAATATATTATTAAACAAGCTAAATTCATATGGTATCAGAGGTGTGCCACTTCAGTGGTTCTCATCATATTTATCAGAGCGTCAGCAATATGTTCATTATCAAAACACGAAGTCTAATTTGTTAACAATAACACATGGTGTCCCTCAAGGATCAATTTTGGGTCCGTTATTGTTCCTTTTATACGTACATGTCCAGAATGTTTGTGTCTACTATTTGCAGATGACTCTAGTTTATTTTTCTCTGATAAAAATTTTGAACACTTATTACAAAATATTAACCAAGCCTTAGTTATGTTTTCCAAATGGTTTCAGGTTAATAAGCTTTCTGTCAATGTGGAGAAAACCAATTATATGGTGTATCATTTAAGAAAGAAAAAATTATGGTAATTTTGAAATTTCAATCGATGATTCTATAATTCAGCAGGTAACAAAAGTAAAGTTCCTAGGCATATGGATGGACGACCATTTAAACTTGAAATCTCATATAGCATATATATCTGGAAAAATCAGCAAAGTAATTGGGATTTTGAAAAAGGTGAAACAAAGTATGGGTACTACTATTTTAAGAAAGTTATACTATGCTTTGATTTATCCATATTTTACTTACTGTAATATCACATGGGCTGCTAATTATAGGTCAAATTTGGATTGTTTAGTTAAACTTCAGAAAAGAATTGTACGTATAATATCAAATTCCAGCTACAATGAGCATACTGCGCAAATTTTCTATGATCTACATATTATGAAATTCGAATCAATACACAAATTTGTTACTGGTGTGTTTATGTATAAAACTATTAATAATCTTATCCCAAATTTTATACGGGATTTATTTGTTGAAAATCAGAATATCCATGGTTATGATACCAGACAGAAAAGTAATGTTCATATTTTCAATTACCGTACCAATAAATCATTTTTTTCCATTAAATTTAATGCACCAATTGTATGGAATGAAATTCCACATCACATAAGACAAGCACCATCCCTTCATATCTTTAAAAGAAAACTAAGAAACATTCTAAAGATGTAAGTTATTCTATCATATTATTTATGAAAGAATATCATCAACCCTTTTCCTTTGTACACTTTGCACTAATATTTTGTCATTAACGTAAACATGTTTATGAAGTGTGGAGTATCTGAAGTGATTATGTTGATTATTGTATAAGTTAGAAATACCAGAAGTGTCTGTACTTATACTATTGCAAATGTTTATTTTGTATCTTGAGTTTTCATGGCCGAGGGTCATATAAGCCCATCAAGGTTTCTACCCTCAAATTTCATTTGCTGTATAGTTTGAATGATGTATTTATGAAATTAAACTTCAACTTCAACTTCAACATCAGAAACGTAAGATGAGCAACAATAAGACAAAATCTGGATGTCCTCAGGCCAGCCGAAGTGACTTTGGTTCGGAATCTCGTCCAGTTTTGCTGTCTGCCGGGAGCAGCCATCATCCGTTCTCACAGTCTCCGTCAACTCATGTCCGAAACACCACCGACCGCTAGCTGTGTCCCCCAGCTGTGATTCCAGAGGTCAACGTAGGGAACACCGTCCCACGCCAAAACTATAGTGTGTGGCATGTGTACAGCAACACGTTTTTATGGCCCAGGAACAATCAATGTCAACGTGACTGAATCGTTGCTTGAACCGCTGTTCTTAACCCCTTCACAGTCTTCCATGACCATCTTTCCTCGTTCCCTTCTGCAACAGGACACACATGTAATGTCAGTGACATTCGTTCCCGCCTGTTCACTGCTTTCACCTTTTGTCAGTGAACTCGCACATTGTTAAAATTATTCCTAAAAAGACTCTCAGTCTGTTTTGTTTCTTCTTTCTCGCGGAGCGCCATTTTCAAAATCTGATGCGTCATGACTTAAATACCTATCAACTTTATGTCGACATAGTTATGCTACAATGATTTTTTTTATTTTCTTTAATTTTTTAATGATTTTTTTATTTTTTTTTATTTTTTATTATTTTTGGTGGTTTTTATGGGAAAGTCTAAAAAAGAATACTTGTCGGAAACTGCAGCCCAATTGCTTTAATATCATAAAGGAAAACTCCTAGGGACTCTTAATTCTTATTTTGTTCATAAGGTAACACTGCAATTTTTGTATTTTTATGACTTTTTTGAGTTTTCACTATTTTCGACTTCTTGTCTAGACCTATCACACAGATTAAACTGAAGAATTGTGAATATGTTCCTTGTGAAAGGTTCAAACATGCTGTTTACTGGGTGGCACTGTTCTGGATTACTGGTTTCTAAAGTTGTAGTTGTTTTTTTTTCCAGTTCGGTTTCTTACTAGTTAATGCATCTCTCCTAGTGCTTGCTATGTAATTCAATGGGTATTGTAATGCTAATTCACATTTTTACTTGATTTCCAAAACCGCCAACCTGATTGACATCAAACGTCATGATAATGTACCTCGCGTTGATCTATAACAAGTTTGTTCAAATGGTCATGCTTTAGTGTATTTTTTTAAAATTTTTTTTTGAATTTTTTTGTTTTGTTTTTATATTGGGCAAATTTTAGAAAAAAAAAACTTTTCCAACACAGTTCACCAAATTGCTTTGATATCTCACAGGAACATTCCGAAGGACTCCTAGTTCTTAATGTGTTCACCAGGTGGCGCTGCAATTTTCCTCAATTTTTACTGAATTTTTATGGTGTGTTTTCGGTATTTCTGACTGCATCCGCAGAACTGTCACTCAGATTAAGCTGTAACTTGTATGATATGATCCCTGTTAAAGGGACAAACAAAGTTGTTCACCTGGTGGCACTGCGCCTGATTTCTGATTTTTAACGATCTGTTCAACTCAGGCACTTGCAGGTAAAGGCACCTTTCCTATTGATAACCATGCAAGTAAATGGGCATTCTAATGCTAATTCACATTTTAATGCATTTCAACTTTAGGCAAATCTTAGAAATACTTCTAAATGTCACATACACTCAGCTAAAGGTCGAAATATGTCTATTCAGTTGCAACCTTGATTTTGTGAATTAGCTTGGATCAGCTGAGCATGGACTGTCATGCAGTCTTAGAAGTTCTAGAAAAAGCTGAAATTGAAACTTGTTAATTTTGAAAGTAATGTGTACAAAGCTGTAGGTATAACTCTGAGTTGCTGCATTTCAGAGGTTTCTTCCAGGGTTGTCTAGACATACGTGTTGTCTTGGCAAGTGGTGAGAAGTGAACGAAAGACAACCTAATAATAAAGATTAACGCATAATTTCGATGTATATTTTGTCTCTGCCACATTTCAGCACACAGGATTGTTTTGGTTTTTTCCAAGACGACCAATACAGACACAAGATTTCAAGGACCAAAATGGCTAATCGTCAGGCAGTGTTAGTAGATGAAAGTACACCATTGGAAATTCAAAACAACCCGGTTCCTGAAGCGCCACCAGGTGGCCTGGTTGTCAAGGTATGTGGAATTTTGCCACAATTACTTTTC
Source organism: Hermodice carunculata (assembly GCA_964020975.1). NCBI lineage: Eukaryota > Metazoa > Annelida > Polychaeta > Eunicida > Amphinomidae > Hermodice > Hermodice carunculata. The sequence goes on along the minus strand of OZ026621.1, from coordinate 11,750,029 downwards.
TTACCGTTTCGCCTTTTAGTGCCCAATTTTTGAATGACAGTCGATCAAAGGCCCAGAGAAACCGACAAATATTTCAAGTATTGTGATGTAAATGTGACGTACATTTAAGTTAAAAGTCCGAAGGTATGATATGTTAAATTCTGATCTTAGGCAATTTAGATTTATGGTAGCAGGCATGCAGTCATCTTCGCCAAATGTCAGTCCCATCCTGCAATAGTGATGACACAGTTTCCTTGTAACAAAACTATTATATTTGATTTCTGCTGGAAGTTTCAGGGATAGTCATCCTATAAATTCAGATTTGTTTAGCATATTTGTTGATTTGTATCTTCATTTTATACATTCAGATTTGTCTGGCATATTAATTGATAAAACAGCGGTTTTAATAGCTACCTACACAAACCACACAGATGCACTGATATTTCAGAATGCGGTGATCATTGTTGGAGATGGTATTTTATCACTGTTACATCATTTACTGGTGAGAACAAGGCTGAACCAACAGTTTTCAATAGCGGAAGTTGAGTGCTGGCACCCAACCCACTTTAAGGAGGGTTATCTACCAGGAGCATAGCATAATAGGTCCAGTCTAGACTTGTTAACAAATTTGGTTCTTTTTCACATGCACTTCAAAAAAATCAAAGCAGCAAAGCCAGGAACCTTTGTTGAATTTTATGCAAAAAGTGTAACTGATAGATAAGTACACACTACTGCTTTACGCCAAACTCATAACTGGTCGGGATTTACCAAAAACCATATAGTAATAAAAGACCATTGCACCCTTGTATACAAATTGAAACACTGCCACATTCAAAGCAACTTGAGGTGACAAACAAGCAAGTATTCCGGTGACAAACGAGCCTTCCGAGCCAGGCTTTTGTATGCTTTATACACTGACAAAGCCATAAGTAAAGGTCTTGTAGCCATCTATAAACCAAGTATTCAGCATAAAAACCAAACCTCAATGGAATGAAAAGTACGCACATATATTTTCCGTTGTAATGCATTAACATAATGTCAAACTCATTAAATTTCTAGTGCACAAAGTACTGCGCAAAGAAACAAAAAGCTTGAAATTATAATATCAGTAACTAAAATCACTACGAAAATGGCAGCAGCAACAACAACAAAAATAGTCTTTAGGCAAGATGGAAGTATACAATAAGCACACGTTGATATGAAAATAACTCACTTACTTGCTACCTTACAAAGACTTACTGGAATAACTGGTCTGAAATTGTTAGCTGCTCTTGTGAACCCAAAAAGCGATACATAAAAGATTAGTGCCTGTATGAGAGCTTATCAAGTTATGTCTTTAAGATTAGACCATCGGAATCAAATGCCGTAATTGTTCAACTGATGTTTGTGTGGCATGCCGTTTTGACATTTAGTCCCATTTGGCCAAATCACTAAGTCATTTAGTATTATTGCTGAAATGCTCTCATTAATTGACATTTCTCAATCATTTATTGATATCCCTAAATGATTTAAAGATACCAATGCATGGTTTAGCGTTGTCAGCTTAATAATGTGGACAAAAACCGCTTTGCTTTAACTCTTTTACTGCGGGATGCGACCATAGTCGAATTCAAAGATGGCTGCTAAATTGCGTGACATTTGACCTTTAGAATGAGGTTCTGAATTCTGAATCTGCAACGACCATAATAAAAACTGCAGGATATACGTTAGTTGTTTTTATAAGTATTGAAATGGATTTGTTTTTAAACATTTTAAGATATGAATTGTTCATTTGTATTAAGGAATTAAGGGTGTATAACCTGCACCTTCCCCGTATAAACTGTCAAGGTTGGCATGGAGGCCTATGTTAAACAGGCAAAATGCAATGTTTACATCATATTGTTTACCTTTATTGATTGAATTTACTATAAATATATGTGATTATTTCAAAGAACAAAAGTGGGTCAATTTTTAGACAGAATAAATGGCGGGATCAGATACAGCTCGTTGCTTTGAGTGTTTTGAGTGCTTAATTTCAGGTTAGCTGCCGAATGTTATGACTTCCGACCTTGAAGATGACCTGGTGCCCTTGAAACTGATCTTGCAAAATAAAAATCAGGATGTATATTGCTAGTGCTGAGAGGCGGAAATATATTCAATTCCACGGGAACTTTTTAGCTGCAAATAGATATATAGTTAGTAGAAATAGTTGAAAAGTATGTTTAGAAATTTAGCGCTCAGAGGTTGACCTGGGTAGAAATGCAGTGGTGAAGTATATCAGTCATGAAGGTTATTCATTTCCATCCTTCTAAAGCTATTTTTAAAACCAACTTTCTTAGATTTACACTAGTTTATCAGCTATAGTAACGATTTCTGTTGCTTAAACTTTAGCCTCTTGGAGAAGCAACTCCTCAGTCATGTTGCCCCTGCTGGCTTTGAATACGTTTAGTCCTCAAGTCAACCATATATGAGACACAGGAGAAAAGTAGCTTTCGAAGAACGATCACATCTTATAAAGTGGTATACTTTGGTAATGATGTGAGGGATGGTCTGTCTGCATTTCAATATGACTGGTTTGTCGTGTTGTTGAATTTTTCGACTCATAACATGTGTGTGAGTCTTGCAGATTTTATCTTTAGACAGAGAATTGGTATTCCAGTGGGTACTAAATTTGCACCTCTTTCTGTCAATTTATATCTAGTCTACTTAGCCCGTCACCAAGGGGGGGGGGGGCGCTACACCCCCCCCCCAGCCACCACACCCCTTGACAAGAAAACAAACAAACAAACAAAGGAACAAATCCAGCCTCAATGAGTTATATCTGTCTATTTACTGGACTTCTAATCGAGTGTATGCGAATCGGCGGTGCCTAAAACAACACTTCCAGGCATAGGTTCTCTACCTGTCCATTAACTAAAAGAAATATGCCAAGAAATTTGTGAAACATACAATTAAATAGTGCCGATACTGAAAGGAGTTATATAAATACCGGCCCTATTTTACACTAGGTTGGGCATGCTACTGGCAAGGGACCTGCCTAATTTCACTGAGATACCGGCACTAATGCAGTTCGTATTGACTCGTATTAATCATTTAAAGCTGAGTGAATTGCTCAGAAAATGGGTGATTGTCGTTTATGTTTGTTTCTTAATATCTTTAAGTGATCAAATCTTAAACAAAACGCAAAAACAATGCAATTTCGTCTGAAAGCTTATTTTTTGAAGATTATGTAGAACTCAAATATTTGGATACTGATGTCTAGTGCACATTCAAGGAGAGATATATCACGGGGAAATTAGATAATCACCGTCATGTCAGATTTATATGTATGTTCAGATTTTGTAGAATGTCGCCGTCCAGTTATAAAGTTTAACCATGAAAACTCTGACAGCCGCATATGCAGCGAGAAACAGGATTACTTTTGGTCTGTCTTTAATTTTATTTCATGAACGTAGATCTGGTAAATATGTTGTATGGATTGATGTATGTTTGTACGTTTGTATCATGTCCTCAGTGATACACCTGTTGTTTTTGACCTTGTAGTGGACCAATTTGCAAAGACGCGCCTACGTTAACTTGAAATGGAAAATGTTATTTTTTTAAAGAAACACCATCCGCTTAGTCATCACTTACGTTTAATCCCCTGACCATATTTTTATTCGCGAATTTCATTGGGAGCAAAGCATATTCTAGATACATGTATAAACTGCTGCTCCTTGATTGTATTGTGAATTCCCAACAGCTTCAGCAGCTTTTCATTCAAAATGGTCTAATTATGTTTGGCGATGTGGAGACGTTGTTTGTGATAAGCAGATAGGTATCATATAGAACTAAATCAAGGCAAAGACTAATTCATTCACTTGATCCGTTTTCAACAAATCTGTTATTCCCTGAAACTATGCCATACATTTTGTGGTTAATATTCCTGCATGAAACTGTTTCATTCTTGGTCAGACGCCCTTGTGATTGGACAAGTACAACATCTCAAAATGTTTTAAAAAATGCTAACGGCATTGCAGATCAGTAAGGGTGATTGAAAAAGGACAGCATCTCTAAAAAGACCCAAAAAACTAACGGCATTGCAGATCAGTTAGGATGTTTTGTGTTAACTTTTAGTAATCACGTAAAAAACTTTCCCTGTACAATTTTATGACCTTGCATGTGCATCATTCAACAATTCATAATATGAACTGCCTGTTAACCTTCTTAGCTTTAAATGTGCATGTTTATGGGATACATGTGAATATATTATGAGTCAGAAACACATTAACTATCATAATCGTCATTACAAATCGCCGTTACTGATTTTGCTACTCCTAAGAGTCCAATCAGCGTGCGTTTACAGCTTTCAACATGTTGATAAGTGATTTCACATATTTGACAAGAGTCTTGTCTAACTGTTAACGTTTTACGTACCATTGAAAGTATGTCAAGGATGTTTGCTTTTTCAAGTGCACGTAAAACACTGCTGTCATGGCATGAGTCTCTTATTAGGTGGCTTGGGGGAGCCCCCCCCCCTACTAAACGAGGGGAAATCAGGTCATCTCAGTTTCAAAAAGGTTTATAACTTTTTGGTCTAAAAATGATAGATGCATTAAAAGAGAGCATAATTGATGCCATATGTCAACTTGAACCTCTCTAAGAAATGGTAGTTTTTCGCTGTTTGAATTTTTTTCTGCGCAAAATGTACTTTTTAATTAACCACAACAATATTATTCTACCATACCTCAACATTATGAAATACCAAGGAAATAGCAAGGATAGGACGTTTTGCATGGGCTGATCTTTTACTAAGTTTCGCAGCATTACCCTGCAATGACATATGGATACAATTTGGACAGCGCAACAAAATGAGATTCCATTTTTTATAAAAATCGACCATAATTGACAAGGAATATACTCCCTATTATATGTATTCATCTGCAGATCTAGAAAATTCGAACAAACATATACTTGTATACGATTTTCTGAGCAGTAAATATTTTGTGATCCATCAAACCCAAAGACCTTTTTGGTGATTGAGCATTCAATTGGCCACCTATAGTCATCTAGCAACTATATAATTTGGGACGGATATGATATTGCTTTATGGACGAAAATTTAAACCTGACACTCACCAGAACACAATATTTTGGTTAGTATTTCCCCAAAAAGCTCCTACGTTGAGAAGGGGAAGGCCCCCTTCCTACAGAAACCCCACTCAATCCTTTAAGCTCCCGCACAATGTCAATATATTCAAAATCCGAATCCCCTTCCCGAAAAACCTGGTGATGGGCCTGCTTTTATGAGTATAAATGTTGCGTAAAGCTGTGAAAGGAGAAGAAATTCCATGTGAATGTTTTAAGTTGACATTAAGATATATTGATGAACTATTAAGCATAAACAATATACTCTTTCGAAAATATATTTCGCACATGTACCCTGATGATTTAGAGTAAAGGAAACTATGGAGGCTGACATTGAATGTTCATTTCCAAATACAATTATGTATAATAATAATGATTGTAAATTAAAGTTTAAATAATATGACAAAGGTAATGAGTTTTTGAACTTAACATAGTAAATTACCCCCACATTACATGGATAGTAATATTCCACTTGCGTCAGCTCATGGTGTCTGCCTGTCAGGATTAATTGCTTTCTCTAGAGTATGCACCGGTTTTAACAACTTTGAATTCCGTCGTTTATTTATTTTTTAAAATCTTTTGAAACAGGGATACTCAAAAGTGAAATTAAGGTGATCGTTTTTGACGTTTCTAGATAAAAATGAAAACTTACTTTATGGACATCAGCTGGGTTTTGAGGTGAAATATAAATTGTGTAGTAAATAAACCTAACAATTATGGCTGACAATTTGTACAATGATGCAATGTATTTCTTAAAGCTGAGAGTTGCTAGCATAAAATCGATTTTAACTACTTCTACCTTTGGTGGTACCTCTCAAGCTAAGAGAGAAATGCTTTCCTTCATGCCAAATTTCATTTTCATTCACTGATATAGTATTATTATAAAGTTGTTGGTATGTCTACCCTGGACTTTCCGACTTTAATGACTGACTGATCATGGATCGTTGTGGCTGCTCCCGTCTTTGGTGCAGGTCCTTTGACATTGTTGAAAACTCTTATCGGGTCCGGTTTTTCATAACAGTGACTTTTATATTGTCAATATGACATCTTATAATCTTTAGATATTCAATGAACAATGCACTGCTAGGTGGATATTCAAGTCTTGCCGCTTTATCTGGTGATGCTCGTGTTGACGTGTTTGTCAAGATTTGGACGGTTTCAACTTTGAATGATTTTCGACTACGATCTGGGCACATAATGGTCTCTAACTACTATTTTCTATTTACTTTTTTCAGTTAAGGGGTCAATAGAGAGGGCCAGAGACATGAAATACTTTATATTTACCACTGTCATCAAATCATTTGATATGCAATTAGCGTTGTAATTCAAGCCCACTTCGGTTTTCAACACCCCAGTCAATTTGCACCTATAATTTGCATTTCTATGTATACGTACATATATAAAGTCTATAAATTGTGATGGTTTCTATGTATGCCTATATAGTTTGATGTTTTGAAAAATATTAAATCTACCATCTATCTATCTATCTATCTATCTATCTATCTATCTATCTATCTATCTATCTATCTATCTATCTATCTATCCATCTATCTATTTATGTTTCTGTGTGTCTGTCCGTCCGTCCATCCATCCATCCATCTATATCCGTCCATCAATCTATCCTTATTTTGGAAAACAGGCTTTCTGTTCACATTATCAAATTCTAATATATGGAGAGATGACTTGTCTGTTGATATGGCATGTTCCTGAAGTTAATGCATGTATGGTTCCGTCTGTAATGTTTGTAATATTTTGTAAGAATATGATGTTGAAAGTTCACTAGGAACTTATTTGTGGCTCAGATGAAATATATGAGGTGTGGTCAATTGCATTTGGATAGATATGCCACATGTGTTGCCGTTTTGGAACTTGTACTTCAAACAGCAATGGTTTTTGACTATTTGTAATCTTTCTCTATACGCTCCATAATTCGTGAATTCAACACACATACCTTACATATCGATATGAATATTTTCAGGAATATCAAGGTGTCAGGTTTGTATATACACGCATCTCTCTCTCTCTCTCTCTCTCTCTCTCTCTCTCTCTCTCTCTCTCTCTCTCTCTCTCTCTCTCTCTCTCTCTCTCTCTCTCTCTCTCTCTCTCTCTCTCTATCTCTCTCTCTCTCTCTCTCTCTCTCCCTCTATTTATTTTTTATTTATGTATACATATATTAAAAACATGTTAACTTAATACAAACACACACACACACACACATATATATATATATATATATACTGAAATGTATTTGTTGTATTAAATGCTTTACAGACTTACTTCTGTGGAATATGTCATTCAGATGTACATTTCTGGGACAACAGGCTTCTGGTTGACGAGGGTACACACATCAAAATGACAGACAATCCGGGATATGATTTTCCTATTGTCATGGGTAAGTATTAGAATATATTGGGCAATGACAATGAGCACTTTGTATTAAAATATAATTTGACTTGATTACAAAATGTTGTCGCTGGAATTACTTATTTTTATCAGTTTTTTGTATTACTCATACATTTACTGTCATAAAGCATGCACACATAGTATCTTGAATAGTGGTATACGAGTTCTGTGGACCCTTGCTAATGTTATATCACTAGTTTACAACCATAGACCTAAGCGTAATGTATAATTCAATAACATGTCAGCACGAAAAAATTGTCAAAAATGCTAATTATCCTAAGTGTATTTTAATAAATTTTAGGACATGAGATAGCGGGTGAGGTATTTTCAATTGGAAAGGACCAAAAACCAGGTGAGCGATTTGTCTTCTCATACAGTTATTTAATTATTAGTATGATGTTATTTATGTAAATGAATAGATGTGCAAATATAAAGTTGTCTCAATCCATAATTCGTTCAAGTTTAGAGCCTACTTCGGTTATTTCCAATAATGTGATAAAACTTTGCCGGTTTGATAGAATCTATTTAATGCCAGCTGACAATCATATATGATGTGCACAGGCATTCATGCTGGTGTGGAAACTATGGTCATCAGAAACAGCTACTTTAAACTTTTGTTTTTCTACAGAATGATACATAAACACGTTCCTTATTATCTGTCAAATATAATCGCTCCTGTCCCTGAAGTCGGTTCTTGTTCCACTTAAAAACTCTTATGTCAAACAAATTAAACGCAGGGCACGGAACGATTCTAAAGATCTTTCTTTTTCCACGAACAACCTATCAAAATATATTCAAGATATCTAATGACCTGACATGCGCATAGATAAAATTTGTTAAGCCCAACTAAGGATAGTCTTTTATGCTCTGCAATGCTATTTCTATAGGGTAGATATCAGCAGTGATGTCCCTTGTTCATGTCGAACTCCGATTAAAGACATGAGTTACTGCCGTTTAATTCGCCACGGTATGTCTCTTCCTTGTTATGCTGTTCGGGAAACTCTATTTTCGATTGTCACCTGAAATCACTCTTTTCCATCCAGACAGAAATTACAAAAATTATGTAATGCTAAGGATAAGCCCCATTTTAGAGACACAATTACATTGACAGCTGTACAAATTTCATTGCAGGAGCAAACGATTTACCTTTTTAATATACAAACATATATCTGTACATGATTGGATGATGTTTTCTACAATTGCTTTCTGCTCAACTGCATAAACTTTTGTCCAGTTGGTTTTGCACGAAAGAATGTGCAAGTTTGTGCATGGAGCACCTGATATTAGCTTTGTAAGCTATTAGATCATCCGGTCTATGTACAGGTTTTGCAGTACAATATTTTAATGGACAGGATGGACAGCGTTCAAGTAAGTGATGTGTCATACAAAACAGCTGTATTGTCATCCATGACCATGATGATTATATGCGTGCTTCTCAAACTATCAAGACATATCACACAAACTCAAAATCGGTATCCCGATATGTAGTCAACAGAATCCAGATAATATATATATATATATATATATATATATATATATATATATATATATGTGCGTGTGTGTGTGTGTGTGTGTATGTATATACATATACATATATATTCGTATACATATATTTATGTATACATACATATATATATATATATATATATATATATATATATATATATATATATATATATATATATATATATATATATATATATATGCAAAAGCGGTTTGTGTTTATTATTTTATTTCCTTTTGGGTGTGTCACAACTCGTAGGCAATTTTAATCCACAGGTCAAAACGTCACTTTTTCATACCATTGTAGTTTTGGTGACTTGCATTTTGATCCCTGTGACCTACGTTTCCTGGAACTCCAGACTGTGTTATCAAATCTTGCTAAGCACACCATGCAGGGAAAGGTTGCTTCCTTCAGCACATTTTGCTCATAATAACAAATAGGGTCAGAGTAAAAGGGCAGGCTTATGTGGCAATCTAATACTATTTCGTTTTGCCTCAATTTAATTTTGTACGTGAAATATCTCAGAAACTGTCAACTGCATACATGTCTTTCGACACATATTACTTGCATCCAATATTCGCATCTACTATATTGTTAGTGTCTGTAACCTAATTTGGACCAATCCGGACGCCATGTTCAGCAAATGGTTCTTCTCCACAATGCATCCAATTCAAATGGTGATGCGAATTATAAGATAGCGGACCAGGGCAGCACATAAACCTAACAATAACCCTATCATGCTTAAACACCGGCCTACCTATAATAGGGGGAACTGTCCAAACATGGCAATGCTATATGTATCTCAATGCAGTATAGAGCTAATGATGCATTTGAATATAAATGTAAAATATAATATATTTCGGATGACTACTATGTCTTCATTTTTTCAGAGTTGTTGATATTAATGCAAAGGGCACAGTGGTATAGAAATAATAAATTCATACACCCATATGAATTTCAGGTCTACAGTATTCTCACAGTATAAGTAACAGTTTGGATATTCAAATCAAACAGTAAATGGGCCTGTCCAAATGCCTACCATGAGGGGGTGTAAGGTAACCAGTGTCATGTTACACATTGGACACTGCTTGAGATAAATGACTTGGCAGCTGTGCCACAAACCACATGTCTGTATGGGTTCACACACCAGGCTCTCTGTTACAAGTAGTCTGTTATAATCATTTCTCCGATTAGTGTTGTGTCCAGTTATAATTTGTTTTTCTTTTTGACTATTTCCAAGTAATACAGTCTGTTTGAAATGCATAAACTTTTTGGTGCTAAAAGCTATTTTTTTTTAAATATTTGAAGAAGAGTCTATTCCTTCCAAGTTGGATAATTATAAGAACTAGCATACTACTCAACTGCTCCTGTCAACATGTCAGAATGCAAAGTACCGAGATTGTATCATCCAAAAGGTAGATTTTTTCACAGAATATAGTACAATATGGCAATCTCGTTATGAAGTAGATAGTAAGTTATTGAGTAAAGTTCAAAATATGATATGTAAACATGGAAAATTGGTCTTGTCTCATCGCATCGGCTTTACATTGCAGGTATCTCTTATCTTCCCACACACCCACATGTTTTAGTTCTTCCCAAAAGCGTACATATAGTTTGTTTGTCAACGTTCTGTTCAGCCTGCTAGGCAGAGTATTTTGAACTGGCCACCAGCCTTGTCTGAAGAGTTCAGATGTGATACAAGGGGCACACAAACAATGTGGACATTCCTCTTCCCCCTCATAGTGATCAATTGGCGCTATAGCCTGGGCTCTCTCACCCTCATGCCCCGCTCCTGTCACATTAACCTGGTTGTATCCTCCTCATTTGTGGTTGTTGATGTTTTGTACGATGTCAATAACATCTTGGAGATCTATCCTTCTAAATTCTCAATCAAATCACAGGAAAATATCTTCCACTACTGCTTCTTGGTCCTCAGTGAGACGCAGACATAAAACTCTGTTTTGAGCCATTGGCAGAAATTTCACTGACATGATAATGTTTCTGTTTTTTTTTTTTTTTTTTTTTTTTTTGGTAAAATGCTGATGCTTAGATGTCCCACGAAATGCATATGTGAATAGAAGGAACCAGAGTGAGAGTAAGTAGGATGCTGCAAACTCGGCGGGAAGAGTGATACATGCCCTTGATACTTGAGAATCCACTAAATCACTGTAATGACTAGAATGTGTGGTCTTAGGGAAAAAACTAATAACTACCGTCATGTACATATAAATGTTACAATTTGCCACAACATGGCCACTACTTACAGAAGATTAGTACCACTCACTTTATTATTAATCAAAGCAAAAGCAGTCTAGCAATTACATCATTGTATTTACATGTAGCTATTTCCATATAAAACCTGTAATGATGTGTATGAGGAGTATTCCTTGCCTCAGGTCCTAACCCTTTGTTCCAGAGTTTGTGTAAATTTAGAGACTATGATCTGTCTATAACAAAGTTGTAATCGCAAAAACAACATGCTTTGAAAAAATTGGCTAAAGTATACAAACTCGAAGTCTGTGGGAATTGTATCTCCAGACAAGTTTATTTTCTTAGCTTATGTAGATATATTGCTTTGTGTTCTGTTTTGTACCAACGTTTTATTTTATTTTCTCTAAACATCCTGTATTGGTGTAATGAATAAAAGTGATATCTAAACAATTGATTATCCTGCATACTTTGTAGCCATCAACTTCAGAAAACATTTCTTGGTTATTGAGTGACTGAGACACTGCCTCATACAGCAGTTAAAGTTTTTTGGTTCATCACTTTCATATAACTTGCAAAATGTATCAAATACTATCAGTGAAGTAGCAATAATGGAAAGTAGCTCATCTGCTAATTCTGATCATTTAGCAAGGCAAGCTAAATGAACAAAGAAGCATCTAGATACTGTGGGTTGAGCAGAATCCTTCAAACTCAAGTTTCCCGGAGACAGAGGTACAAGTGAGACTTTGAAGGACAAAGTGAAGCAAGTGAGAGAAGCATGACTGGGAATCCCCGACATGTAACTAATACTCAGGTTTTGAGAGAAGTACTGGATTTTTATTCGTAACATCACCAAGCAGACCAGGATATTGACTATGATAACGTGGACACACCTCCAGTAACACCAACCTATTTACCTGTCAAAATGGAAAATGCTGATCAGCCATTGTTCCTCACTGCATTTTGGTCTGTAGATTTATCAATTATCAAACTTGGTTGCTGATCACAGTCGACTGTGCAGAAACCCTACATTTACCTGTGCAAACATACAGATGAGGAGATGCATTTTCATTCCTCTTCACCTGTACTACTGGCAGTGGTACAATTACCTAGATTTCATCACCTTACCTGCCAAACCAGAAGTTTTTAGTCAACTACTGAGTTGCGCATGGCTACCGTTTCTCTGGTATTCTTCCCAACCAATATGCGTGATTTTGTAATATGGTAGACATACGTGTCCTATCAGAACAATATTCGCGGATCTACAAATGCATTATTTGTCCTTTCTAGAGGAATAACTATTACAACAGATGCACGTCATGGATGGAGGAAAATCTCTCAGTTTACTGATGTGTGTCAGGGATACAAGACTGGCAAAGAGTCTTGTGATATTGTTGTAAGCAAGGAGGAAGAATGAGCATCACAAAATCATGAAAACTTTGGGACAGTGAAAATTTAGAAACCTGTCAATAAATAAATATATCCGGGAACAAAAACCAGAGACTGTGAATCGGAATGATATATGACATGCAGGCAAATCAGTGCAGAAAGAAGTAGCAGGTGTCACAACATGCTAAGACATGGCATGATGAACTGTTTGATAAATCCGCATCTTCACTCACCCATGTACAATATGCCATAAGAAATTGTGATGGAGATGTCGAGAAACTGAAACAATCTGTTTGAATACAGTGCAGCATTACAAAAACATTCATACAGATTTTTTCCAGAGTCCCGTTGTAGATGTGAGCTACGTTACAGGCCTTCTAAAACTCTTTTCAAGGACCCAATAGCAGAACAACTGTTTGAAACAGCTTTGTTGAAAACAGTGGTGCATACGCCCCCCCCCCCGAATTATATTCATGCTATTGACACATTTCATGTCGAATCATTCAATAGTGTATTAAACATGTTTCATGACAAACGAATAGCTTTTGGGGAGAAGGAATACAAGAGCAGGAGCATGATGGTTCTACTGCACTGGAATGAAAATAATCATAGATCATACACAATTATATGGGTACCACCGGAGCAACGTATATTGCCTAATGTTGGTCCTTGCAAGAAGGCAGGCAAGAAATATTACACAAAAAGGACATTTCTGTAATGTCAAAGTATTTGGAATACATTTATGGACCAACTATACCTGATTTAAACTATAGGCCTCTAAACAGGAGCTTCTTTTGTTATAATACATGCCTACTTACAACTGCAATATTTTACACTTTTTGCCTTTTATTGACTATTGAATCAGAGAATCTGTTACAAGGGACTGTTTTGTGGGATGAAAATGCCAGAATATTTGACCATCTGCTTTGTATATACATGGACTGATTGTGCCATATGACTGCTCCCATTAATGTGTATTCTTGTCCTGCTGGTAAGAGTATTTTTACTTGTATGATAGTTTTCTTTCATTATTGAAGGCATTACTACATGTAATTGCTCACTTCAAAATCAGAAAAATTAGTGAATACTCTACATGTAATTGCAAACTTCAAAATCAAAAATAAGTAAGCACTCACTATTTGTTGTGCTTGGGAACTGTTTATTGTATAATAATTGTTTGGGTAATTGTTCTAGCTGTCAGCGGGCACACCGCGTGTGCTATATGTTTTCATTTCCTAGACTGCCTCCACCCCCACCTTCCAAGTGAAACCAGATCTCCCTTGCCCAGTAATGGACTGATAATGTAGTCTAGCTGGTATGACTGGATGGTCACACAGGCTGGTCTGGAAAGGTTAAGCTCATCTGGCTATTGGAAGACTTTCAATTTGCTGTGGGCCTATGTGCCTGTGTGCCTATCTGCCTACTTTAATGTTGGGTGCAAAATAAGAATTGTAACAATACATATTATTGGTTAAATAACCATATAAAGTTGACTTTCAAATATGACGTATGTTATATTTTTAGATTGATTTGAGGTACGTTTCGAGCTATTCGCACCGCCTAACATCAACGGAATGGATCGGAATTATGTGATTACTCGATTTTTTTCAACATGGTTTTCCAATTGGAGAAATTTACGTCAATATTGAATAACTTAAAACTATTATAGATGGAGGTACCATTGCCAGGTCAATTTATAGGTTTGGGCATGCATTTAATGAACCATTATTCAAAGTTGTACCATTTTAATATATGCAAATTAGGTGATTTAATCTAAGGAAATAAAATTTGGCGAGTACCCCAAATATGATCGTGCATTGTTCCTTCTCCAATTCGTCTGCTATGACATGTAGACCATATGGCTCCAACCATAAACTAATAATGAAGTCAAATTATTACATTTGCACACAAATTTTAGCTAAATACATGTATGATCAAAACAGTTTTATGGTTGAACTAGGACAAAAAAGCTTGCCCAGAACCAACACACAAACTCTAGGTCTATACGATCAAAACAGATTTATGTACACTTCTACCACACTACAGATAGTTGTGTCATTCTGCATTACAATCCCAACATTAGCATTTGTATAAATTTTGCAAGCACCCGGATAGATTTAATGTAAAGCAAAACTTCTTCTGATTCTTTGTGTTCTCTGGAAGCCCAAGTTGTCATCATTTTATTGGCTGCTTATTTGTTTCTTGACTTTATCTTACTTCTGCACAAGATGTCTGGCTATTTTAACAAAATAACCTGCCACTTAGAACATGTAGACATTTAAAGGGCTTGATGATTGTTCTTGTTGAGGAATGGAATATGGCCGGTAGATGCGTAGATTACATGTTAATAGTTATGTGAGAGGTAGCTAATATTGCTGGTTCCAGGTTTGGCTGTTGAGTGGTAAGAACATTTATAAGCTTAACTCTTTCAGTGCCAAGAATGACTAAAGATGATCTACTAAAGTCAAATGAGTCTGAATTATCATAAGGATTGCACATTTGTACTCCTTATGAAAAGATCTTTCATTCAAGTACCAGCATGCCTATAATTCTACAGAGAATATCCCGGGACAACAACTTTTTTGGCACATATAAGGCGCATTGCATCATTAGATGTTCTTGCATCTCAAAAACCAATGACTTGAAGTTAGAATGGTACCTAAATTTTCAATAATTTTGAAGAGACTAATTAAACATTAAAAATTCAAATGGCTGTAATTAGCCTACATTCAAATGTGTCACAAATTCATGAGTACAACTTGGAATTTTGTGTCATTCTGTAATAGGTTTGAAGATGTTAAGAGTTAAAAGTTTTTATTGCTGCTAATTTGCAAGATTCTACAAGTCATGATATACCAAACCAGGTGCTCAACTTCACTACCAGGTCAATCACCATGACAAAGTGGTCTTTTTTTGGAACAATGGTGTCTTTGAAGCACTTCATTCAAAATTGGCTGTAAAGAAGAAAGAAAGAAAAAACGAAAAGACAGAAAAATAGAAGGAACGAAAGAAAGAGAAAGAAAGAAAGTGTTTGCACACAGACATAAAAAAAACACCCAAATGGGTGTTTGCACACAGACATAAAAAACACACCCAAATGGGAACAAACAATGGAAAACATGGGAAGGCACACTCAGTTTTATGGGAAAAGAACTCTACACAACCGGGTTTCCAAATCTTGCCAGCTGAATAGCATGCAATATGGCTAAAGTTATCTTATTACTTGATTAAGTGGGTCAAAAGGCTTTGTCTAGATACCACTGCATTTACTCTTTGTCCCTATAACCCGGATACAATTTTTCTGCTAAAGAAACATAAGACTTGATGGACTCAAAAAGGGTGGAGCCATATCTCCCCCCCCCCCCCTTTATTTGAAAAGTAATTGGTTAGACTTTGGAAATACATGAAGAGTCAACATGCACATGATCATATGGAGTGGAACCCTCCATATTGGGACGATTAAGGAACTGAAGATGTCTTAAACCCTAATAAGTTAAACACTTAATACGAGCTATAAGGGTAGTCAAGGGTGGGACTGTAAGTTGTTGGTATCATGCAGAAAGATTTTCTTCTGGAGATAGTTTTGAGATCCTACTGAACAGTTCTTTCGATGGGCCGAGTTTGAGCTTGACAATGTGTATACACGAGTATTCATTGTCTTCAAAACACCTTAGCAGCAGACAGATAGTTTCCACTTGTCAGCCTACACTGGCCCCAGGCTGTGGTTGATTTCTACTGGCTGCTGGTCAGCTGGGAGAGTGTTCAACGTTGTGGTCACTAGTGCTATAAGCTTCTTGTAATATAAAGTGTCTCAAATTATGCTGAAATTTATGATGGAAATTGTCCTTGTAGAATGGCCAAACAAAGCTGCTCACAAGGTGGCATTGTTGTGAATCCCTTTTTTAAATGAATTTTTCAATTTGGGAATTTGGTGTACTTATCGGTTAATGCATACAGTGCTATTGGTTAAGTACTATGATAAATGAATGGGGATTGCAATGGTAATTTACATTTTCGACTTCCCCCAAACCACTGACCAGACTCACTTTGAAGAAACTTGGTAAGGATGTACCTTGGGTGGGTCTCTACCAAGTGTTCAAATAGTCACTCTCCAGTGTTTTTTTTTATCATTTTTATGGTTTTATTTTTCGGTCAAATTCAACAAAAAATCTACTCCAAAACCACTTGGCCAATTGATTTTAAATGGCATAAGTGCAAATTCCAATGGAAACTACATGTAATACACGTCCCAAGGGTGCCCAATTTACGGACGTTTTACTGTAATAAGTATTTTCATACAGGGTCTGTCTGGGCACAGAATTAATAATCCCCACAGATTTAATAATACATTGAATATTTATGGGATGCATTTTGTTTAATGTAGAAAAGCCTTTCCAGTTTAAAATTGTGAATCAAAATCTTTGTGAATGAGAATGGGTAATAGGCTCCGAAACATGTTGAGAAGTTACCCACTAAAGACCCTTTAATTTATTTGGGCTGATTAGCCAATGTCAAAATTTTACAGAGGAACGTGTGCAATATGGACAATAGTTATTCCATATGTATATAGGTTAGACAGGGACTGGTTAGCTTATGGACAGTAAGGAGTTCGGCCTGCGGAATAGGGTAATGACTACTAGGAAGTGGTTCTGGGCTAAAAGACACAAATACAATAATACATATGTACACCAAGCCCTTCTGCCTACAAAATCTTCTACCTAGAACCCTCATGGACCAGTTGATCTTGACTTTCCCTATTGGTTGAAATTGCATAGGGACACTTGTGAACACCCCTGGACTTTAATTTGTTCACAGGTGGTGCTGCGATTTTAGTCAACAGCTTCCCTCAGGACACTGCGTGCATTGCATTCAAAGTGTCCTGAGGAAAGCAGTTGGCACAAGCTGGAATAAGCACTGTAAGGTTTAGTAAATTGGAGTATCAAAATAGCTTGTGTCAAGTGGGTGAAAAGCCAAGGAAAAGGAGAAACGAATTATCTTGATGCCATAAATCAGTGTATGGAGGCCCAAATATTCTCAATATATAAGTGCAACTGTAAAAACTGATAGGTAGTGTGCCTCGTAAGACTGGTTTGTTTTAAACGGATGCCATTTTAATTAAGATTAGCTTTAATAAGACGTGTGTCAGCATCTTTCCCAGGCATTGATTGGGTGTTAGGTGCCCAACCCACACCAAGGAAATCTGTTGACCTGGGGCACTCTTTTAGGTCTTATCACCCATTCTTGTTGAAATTGTTTTCACTAGTGTTGATGTTTGTGTCCAAAACCTCAAATCAGACAACAGGTTACCGCCAGGCAGTTTAGGTTGCGGGATGTGACAATTCATATGATATTACTTTGTAGAAAAGGTGAATTTATCTTGGTTACAGGTAGCCTTCAGGTTCTCTTGGCTTAACTCATAACCACCCTGATAAAAGACCCAGTCAACAACTTTCCTTGGTGTGCTCTGGGTGCAATGCTCTCAAAAAGCACCAAGGAAAGGTGTTTAATTTGGAATGATCTTCCCTGCAAGTTTCATCCACAATTTTGAAAAATAATCCCTGAATTAGTAAAATACAATTACAGTTACGCCTGGCTAAAAGTTGACAGCCAAACTCTTAGTTCGCGTTTTGGTGGTATTTATCTTGTGTTTGAAAACGTTTGAAATGTATTTGGAAAGTGTTTGGAATGTGTTTGGAAAGCATTTGGAAAGCGTTTGGGAAAAATCTCTAACACTTTTACCCTACGTTCGAACACTTTCACAAAGCTACCAAACACTTCCCCAAACGCGTTCAAACACTTTCCAAACGCGTTGAACAATTACCCGAACGACTTCAAACACTTTCACAAACGCATTCAAACACTATGCATTTCAAACATTTCCATTTAAATGATGAAGAATACCCAAACGTATTTTCAACAGGTCCAGCAATATATGATGTACCTACATGTAAATGTGCACTTATCCAGCATTATAGGTTGTATATATTTATATAAAACACGATCCAAATACGTTTACCCAAGTGTCTAATTCAACTAAAATTAATTGAAGACTTAATTCTTCATTTGAGATGTCATGAATACTTCATCTTTCAAAAACTGTATAAATTAAGCCTATAAATTTACATTTGTTAACTTGAACGCGAGCGTAACTGTAGCAGACGACATTTAGATATTGGCGGGAAGAAGCGTCATGATGGTGGAATGAATTAAGGACCAGTTTATAATTTTACATCAGCAGTGCACAGCAATGTGTAAAACTTCGTGTAGATTGACACTGTTTATCGTTTGTTAGTCTCTATCCACAGGTACTGTATCAGTTAGATAGAAGGCCAGCCACACTCTTTCAGTGCCAATCACAACTAAAGTCAATGTTCTGAAATCAAGCTTGTCTGAATTATCATTAGGATCCCAGATTCTTACTCCTCGAAAGAGGATTTTTCATTCAAGTACCAGTATGCCTAGAGTTCCAGAGAGAAGATCATAGGTCAACAGCTTTTCTCAGCGCGCATTGGGTGCATAATTCCCAACATGAGCTGAGAAAAGCTAGTTACTGAGTCCAAATTTGAAAGAGTTTATTTAACTCAATCCACCCCCATAGATAACCAAGTCAACAGCTTTCTTTGGCGTGCCCTGGGCGCATTGCCCCTAGATTATTCTAACGAAAGCTGTTGACCAAGGGCATATACTTTTGAATGATCTTCCATGCAAGTTTTATCCAAAATTTCGAAAAATAATCCCTAAATTAGTAAAATACAATTACCAGACCATATTTATATATTGGCGGGAAAAGTGTCTTTAAGGTGGAATGAGTTAAGCTTTTTGTGTGTGAGCCAAATGTAAATGAATGAAGAAAAATTGGCATGAACAAATACACATAGTATTCCATTTTATAACCATGAGTTAATAGACTTGGGTTAACTTGCAAAAAATGATATTCTAGATGGAACTGCAAATCCTAATCTGTACTGTTGTTCACAAGACAAGATCTTTTCAAATTTGATGCAGTCTTTCTTTTAAATCTGGTTCATATATACATGCATAATAGCATATTTATGTGATGGCCATGTGCAAATGCCTTGTATAATTTACTGTAATGTTGAACTTAATTTCTTCCATTGATGCAAGTTTTAAGCTGATCTGGAAATTTTCGCAATTTTGTCCAAAATATGCTGGTACATTTCTTTATTAAGAAATAAGTATTAAGTGCTTTTCTCCTCATTTAATTGTATTTCATGAGGAAGCATTTGCTTGTCTTTACTGTTGTGTCACAACTATCTTGATGTGGTGGTGTGAGTGATGACAACAAGTAACAGTACTACATTTGGTTAAATTAATGATTTAGAAATGCATGCACACTTCTAAAGCATGAAGATGTTTTGTGTTGATCTACTTACATGGGCTTACATGCACTTATTAATTTCAGATATGAGAATCAGAATAAAGCTTTAAATTGTGCACAAATGTTGCAAGTGTGTGTACGTCATGAAGCTCTGGCCCACTTAATTCTGGAGTTACAATATTTTCAACATTTCTTCCAGTATGTGGAGGTGTCTACATTTGATATCGGGTCTGATGCCTTCTCCACGTTTAAGGTGAGACTGTTTTTCTTTCTGTTGCACTCTTTGGGACTTGGTCTTGTTGTAAGCGTAAAGTAATGATCTACAAGTGCAACTTGTGTGAACATGTTTGTGGCAGTGGATGCCATCATCTTAGCCTGGCAGTGGATACCAGTGTCCCAGCCTGGCAGTGGATACCAGTGCCCCAGCCTGGCAGTGGATGCCAGTGTCCCAGCCTGGCACTGGGTGTTGGTGTCCCAGCCTGGCAGTGGATGCCAGTGTCCAGATAGTCAGGCCTACATTGTCACCAGACATGCTGGAGTTATAGTTGTATTACCCAAGCCGGAGTCCTGGGTAATGTGTGCCAGGACTGACAAGGTGGATTTGTTAATTTCTAGGAATTGTTGTGTGAATTTTTTGCTAAAATGTTTTAAGATGTGCTGTGAAACTCCACAGCCAATTCTTTGAAAATTGCACAGAGACAGTTCTGGGATTCCCAAGACCATAATTTGTTTAACATGTTGCCTACATTGTCACAGGACAGGCTGGAGTTACAGTTATATTACCCTAGCCGGAGTCCTGGGTAATGTGTATTAAAGTTTTTTTTTTTTTTGTTTTGTTTCGTTTTTTTTGTTTTTATTTTTGTTTTTTGCTTTTTTTGTTTTTGTTTTTACGAGGAATAGAAATATAGGATCCTAATTATGATTCAGACTTTTCTGACTTAAGTAGAGCGACTTACGAGGTAATTGGCACTGAAAAAGTTAAATAGTGGACATATGGAGTTCTCATTAGCTTAACTGACTTTGTCAGCTGAACTTTTAGTTTGGTCAGTCATCCGTCAGCTCATGGATGCATTCCTTTTGATTGCTCTGCATGTCCATATGGGTTGAAATGCTGATTCACATTTCCCATTTCTCCAAACCCATCAACCAGATTCACTTCAAAATTGGAGGGAATGTACCTTAGGTTAGTCTACACCAAATTTGTCCAGACGGATATGCTGCAGTAATTTGTTAACTTCTATGAATTTTTGGGTGATTTTTTTTCTTTATGAAATGTTAAAAGATGTGCTGTGAAACTGCACGGCTAATTCTTTGGAAATTACACAGCGACAATTATGGGAACCCCAAGACCATAATTTGTTCAACATGTAGTGCGTTAATGCTTTTAAGCTCTGCTGACCATAGGCCACAGAGCTTATGTCATCACTCAGGTCCGATCAACCATCATTCTGTCCATAAACAACTTGCTTGTCAACACGATATCATCTGCCATATTAAGATTAGCCTGTTGACTCTTTTCGGACATGTTCTATGAATGAAAATCTAGGTTCCTAATGTCCTAGGACAGGACAAAAGTGAAAAAAAAAATAAAAACACTCGTTTTAACCTTGATTTGTGATCCATCTTCATGAAGTTTGATGTAAACTTTTGGGAGGCTAAACTTGAATCTGAAAAGTACTTTTGGCACCTCTTACAGGTGAACAGAAAATATAATCCTTTATGTGTTCAAACCTATGAAATTCATTATCTATAGAAATAATCAGGCTAACTTAATCAAATGTCACAGCATATGTGTATCATGTCTGAAAGTATAATATTATACAGATATTGGATGGCAGGGAGTCTAATATGAAGTTTACGGGACGATGAAACGTTATATTGGGTGAGGCAAAGCCGAACCCACTATAACGTTTCAGAGTCCCGTAAACTTTATATTGGACGACCTGCCATCCAACATCTGTTATATTCTGCAATTTGTATGATTTTACTTGTATAAATATAGAAGTCTGAAACAACTTTAATGTTAAATCACAAAATTTATTTCCCATTGAAATTTTACACATTTTGCCTGAAGCTAGGGGAAAACCCCAGTGAACGTCATTTGCGTTGTGACGTCACGTGCGCACGGGGATTGTCTCGAGCTGTCCAATATAACGATCCAATATAACATTTACAGGGCAGGCACGTGGTACAAATGGAGACAGCTGATTGGCTACTAATAGACTAATGCAGATTATTACATAATATGGGTGACCTTGACCAACTTTCTCCAGGTCATGGAGGGAATACTTTTCAGGAGATGATATTCTTGTGATGGTCATTCTATCTTTACATGTGAACATGTATGCATTTTACCATCGCAGTAATACTATACAGAAAAGAGTTTATGATGGTGGAGTCTTGGTGGTGATACTAGTGGTCTTCAATGCCAGAGCTAACATTATAGGTGTAAAAAAACATATTCAATTCAGTTTTATGATCATAAATAATGGTAAAGCTTTGAAACTTTCACAAACTATGAATTAGGTGAAATGCAAAATGGGAGGTATCCATAGTTAACTAGAATAATTAGACCTCTTCTGGGCCCCTCTGGTGCTAGGCAACAGAACTAGGCCTTTGCCATGATGAGGGCAACTGCGCCAGTTATGTTGTGGAAATAACTTTTCTAAAACAAATGAAATATTGTGAACATTTTTTGTGCATATCTTAAAACTTTGTGAATGGTATTTTAGCATTAAAACTGTGAGTTTAAAAACTTGGGTCAAAGGGCAACTTTGGTGAAACTTTGGATGACCTTGACCTATTTTTCGAAGGTCAAAGTACAAAGTTGTTACAGCTCATTTGGCCCAGCTTAGTTCATAAATCTGTCTTGCTTGTCAATCAGCAAGGTCAATATACACACATCATGTCAAAAGACGGCAAAGTCAATTTCAAAAGATCATGTTCTGTAGATGAGAACAGTTTTAGCTCTTGGCCTCTTGCAGGGCTCTACAATTTCATGTCCTCTAGCCCAGGACAAGTCCAATGCTAATGCGGTCATATTAAAATCTCAAAGAATTAGCTATCGGGGCAACTAGAAATTGTGTGGGGTTTTTTTTGTTGTTGAGGTTTTTTTTGTTTTTTTGTTTTTTGTTTTTTCTGTTTTTTTTTTTTTTTCTGTTTGTTTGTTTATTTTTTATTATTTTGTTTGTTTTTTATTTTTTTGTTTTGTTTTAATGGGATGTGTGTAGATGGACAAACAAGTCTGAATAGATAGCTAGTAAAATGGCAAACTACCAGTCTTGAGGACTACAGCACATGAAAGGAATTTATGAGCCCTGCATTTGGGTTATGTTCCAGGCTAATAAATGGGTAGTATTGGGATGTGTATTGCTTAATAGCCAACATGGCATCAAGGCCTTCAATCGAAATTTATCACACATGAAACTTGTACAAGGTTCCATATATCTCAAAATGGATTTTCCTGTTCTGGCATTGTGATGATGCCCACCTTTTGACTAACAGCAGAACTCAACAAAGAATGACAACAATGATATAACTTTAACAATAACAGTATATTGACAATCAAAATCAGTACAAAGTAGGTACACTTATCTCCACTGGTATTTCATCAGTCAAACAGTCTTATGTAAATACTAATCCCTGGTGATATTATCCACTGGAACTGTCCCACAGTTCTAAGAACTATAACAAGTGCCAAATGATGTAGTACAAATACCACAGATGTATGGTTTGGGTCCAATGTGGTACTGAAAGATGTGTTGCTGATCCAATCACATAGAGGTATGGTTTTGTTCCAATGTGGTACAATATACCAGTCCACTCAAAGATCATGTCTGAACTCCACAGGTAAATAGTTTAATTGGGTAGCACTAAATTTACAAGTCCACTCAAGACACTGTCCACGCTCCCACAGGTACAATATAAACAATGGCTCACAGTCCCAATGGCTTGATGACAACACACAGCTTCTGTCAGATCCTTCAGAATTCTCTCTTCTTCTCTGCTCTCTCCTGTTCTTCTGCCTCAGCCAGGAAATATCTGCTATATATGGCTACACAGAAATTTCTTATATGTTCCTGTGTTTTCCAATTAGTCACACATCACATTGAGACCTGTCTGGGTCACCTCATATGAATCTAGGTCTGCATTCTAGCTGATTTCACATGTGTAAAAGTTCCATGTGAGTCATCTCCACAAACTAGCCAACTCAGTGGCTCTGCAGTGACCCTGCACAATATTCATTGAACTCAAAGACCCGGCACACATTGAATAAATACAGTGACCTGTTCAAATGAAAACAAACAGCCATACACATTTTCGTAACGGGCATAATAAAGCTTTGTTTGCAGTAAAGCCTTTTGGCTTGCGTGAGACCACAAGCATATTGGCTGGCAAGTCAGCTACCCCAGTACTTGCCTGCTCATCGTACCAGTGGTGTAGTGAGACTGGACCTAGGCTAAGTTGTGTAGATGGCTGCAAACAGATCACTTTTTATCATTTCGGACACTTTATGAACAAGATACAGTATCAACATTTCCATTTGAAAGTCGGGGAGTCCCCTTATTCAAATGAACAGAAACCTTGTGGACCCTTTGTCTGACAGTGCATCAGGCTACAATGTAAAGTTTATGCCCCCCCCCCCTCCCTGACTGGAGGAGAGGCATATAGTATTCACCTTTTCAGTGTATTTGTGCATGTGTCCGTCTACATTTCGTGTTTGGGCTATAATTCGCTTGTCCTGAGAGAGAGAGAGAGAGAGAGAGAGAGAGAGAGAGAGAGAGAGAGAGAGAGAGAGAGAGAGAGAGAGAGAGAGAGAGAGAGAGAGAGAGAGAGAGAGAGAGAGAGAGAGAGAGACAGAGAGAGAGAGTAATGATAATTTACACATACATGCAGTTGGACATAAGGGTGAGTGTTGTACCCAAAGTAGGTCGCTAGGTTATATATCTGGGTCACAGTGACATATTCTTCATGTCTGGGCTATAATTCCTTTACTGTGTAACTTAGATTAATGAAACTTCACACACCAATGCATCTACACATACGTTTTGTTATGTAACAAAGCTAGGTCACTAGGTGAAGTATCTGGTTCACAATGACATATCCTTATAAAATCATGTCTGGGCTATAATTCCTTTACTATTTAACTTATATTCACGAAACTTCACACACACATATCTTGATTTAAAGGTGTGGCATGAATCAAAAGTAGGTCACTAGGTCAAGCATCTGGGTCACAGTGATACAGTCATGTAACACTTCATCACACTTCATGCCTGGGCTGTGATAGTGTTGGACTTTGACTTAGAAAGTTTACACACCTGTGTATCTGGACATTGAAAGTTCAAACAAAGTTGTTCACCAAGTGACACTGCTGTCCTGATTTTAAACAATTTTGGCTCTGCTGTAAGTAAGGTCACAGAGCTCATAGCACTGCTCACGTCCGTCCATCATTCTGCCCATCCATAAACTTTTCGGTTGTGAGCATGATAACTTTAAAAGTTTTGATGTTAGCCCAGTATAACTTTCTTGATTTATAGTTTGTATAAAAATCTAGGTGTCTTTCGATGTTGGTGGTGCCACCTACAATATTATGTAATTTAGGGCCAAATTGTGAAAATCTTGTGAACCCTCCAGGATCTTTAAATTTTGGTGGATCGTCACCAAATTTTGTGGGATTGTGCGGGAGGCCAAAGTCTAAGTGCTAGAATGTTATATAATATCAGTGACTTTGACCTATTTTTGTGAGGTCATCATGCCTGCATAGTTGAAAGAGGTGATTTTGTAATGGCACAGTGTAGCTTTTACATCAATTGCATTGTCAGAATAGCACCAGGCTCATAGGCCTCTTGTATCACATTATCGGGGTGACCTTGATCTTCTGTCCCAAGGTCACCGAGGACAAAAAATGAAGGACTCGCTAATTGTTGCATGCGCACATGCAACAGTATCCATCACAGGAATTGCCCAAATAAGCTAGGATTTCACGTGGAGTAAAATGCCATCTGGTGGACAAATGAGACACTAAAATCACATAAACTTTATATGTTCAGAAGCCACTTGAGGAATCACAACTTTGAAATTAAGATGTAGGTGCAATATAACCACGGTGCCAACACAGCATTAGGCCCATGGGTCTTTTGTATCAATTCAGGTACTTACCGATAAATGCATTTTTCCTCTTGATGACTGTGTAGATCAATGGTCATTCTAATGCTAATTCATAATTTCGACTTCTCTGAAACCCTCATCCAGATTCAGTTCAAACTCAGTGGTAATGAACCTTAGGTGGGTCTCAATCAAGTTTGTTCAAATGGTGACGTTCCACTGATTTCTTTTTTTTTTGGGGGGGGGGTAATGGGGGGGGGGGCAAATGTTGAAAAAAATTCTTCTCTGAAACTGCTCGCCCAAATGCTTTGATCACACAAAAACACTCCTACGGACTCCTAGTTCTAAATTTGTTTTTAATGGTCAGAGTGAAATTGAAATGTTAAAGAAATGGAAGCAACAATATTCCTACCCAGATACAACTAAGTGGCCCCCGTCCTGCAAGTCCTGCTGCACCCCCACCCACCTGTCTGCTGAAATGAAGTTCATAACTTGCCTGCCTGATATATGGTAAAAATGATATTCCATGCAGCAAAACAGCCCACATGTAATTCTCTTTGGAATAAAAGTAACAAATCCTGCAGGGAATGTTCACGAAAACACCCAAGAAAATGGTGTTTGCTCCAATATATTTATCCAGTATCCAAAAGGCGAATAAGTGAGCTTTATCAATGTATCAACGTTTGATTTAGACAAATTGGTGATGCCTTGTGGCGCTGTTTTTAGCTGTACCGTGGTTGTTTCACAACGTGGCACAAACAACGACCTGTGTTTCAATAACTGTTTTCTTCAAAGCTCTGCTGTACCTTATATTTCATTTTCAGACTTACAAAGGTATATGCATTCTTGTTGGTACAGACATAAAAGTTCAACATGCTTCATAGGAGAGCATGTAATAGTTAACTCATTCCATAACATTCCCTGATTTTTCCGTACATTTACCTAGATTTAAGACGACAATTGCATATTTAAATTCTTCGTAAAAAGAGCTTACATTCAAGTACCAACATGCCTATAGTTTTAAGTGAGTGGTTCTGGTACTGCCTGGCAAGTCATGCTGCAGCTGCCCTTGTAGCAACTGCAGCATGACTTGCCAGGCAGTGCCAAAACCACCGACCAATGCCTGTCACCTTCAAAAGGGAGGCCAAGGAGAGATTAAAAAATCTCACTCTTCTGGTTGGGAAGTATCATATACTGAATGAGAGAATTGTGTCATGGTGGAACTCCAGCTTTTATAATCAGATTCACGTGATTGAGTGGTATGTCCATAAACGTTATACTGACATGTACAGCAACAGGAGCCAGACACACAACAAAAATATACAAAATGTACTCCTCACGACAGACAAACAGACAGACATTTATCTGAAACGAAAATAAAATGATATGAGATAGTCCAAACTTGCGTAGAAAACAATGTTGTGTCACTTGAAAACACTGATGTGCTGACACTTGTATTTACCTCATGGCCACCACACAATCAAGTGCTGAAGTTGGTTCCTGCATTGTTGAAAGAAGGGGAAACACCAAGAGAATGTTTTGTACAGAAGTCAACACAAACCCATTTGGTGCAGATTGTGGCCTGTAGCTATTGTTTGTACAGTCAGGGTCACTGGCATCTTTCACTATTACTGCTAACAGAAGTATTCGATTCAATGTAAAAATTTCATTGAATGATGTCAGATGAACCTCCCATCCTAATCAATAAATATTTTCCAGTTCCCTTATACCAGTTCATCCAGATTTTGCATATATTAATGTTGACAGGTTTTACAATGGAAACCTTACTTTCAGACCCGCTGGGGTGGGGCGAAAATGAAGTGCAAAAGGATATATTGAGGTGGCAACTCAGCAATACATTAAGAAGTGGTTAAACACTTTCATTATTTCTGAAGTTTTCAGTACTTGAAGCTCTGTTGTAACATCGTACATGTAACCAGCAGGCTGTGTATTGGCCTTTGAATATTTGCATTTGTTTAAGAAGAAATCAGTTTGCCAGTCCTAGGACCTGATAAGCGTGAGCATTGTGACTTATTTATTTTAGGAGCTCTTCAAATAGAGCTTTTGTTTATTGTGACCAATTGATTGATACGGTTTCAATACCGAAGCAATGCATGTTACAATAAGATGGAAGTTGTCTTAGTACTCCACAGGATGGCGCTCCAGACACAACGCGCTTTTATTTGGTTCTAAGTGATTATCATTTTACTTTTGCATTTTGAAGAGAGATGCGCAAGTTTGAAATACTGCCCCTAATCTGCCATCATAATTCTTGCAGTGTTTTAATGACTCTTCAAATTTCTACAACTCAGAAAATGTACCTGTAGGGACAATTTATGTAACCATGGGTTTAAAAAGGTATAATTTTGATGAACCGATTTGAAGGCTTTTGTGTGGGAGTTGGTGGAGCTCCTTGACATCTGTAGTCATGGTAACAATTTCTGTTTAGAACACAAGTCGGCACAATTTGTCCACATTTTTATGTAGCTTTTATTTGAGGACAAGTTGGCCTTTCCATGCACTCAATTGAAAATTGGGGACAAAAAAAAAAAGATTTGTTTTATGCATAGTCGAAGAATACAATGGCATCACAAAATGTTTATACGGAGCAAGGTGATATAAAGAGGTTTATGGATCAAAGAAGCTTGTACATACATATAGGTTGACGGATTTGTCACATCCGCGTGCAGCCTATTTTACAATGTTGCCACCAAAGATAATTTTCTGAGTACAAGTTCAGTTGTGATAGCAACCTCAATAAAAGAATGAACTCTTAAAATGTACGGCACCTGTTCTAGTCGTCTGTGGGTTGATATGCACTTTGGTGAAATTGGCCATCAGGGATCTTATGCCATGTTTGTCATCACCCAACTTTTTCCCATTGTAAAACCACCATAAAATGGTGAGGTGTCCTATTTATGTTCTCCGTTTTGCTGTCGGCAAGATGGGGGGGGGGGGGGGCTCAGTTGACAGCTTCTGCTGGATCACATGCAGAGTGTTGACGAGAGCTGTGCATTAGCAAGTAGCTAAAAAAGGTGTGATTTGGCTGATGACATTTTGTAATCTTGAGCCAGATGGGCTCATATTTCAAAACTTACTAAAACATGTATTGATATTTGTTTTCAGCTCTGCTGACCATAGTTGGCAGAGCTTGTGTGATCAATAATGTATCTGTCTGTACATCCGTAAACGTGCTTGTGAGTGCAATGCAGTCCTCCATTTTCAAGCTAGCCCCATTAGAACTTTCAGGACTTATCAAGTGTACAAAAGTCTAAGTTTAGTTTGATATTGGTGGCGCTGGCTACAGTTTTATGTAATATATGAGTAAATTAATGTTTAATAGTGTTCATGAAACATAGTGGGATTTTGGGGGTCAAAATCTCGGTTGCTTATGATACTAGTAGCGCCATCAATAACAGGACAGAAATTATTAGCCAAATTATGTTGAAAGATGTAAAACACAATGTGTGGAATAATAAATGAATTATTCCTGCCAAATTTATTGAATACATACCACAAATGTGTATCATGTGGAAGGATTATACTGCATAATGTGGATGACCTTGATTAATATCTGAAGGTCATGGAAGGAATGCTTTTCTTTAAATGATTTTTTGGTGATGGTCAGCAGAGCAATAGGCCCATGAGCCTCTTGGTACGTGCTGATGGTTTGGGATCACTGGTATAAGTTATGTAATGGTCCATAGATATATGCCTCACAAGTAACGATCAAATGACCATCACAAAAAATTCATTTCAAGAAATGCATTTGCTCTGTGACCTTGAGAAAGAAGGTCAAAGTCTTCCATATAATGCAATGCAAAACTTGCACCTACACATTTGTGGTACACTTAGGTTTTCTATGTTGGAATGGTACGTCAAGCCGAGTACCACTGTGTAATGAATAATGAATACATGTATATCAGTCCTATTATTTCTCGACCTACTGAACTTTGCAACTTTGAGTGCTCACTGACCTTGAAAAAATATTTCAAGGTCACTATTTTTATTTGGTATGGGGCTGACATCTAGAAAATTGTTCAGGCTAACACTTTGAAATTTGCCACAAATTTGGTGTACTTGGGTCAGTTGTGTGTCTCCAGCTGCCTGTGGGAATGAGACCAATTTGGTTGTCTTGTATGCCACACATCATTTATGTGTCCTTGATTCTGGAAAGGGTTAACTTTTAGCTGACTAAACTTAATGATTATAAAATTCTTTGCTACTTCAAAAACACTCATTGGTAAAGCATATTCAGTTTGAAGAAAGACAGTTCATGAGCAAAATTCTATTCATAATTCACATGAAGACAGATGGACTCGACAGATTAAATCTACAATATATTTATATGCACATGTACATGTATATATGTTTATTATAATAATCGGAACTGGTTATGGAAGGAGTTGGCATATATTAGGAATATGATTAGAAGTATTCAAATTTCGGTATGAGACATGACGCAGACCTCAATTGGTACTTGCTCAGTGTTGTTGCAGACATTTATCTGTCATGAGGCGCCAGCACCAAGTGACAAACTGACATCTGAGGAAAGACCAGGACCAACTTGGATGTGCAGACGCATCAATTAAGAAAATCTTTTGACTAGAAGAAAGACATCATTAGCTCAAAAAAAGGTTTGCTGCAGCTTGAAGAAACTCATTGTGCATCTTGCACAGGTTCTGTTTCACCAATGGTGCTAAGAAACCTGTCTAGTTCTTTAACAGCATGACTGGTCTGACACAAAACTTGCTGCACCATTTCCATTGAAAAACAATCCCCATCGCCACCAGATGGCAGCACTGGCTGGCAGGTCCCTGATGTACTATTCGCACCATTGTCCTGGATTCTTCCTGGAATTGCTTCCTCTCCAACACCACCTTGCTGTTTCTTGCAAGCTGTTGTAGGTACTTCTTGGACATAATGTCCTGGGTAGTCTGATGCTGGCATGGAGACAAGGTGCGCCTGATTTATGCTTCCACAGGTGTACTTTGACAGGATGGTATTTTCAATAGTGTCTGATAAAAACCGGTTAAAGAGTTTAATCATCCTACATGCAGGAAGCCTGCAGGTGAAAATAAACAGGGAAGCAGTTGAATAATTTTTCCATGCAGGTAATTTGAGAATTTGCAGACACAAGAAAGAAAATTGAAGAATTTTATATCTGTTGGTTCATATATTTCATCAGAAAAGACAGAAGGAGCAAAGAAACGCTATAAATAACCACAAGTAGCTTTAGTGCCTCCATGGTCTGGCTTTTTAAATGACACTACATGGAATTGGAGCTTCATGAATATTTTTTATGACCTAATCAGTGAGAGAATGGCTCATAATTCCTTTAAATACAAGCTTTCTGTTCTCCATAGCATGGTTAAATTTAAGTAAATACTGAACAGAAATTTGGCTATACTTTTTATGCTCTGGAACGCCAATGGTGATTCAAATCAGTTTGTTATGTTCAAATGTCCAGTTGCTCAAGACACAACATGATGACAAGCAGAAACAAATCTTCCAAAGGATACAATTGAAACACTGGATCTTTTTGAGCTCCGTGCCCACGGACCTGAAAAGTGACGATAAGGTCTTACTGACCCAGGACATGGCAATGTCACAACACTCGTCTACAATTCTCCATTATTTTTTTTATAAAGAACTTAAGAAAAATCATATAGCAGCTAGAGAGGTTCATATAGGCATTTCCTGCTCCAAAATCCTTTTCTTTCAAGAAATGAAAAATTAAATTTAAAACAACAGTTATTGCAGCTAACACTGTATCTCCAGCTAGGTTTTGGCTGGTTTAACCTATTGTCCCCTACTGCTGCCCCTTGTAATAGATTCAGAAATATCTCTCTTAAAATGGCAGCCACTTGGCCTGGTCTTCTCTGATTGGCTGTACATCAAATGGGTACGTGCTGATATTAAACCCGCAGTTTCAATCTGTTTCACCCAGAACACCCTATTCCCTGTCTCCACATGACCATATTTAACATGTACCCAGTACTGTATCTACCATGAGTGCTTGGTGAGTGAAACATCGTTATAATTACACTCAGATACTTGCATATTCTCTTAAGAACAGAAGTTTTAGTGGGATTTAAAGTCAAATTTGTTATTTGACATTACAAGATATGAACATGGTTTGCAGGGGACAGATGGGGTCCCTATAATTAGGTTTCACTGTATGTACATGCACACATAGTATATACATATGTATGTAAGCAAATATATATACAGTGGCACCTCTCTTGAGAGACCCCTCTAATGAGAGACCGCATATCTTTTTAAGACGGCTCTCTCAGAACACTGTGCTATCTTTTCCATGTTGTTGTACCTCTAATGAAAGACCACCTGTTTTGAGAGACTGCATTTTGACCTGCTGTAGGGGCGGTCTCTCAAAAGAGGTACCACTATATATATATATATATATATATATATAGGTTAATTTCAGGTACTTACACTTGTTTGCTGGGGTCATAAATGGTATCCTTATAAAACAAGTATCGGTCACTTGGAGATGTGTTCACCCAGTTCGCCCATTCAATTGCCGAGTCTATGTACCTGGAATCAGGCATAAACAAATATTGCCACACATCCGTGCAGGGTGTACACATTTTCAGAATTTTCTCTTTAAAAAAGAAGCCCTGAATGCTTTGGGGACTATATCTAGCCAGTGCTGGGAAACTGAGATTATGGGCCTGGCATTAGGACTTGTTTGTTGGTTCCAATGAATATTCACTGGTTGTTGCTGGATAATCATCTTTTACCTTTAAACCAAAGGCCCAGATACTTGTCAAGTGTTCCTGTCTCCACCTGAGTATCATTTGAACAACACTTGTAGTTTATCTGCTTTCAATTTAAAATACACAGTTAATTTTCATGATATTTATCAACAAATGGCACCATTTAAACACACAAAAAGGAAGGACTAATGTGGTCGCTGAGCCAATATGCTGTAAGAGTTCAAACCTAGTTTATCTTCTCACTTGCAACATCTACAACAAACAGGGTGTCAGCCAAACATTATGTCCACTCAGAGAAAGATTAAGAGAATACAAAATGTATTTTCATTACATTGAGAACAAAATGGACTCGCAACCCCTGGGCAGACACTTTACCCTTCCAGACCAAAATGGACTTGACCTAGAAGTGCAGGTTTTGGAACGCATCCAAACACATCCCCTCCTTGAGCACACTTAACTTTTGTTCTTGGAAAAGGAGAAACATTAGATTGATCAATTATGTTTCATACATGTAGAGCCTTTTGACCTCATTTCATGGGCAGATGAGCTCACTCACTGTCTAATGCTAAACATTGGTATCAAGCTCATCGCAACAGGGATCATTACACTTTTATTATCACATTAGATTAATAAAAATTAAAGGGATTTAAAGTTTTTTACAATAGCAGAACAAATTTCTGCTAGCCCCTAATAGGACATCAAGTGCAAAAATACAGAGTTCATGTGGAAAACAGCTCATTGTTACTGCACTGGTTGACCCAAAACCAGTATGGTCACTTTCCTAATTAGGAATATCAGGGCTAGCCAATTTTCCTGTCCTTTGTCAGGGACAAGTAAAATCCCAGTCAGGGCAAGTAAAAATTTCAAAGCACTTTTCCTGGGGCCAACCAAAATTTCTTATCTTGCAACCAGGATTTTAATTGGTGGACAAGTACTTTTGAGTGGGGGGCAAGTGAAATGTCAGGGGCAATTGCCCTGAAGACAAGTGGACAGAAAAAGATTTGGGGTGCCTTGAATATGAACAGTTCAAAGATTTGTTTGAAATTCTGAGTTACGTGGTTACAAAATTGAGATTAGGCTTTTAGCATAAGATATGCATGTGCATAGACGTGCACAATGTAGCAATGCATTGTTACCCCTAATGATAAACATGGCAGCATTTTCAAATCCCAGCCAGTGCCTGATGAGACCCAGACAGGGCTGAAACGCATTGCACAAGCTTAACCGTCCTGGCTACTTGCCTGGTCTCATTATAAGCATGATATCAATATTGTCAGCAAATGACAGAAATTTGAGCAAATAAAGTAAGAGAAGCTCATCTAAAACAAGCCTGAGAGGCTGACCCAAGACCTTATTACTTGTACATGTGTGAGGGACATGGTCTGTACCTTCTATAGCCATCAGGTTGACTCAAGACCTTATTACTTGTACATGTGTGAGGGACATGGTCTGTACCTTCTGTAGCCATCAGGTTGACCCAAGACCTTATTACTTGTACATGTGTGAGGGACATGGTCTGTACCTTCTATAGCCATCAGGTTGACTCAAGACCTTATTACTTGTACATGTGTGAGGGACATGGTCTGTACCTTCTATAGCCATCAGGTTGACTCAAGACCTTATTACTTGTACATGTGTGAGGGACATGGTCTGTACCTTCTGTAGCCATCAGGTTGACTCAAGTTGACATGATGGTAGTGTCCATTTGGCAGCAGAAGTCTACAAGTGTCACGAGGGATTAGATGATTGCGTTTATTGCAAGAACCTTGAATAGCTGCACCGTCTGCAGGCTCAATCATCTGAAACAACAGATTAAAGAAAATTAACTCTTCCTTGGTATCCTCCTAGTTTACACTAAATTACAACAAAAAGTCCAATTCCTCTGGTATCAGACTCATTTATGTGTCATATTCAGATATCGGACACATTTTCCAGGATAGAGATGGTGCTATTATAATGAGGTTTCACTGTATTTGCTATTGAATTATGAAGTGTTTCAACGCATGTATACATGAGCCCAATAAGCAGTAAATAGACACATACAGGCAAATTACAGATGTACACATGCATTAACTCTTAAAGTGCCAAACTTTGGACTGAGTCAACAGCTTTTTTCTCGGGGTGTGTATTGGGCGGGATGCGCCCAAGGCACGCCGCACCCAATGCGCGCTGTTGAAAGCTGTTGACCTGGGATATTTTCTCTGGAACTACAGGCATGCTGGTACTTACTTGAAGGAAAGGTTTTTTTCACAAGGAGCATAAATCTGACAACCTAAGGATAATTCAGACTAGTTTGACTATAGTAGATCCACTTTAGACATGATTGGCGCTAAAAGAGTTAATCGTCCTGCCTCTAGCTGATACATGTATACACCAAGTACAGCCTTCAGGGGCACGGGACCATGGATGCAACTACATTACCATATGTGGTGCTCCTATGACCTTGAAAATAGATGAAGGTCATCTAAAATAATATATACATTAAACATAACAGGATACTTTTGTGGTGTTAATATCACTTTCCAGTTGCCTGAGGGGCTTGGAGACTGAGAATTTGCACCAAAATGATATTCATCCCCCTATGACCTTAAAAATAGGTCCCCTTTCACCCGAGTTAAAACCTACAAGGAACTCTTCTTTGATGTAAATATCCATGCCTTAGCTTCAATTGTTCCTGAAAAATAGAGCAGGATGCCAAAAGACAAGTTTGTTTCTGCTTCCTGTAATAAAACTTGAAAATAACTCAATGATGTCATCAATCATTATGATTGGCCCCAAAGGCCATAAGGCTTACATACTTAGAATAGGTTTATTATACCTTACACGATTCTCCAGATACATGTATGTAGCTTGACAGACTGGCACCAGATGGCGCTACATGTATATAATACATCCATTCAAATGCACTATATCATACACTTTTCAATATCAATACAAAGAGGGAACACACCATGGTACGGTGGTGACACCTGCTGGTGTCCCACCCAGTCTCATCACATTCACAGCCACCTCTGAGCTATTGATGCCTTGGGCAGGCATCGTAGAAACAACAATCTCTTGGCATTGTTAAGTGTAACACTGCCATGGCACTTTCCTTGACCCTTTCCCCCTCAAAGTGGCCAAAACCGGCTAGTGGTCAAATGTCGTCTGCTTCAGTTTTTTCAACAGTTATGAAAAACAATTTTGACTGAGAATTGTAGATGAGCCCTATCAATATCACATACCCCAGGTCAACAACTTTCTTTCGCATGAGTTGGGCACTTTTATTTTAGTGCCCAACTCATGCCAAGGAAAGTTGTTGACTCGAGTGTCAATTCAAGGGGGAAAGGGTTAAGACTAAAACCACAGACAGATCTCAGTTTGGCTACTCGGACGACTTCCAGGTCTCTGTCAGCTTTGGAGACTGGGAACAAGAATCTTTCCAGTTGTTAAAGATCACAATTTAGATATGAAAAGGGGAAACACCAACTGTTGTCTAATTCCAGATCTCCCATCTATTATCAACTATAATTGGAATTCATCAGGGCAGCTCTTGTGATAGCGACAAAATGACTGCCTTAATGAGACAATTATCACCAAAAATCATTTCCTGAAACACATTCCTTCCATGACCTTGACAAATTAATCAAGGTCATGTATATTACCCAGTATCAAACTTCCACATGAAACACATTTGTTGTACATTTGGTATCATTTAAGTGCTTAATTACCTTGGAAAATTGGTTGAGGCCAAATATATTAAATTTGACCATTGGTCTTATGCATATTTGCTATAAATTTTGCTGTTCCATCTTAATTTATTAGCACAATAAGGAGTTTTGATACTGAGTCATACACTTATGTCTGTATAATGTTCCCCTAATGGTATATGGATGTATAAACTCAAGATTTTAAGATCACCACAAAAAGATTAATTCATGAGAAGTATTCCCTGTGACCTTGAGAAAGTAGGTCAAGGTCATCAATATATGATAAACATTTGTGTTATACTTGGTATTGTTAGCCTTGTTCTTTCTCAACACAAAGAATTTAACGTGCACCACTACAGTGCTTGATGACCTTGAAAAATAGGTCAACGTCACTAACAGTTTTACCAAATTTCACTATTGACCCAACACATAATTTGTGTAAATTTTGCAGTCCCAATTAATATGACCAGTGATGCCACCATGACTTAAGAATCTTGTCTATATGTTTCCTTTAATGCCACCTGTCTGACTACAGGCTCAGATGTAAGGAGCATCACAAAAAATTCTTTTACTGAAATGCATTCTCTCTGTTACCTTGAGAAAGGTCAAGGTCACCCCAAACTTCACATAATTTGACTATTCGACCAACACATTTGATGTAAATTTTGCATTTTTGTCTGCATTTATTTCCACAATGAATTTAATGAGTTTTTGCTTAGTTTCAAAAATTACCACCAGTGGTGGCACCATGAATCCATGTTATTGACTGTGTCTGTATAATATTCCTGTAATGGTATATGTATATGTCCACAAATTCAGATGTAATGACCTTCACAAAAAAATCATTTCCCGAAATGTATTCTCAGTGACCTTCAGAAAGTAGGTCAAGATCACTCATGGTGTAATTTTCAACTACTACACAATATATATTTGTTGTATATTTAATGAAATTGGCAAACTGGCCTGATATTTTCTAAAGATAATGAATTTCAAAATTTCATTATATAATATTAACTCTTATTTCCTTTTCACCTATAGGTGGTACCACCAGTGTTGTTCAGGTTTGACATAATTGACTCCAGAATATTTCCACCAAATTTTACGAGGATCCATTGAATATCACACAAAGAGGAGCATTTTCATTTTTTCCACTTTTTGGCCCTTGTATTATGCAATTTACTACATGACACCATCGATAAGGAAAGAAGCCTAGATTTTCATTCATAAAACATGACCAGAGAATTCGAAGGGGCGAACTTGAAAACCACAGATGCCATCATGTTGACAACCAATTGTTTACAGATGGAATGACAGATAGCCAGGCATGAGTGATCACATAAGCCAAGTGCTTTTAGATCAGTTTACAGGGAAAAGGGTTCATTCTTACATCAAAGCAAGTCTTTTTAGATCAGTTTACAGGGAAAACTGTTCATTCTTACATCGAAGCAAGTCTTTTTAGATCAGTTTACAGGGAAAACGGTTCATTCTTACATCGAGGCAAGTCTTTTTAGATCAGTTTACAGGGAAAAGGGTTCATTCTTACATCAAAGCAAGTCTTTTTTAGATCAGTTTACAGGGAAAAGGGTTCATTCTTACATCAAAGCAAGTCTTTTTAGATCAGTTTACACGGAAAAGGGTTCATTCTTACATCGAAGCAAGTCTTTTTAGATCAGTTTACAGGGAAAAGGGCTCATTCTTACATTGAAGCAAGTCTTTTTAGATCAGTTTACACGGAAAAGGGTTCACTCTTACATCGAAGCAAGTCTTTTTAGATCAGTTTACAGGGAAAAGGGTTCATTCTTTTATCGAAGCAAGTCTTTTTAGATCAGTTTTCAGGGAAAAGGGCTAACTGTTTCAGTGCCACATTTTGGACTGAGTCAACAGCTTTCCTCAGCAAGCTTTGGCTGCCCAAAGAGGACTGAGGTGAGCTGTTGACCTGGACCATTATATTCTCTGCAACTACAGGCATCCAGGTAATTGACTGAAAGTTATCTTTACAAGGAACATGAATCGAGCACCCTGATTACAATTCAAAGCAGTTTGTTTCAAGTACATGTAGTTCGGCTTTAGTCCCAGTTGGTACTGAATGAGTTAAGGATGTAGTAAGAAAGAAAGTGGACAGCTATTCCTATGTACAAGTGAAATACACAGTGACAAATCCCAGCCATCCCAACAGTTTACAAATATTAAGAAAGTGGACAGATATTCATATATGTACAAGTGAAATACACAGTGACAAATCCCAGCCATCCCTACATAAGCAACAAATATTTAGAAACTGTTTCTTACACTTTCCATCTCTGATGTGCTATGCTGTTTACAGGTAGAGACTCTCTTGCTCAGGTCAAAGGTCATATCCAGACAGGTGCGATCAGTGAACACCACATGGATGCGGCCATTGGAGTAGGCTGTGAATCTGCCAACATCTGGTATGGTACACTCTTCCAGAAGAACTGTGGGCAATGGAGTCACAAACTGGGTCTTATGGTGATTTACCTTTCATACAGGAAAAAGGATAATCAATTTGTATGACTTGATTGTAAATAATTACAATCAAACATCATTATAATGCACTCAGATATTTGACATTGTCTTACACAGAAAAGGATAATCAGTTTCCATGACTTGATTGTAAATTATTACAATTAAACCTCATTATAATGACACTCAGATATTTGACATTCTCTTAAAGACACAAGTTTTCAGGCACTTCAAGTCACATTGTTTTTGCTGTTGGACTATTTGGCTGGCATAGTCAGATATTCGACACATTTTCTTGGGAACAAAAGTGTCATTTTAGAAAAGTTTTATTGTACATAATTCATAATTATGTTTATTTACTACAATTTTATAACAGATAAGTTTCAAATACATCCATGGATATAGCTAGTAGTTTTGTTTGGCAGGTTTTATGCTGGTGTTTTGTTAGCGCATTTTCATGAAAATGTTGCTTTAATACCTCAAATATTTGCAGTGACACTATGCTATCATTTCTTTTCAAATCTATGTCTCTGATAATAACAAATTTATCAGAACTATTTCTCTGGCATGTTTGAAAATGAAATGCAATATTTGCTTGTCTAAACAAAATTTTATCATACTTGATAATGATCATGTGACAAATGGTGCTGGATACTGGGCCCTACCTTCCAACAGCACACGTCTTCCCTTGTCAGTCTACCATCCTGGCACAAATGCTGCAGCAACCTGTAACCGTGGAAACTGCCATGTAACCATAGTAACAGCCTTGTCAACAATGAATACACTCACATTAGCCTAATTTGTAAAAACCATGAAAGGCAACTAGTGAGATGACTACTGCCATGACCAATATTACATATCAAGTCAGCGTGAACACTTTAATATCACAAGAAAATACGATTTTTTCCGAAAAAAAATCAGCATTTTGTTGCTCTGTAGTTTGAAAATATCATCAAAGCAAACTGGAGAATAAAGCATCCAGCACAGAGCTGAGAGTTTTTGAATATAAACTTTGCTGACGCAGCACAAAGAGCCCAATTGAACTAATCCAAGCATTATGTAGAATGATCTTACATACAATGTACTCATTTAGAGTGATCTTACATACAATGTACTCATGTAGATTTGTCTTACATACAATGTATTCATGTAGACTGATCTTACCCATGTAGAGTGGTCTTACATACAGTTTACTCATGTAGACTGATCTTACTCATGTCGAGTGGTCTTACATACAATGCACTCATGTAGAGTGATCTTACATACAATGTACACATGTACAGTGGTCTTACATACAATGTACACATGTAGAGTGGTCTTACATACAATGTACTCATGTAGAGTGGTGCCTGTCTTCAAAGACCTCCCTGGAGGATCACCAAAAATTGGTCTCTCAAATGCAGACTTTGACTGGATATAAATGACTAAGATACCTAAGCAAAGCATCCAAATGGCCAGTCTTGACGACAGTTGCATGTCTCCCTCTCATTGGATTACTCTTACAAGACACGAACCACTGGACAATCAAATAAAGAGGATCTCCATTGCAAAATTTTAAATTTATTGTAAGAAACAAATCTTTACATTGAGAGCTTAACTTATATTTTTTGATCAACCTTCCTCATAATGAATCTTCTGACCAGAACTGGATGACAGACCTACACATGTATTTAAATACATGTAATCAATTCTTTTATCAGATCAATTCTTCTATTCACTGTGAAGCATATCAAAGCATACTAAATACATGAACCATGAAACGCACTCCTCTGTTTTATTTCTTTGCCAGAAAGATCTAATAACTCTGTATAAATGAGATAGGACAACTGACCTGGAAGCCCTGCTGATAAGCCGCGCAACTGAATACGGCTCCCCTGGTTTCTGAGGAGGTGGACTTGCCAGAGAGTATGTCAAATCCCTGACCTGTAGAAACGAAAACAAGAAGACATGAGAAGAGTCTGTGCTCAGCTGACCTATCCCATGAATGTCCAGTCTGAAGAAAAATCTGCTGTAGAATGGTTTGTTGAGAAATCCACAGATTCTGGCATTTACACTGATATTGTTTACTCTGTCTCTTAATGAGCGCTATGACACTTTAAAAAAGGTTATGATGGCAATGGTCAATCCAAGGTCTACCCCATCTATGTTTGAAGACCTGACCAAAGATTGAGAGGAAACTACATATACCCGAGCATACATCAGTATCCCTAGACAATGCTACCAATGTAATTACTATTACCAATCATAAAAAAAAAAATAAAAAATAAAAATTAAAAATCAGATGAAAAGAAGTACATGGCAGAAGCATGGCCTGATGAATAGCTTTGATGGAGACCAAGTTCAGCCAAAAACAACACTATAGGAGAATGCAATCTGCATCAAGAGAAGTTAAAATTAGAATAAAAGGAGCAAAAATTCATTAAAAATATTAAACAAACTGCAACTTTGAATGTGAAAAAGCAATAGCTCAGAGGTACCTATGTAATATGCAATATAGTGGTTCCCCTCCTATAAGGCCACCCAAGTGCACCAGAAATGTGGCCTTATAAGAGGGGTAGCCTCTCTTGGGGGGGGGGGGAATAAAATGAAAATACCAGACTTGGTGCATGGAGAAGTGGCCTGTTATGGGTGTGTGTGTGTGTGTGTGTGTGAGAGAGAGAGAGAGAGAGAGAGAGAGAGAGAGAGTAGTTCTTCCTTGACAAAATTGGTTAGATATGTTGTCTATGTTTCAAGGCACACCTAAACAGAAAATTGTTCACATCTCCACAAAAATCGTCACAAAAAGGACACTTCGGACACTTTGCGCACATTGCATGCAAAGTGTCCCAAGGAAAGCTGTTGACTCAATCTTAAATCAGCACTTTATGGGTTAAAAGACCAATTATCCATCCAGAAATTCTCCATTTCAAATGTGTGAAACCCATCTACATGTACTATGTACAAGATTGGTAAAATGGTAAAATCATTTGCAAAACAGGTTCACAAATTCCAAATGTGCTTATAATACTTGCCTCCTAAGCAGACTTTCTTGGGGCGATACACTATGTTGGCCCCCAGCGAAAGTCTGCCCGGCCGTGTCGCAATACCATTTCAAGAGACAATTACCAGATCTGGCGATAACGTTGTCAGGCGCCGCTGGGCCAATGAATTGTACTTCGCTTATCGTGAAAGTTGCCTACTGCATTATTAATGAGCTGTGCGTCGTCCAATCAGATGCGAGCAACACGTCACTTCCCACACAGCAGTCAAAATAACTCCACGAGGTCGAGGACCCAAGGGAGTAATCCAATTGACACCTCCTCAAACGTGGTTTACCTGCTTGTGTATCTGTGACTTACTGGAGTAAAAGATGTCAGAATGGAACAGGGTGCTGTGTATTGCGATCGGGAAATGTTCCCGTCGTCACCTTCACCCAGAATACAAGACGACAAGTTCTTGCTGATGAGATTTCATTAGACTTACGAGCGGGCAAACTAAGATTACTACAGGTTTGGCTGGTATAGGCGTTTTCCGTTTCACCAGGTCAGGTATTAGTTGGAATATTCGGCTTTTTCCACTGCCTGTTGGTAAAATTACAAAAGTGTCTTTCTTCTCAACAATAACATTAAATAATGCTTGCTCTTGGTGTTTGGTCGCCTGATAATTTACTCCCATCTCTTGCCAACAATCCTCAAGAACTTCCCGGAATTTTTTCTCATCCATTTTTTTCTTTTTTCCCGTGACACTGACGCTGTTCGTAGGCAGCTAATTTAGTAATTAACGTTACAACTGGGCTGAGTGCGTAACACAGTTGCCGTACATGGCAGAACAGTAGCTGGATCAGGGGTCACATAAAGCTTGCGTCCTGCGTCATAGACGCTAAAAATAAAGAAATGACGCCTGCAAATTAATAAAACATTGTCATTTTGCGTCTCTGTGGACGTGCGCACAAAAACGCAATGCATTTTTGAAAGATACAACTGCAAAAATTACCCCAAGCGGTCACGGTGTTTTGTATCGACCATTATCAATCTCGTGATTATTTATTATACTGATGGAATCCTCTGATGTTCGTCTTTC
Organism: Hermodice carunculata; assembly: GCA_964020975.1. Classification (NCBI taxonomy): domain Eukaryota; kingdom Metazoa; phylum Annelida; class Polychaeta; order Eunicida; family Amphinomidae; genus Hermodice; species Hermodice carunculata. Next base: position 11,707,025 of record OZ026621.1, on the reverse strand, counting down.
TATGTAACAAGCTCTGTTATTTGCTAAGAAAAAATATTCGTGGGGTATCCCTCCAAAAATTTGCCAGAATGGGAATGGATGGACGTCACTTCACCTCATTATAAATGCTGAGAGCACGTCCAGGCTCCTCATTGGGTGGATTTGATCACGTGCCGCTCACTGTCCAATCAAATTCGTTGTTCCCCATGTGCTTGTCTCATGTCGGCAATTTTGGGAAGGTACAAGTCGTATCACGCAAAGATTATTAGACTAAGATGTTAAATTTTCAAATCACATTTTCACCAAGAAGAGTTCCATCGAAAAAATCTAGACCCAGGTAAAGGCACGAGTGAAAATTCATTACGGACGGCAAGGAAAATACGCGATTAGTCATCGCAAGGTTACACGTGGACGAAGCGAAATTTTGCATTAGCCGGCCCAACAGCGTGACACGATGTTGTTCATCACTGTCTCCGTTGGTTCACGTGGTTATTGGTGTTTTTGAAACAAAATTTGGTTGTTTTGATTTCATTGAAATGTTTGAATGGAACAAATCTGTAGGAATTTTAAAAAATTATGATCGAAGGCCGGAAAAATGTGTAGCGGAAAACCATGCCTGGGTGCATGCCCGTGACAGGCTGTGTACACTCGCTTGTGGGTTGCACGGCTTGTGGGCCTGCCGTGTTGCTTGGTGAATTAATTGACCGCAATTAAGATCAGACTCTTAACACCGCCTACGGTATCAAATTTTTCAGGTATATTGAAATAGAAAGTGCACAGAAATATAAATCATATAATTTCTGACAATTTCGTCACGTGGAATCAATCGCAAAAATAACAGAGCCCAGGCATGCTCAATCACGCATGCCGCTTGTTGTGCAAGCGAGTTAAAAAACTGTCCGGTGGCACACGGTGAACAACACCAGATACTGGCACAGTGGCAGCGTGCAGGGCTTAAGCCCCATTCACAACCAATTTTTTGGTACACCAGGGATGTGCTATACAGACTTAGTCGTAATAGCAGGTTCCTGGGTAGTTTGAATCCACCCTTGGTACCGTCAACAGCTTTTAGACCCTTTTACATCAAGTTTGCATATTGGTAACTTTTTATTCAATCTTAAATTTTATAATAATGAGTTACCTACGTGAGCATACAGACCCTATGTTATGTTCATTTCTGGGCTTAAGTTACATGCATGTTTTATATATTTATCATTGTGATATATGTTAATTATACCAAATAAAATCAATTAATCAAATTACATCAAATGAAGTCCAGTTTGCACAATTTCAGACTGGACCCATAGATTCAGTTCATGGACCCAGTATTTTTCCTGAAAATGGAGAAAGATGCGTCCAACGGACCCACACTGAAAAATCCTTAATGTGACCCCTGCTGGATATCGCATAGCAGAGGTGTTAGTCCCGTTACCCCCATTATGTTGTTCGCACCTTCCCAGCAGGTGAACCCAAACAGTTAATTGAGCGGCGTGTGGTCAATACCCACTGGGCCGTGTAATAGCCTAGAAACAAAATGGCGCTCACAGAGTCACTATCCCACAATCCACTTCGCGCATCCCCACACCTGGCCACTCGCTGGCTGCGATGCCAGAACGGCGCTGCCTGCTTCCAGACAGTGACGCTGCCAAAGAAAGGCAGACGTTCGCTGGGGGGTAGTAGACCGCCAAGAACGGATGTTTAGCAGGCAATTATAATACCAACAACAGATGAAAAAAGTGACTGCAAGATGGAAAGAGGTTTACTAAGTGTACATACAATCATGTTTGAGTCTAAATTACATACGGTGATCATAGTGGTTGTAATGAGTTGTTGGGCAATTATGTATGATGATCATAGTGGTTATAATCAGTTGTTGGGCTATTATGTATGGTGATCATAATGGTTATAATCAGTTGTTGGGCTATTATGTGTGGTGATCATAGTCGTTATAATCAGTTGTTGGGCTATTATGTGTGGTGATCATAATGGTTATAATCAGTTGTTGGGCCATTATGTATGATGATCACAGTGGTTATAATCAGTTGTTGGGCTATTATGTGTGGTGATCATAGTGGTTATAATTAGTTGTTGGGCTATCATGTATGGTGATCATAATGGTTATAATCAGTTGTTGGGCAATTATGAATGGTGATCATAGTGGTTATAATCAGTTGTTGGGCAATTATGTATGGTGATCATAGTGGTTATAACTAGTTGTTGGGCAATTATGTATGATGATCATAGTGGTTATAATCAGTTGTTGGGCTATTATGTGTGGTGATCATAGTGGTTATAATTAGTTGTTGGGCAATTATGTATGGTGATCATAGTGGTTATAATTAGTTGTTGGGCTATTATGTATGGTGATCATAGTGGTTATAATCAGTGGTTTGGCTATTATGTAGGGTGATCATAATGGTTATAATCAGTTGTTGGGCAATTATGTATGGTGATCATAGTGGTTATAATCAGTTGTTGGGCAATTATGTGTGGTGATCATAGTGGTTATAATCAGTTGTTGGGCAATTATGTATGGTGATCATAGTGGTTATAATCAGTTGTTGGGCAATTATGTATGGTGATCATAGTGGTCATAATCAGTTGTTGGGCAATTATGTATGATGATCATAGTGGTTATAATCAGAATTTGGGCAATTATGTATGGTGATCATAGTGGTTATAATCAGTTGTTGGGCAGGTGATGCAAAAGTGAAACCTCCTATGGAAGACCCCCTGCTTTATGCGACCACTTTTTGGATAGCAAGAGGGGCAGACTCTCAAATGGGGGCCAACTGTACTGAAACAAACCTTGCCATCTTTGACCATGTAGTGGTTGAAGAAGTGTCCACTCAGGCCGGTCGATCTTATAATGCTACCATCACCGGGCAGTATCTCCACACATCTGGGGGTCTTCCACTGCAGTCTGAAAATATACATGTATGTGTACAAAACATCTGACATGTGCAAGCAGGGGGCAACATAATCCTGCCCCCACTGAATTAACCCTTAAAGTGCTAGTCATGGCTATAGTCATTTACTCATTGCTGTTAAACATATAATGGTTAAAAGACTCAAATTCCTTATGAAGAAACCTTTCATTCAAGTACCAGTGAGCTTAGTCTAAAGCAAAAAGAAGCCTTAGTCAACAGCTTTCCTCAGGGCATTTTGCATGCATTGTGCCCTGAGGAAAGCTGTTGGCTCAATCTTAATTCAGCACTTTAGGGGTTAAGACTGAGTCGACAGCTTCTTTTGCCATAGGTTGGGCCCAACCCATGCCAAGGAAAGCTGTTGACCTGGGAAATGTTATCTGAACAGGTCTCACATACATTCTACATGTATAACATACAGATGTTTTCCTAATACAAGGTGATATAAAATTGCTGAGAAGTTGCTGTGTAGGACTTATGGCTGCTCTTGACCACAGGTCTTTTGTTATAGTATTTAAAGCAACATTGTTGAAAACTCCTATTTTTATCAAACTTCAGATAATTTTGTGAAAAACGTTACAATAAGCAAGTCCTGCTCAAGAAGACTAAAACATAGCATGCTGGCAATTAAAACATAGCATATTGGCTATTAAAACATAGAATGCTGGCTATTAAAACATAGCATGTTGGCTCATTGAAATACGCACAGTGGATTCATACCAGTGACCATGTCACAGAATTAGTTCCATAACTTATGTAAATATTCATTTCATTCTTGAATGGGCAACTCCCCACCACAGGGACATCCCAGTACAGGGGCACCCTGTGCCTATGACGTCATAGACACAACAAACAGGAGCATGTGCCACAGGGCACAAACCTTCTACACCATGTCACAAGACGGGTCAACATAATTTTGAATAGACAGGATCAACAACCTGCATACGACTTGGCCTAACGATTTTAGCAACGTCACATGTTTATACTGTAGTACATGTATATACATGTAAGAGACATACAGAATGGTCATGTTCAGTCCCTGAGAATGCCCCACTAGCGGCAAAACCAGTTCGACTAACTTACCAACTTTGTTTCATTTTTTAGCTGCCAGGCCCTTGCCTGGTACTTTATCACATGCTGGCTTTTAGAGCATAGCATGTTGCCTATTTACAATACTCTTGGGAATGAAGCACAAAAAGTTTTAAGCCTTCAACATTTGAATGCTCAACATGGTATTATAAGCACCAATCAACTTGCACATAGACAAAAGCTTTAAACCAGATCAATCCAGTTTGTCCAGGAAAGTAAAGTAATAGTTCATGTACATGGAACAATGACTTACTGCTGGAGTTTCATACCTGTAGATGATGCCACGTGAAAAAAGAACCTTGATCCGTCCATACAAGTAGGCTGTCTCAATCAATTCATCCTCGTCCTGTTTCAACAACTCAGCTTTCCACTGATGCAAATGTTCAGCTTGACATTTTAGTGACAAAGATTGTGGCACATCATTGATGTGAAGGCCTTCTTTGCTGGTATGTGGGAGCTTGTAGATTGCAGCACTTATTTTTTTTGAGTTTTCAGAACTGTTTTTCTCTGATTCATTTAGGTTTGTGACTGGATTTGATGTATGGTGACCTAACGAAGCTATTCCCGTCTGAGAATCTGTTTCACTTAAAGTTTCTCTGTTTGATGTAAGTGTTCTGGTAGATTTTGAGCTTGTATTTTGGCACTCTAGTCTGGTTTGACAAAACTGCAGTAGTAGTGACAGTGGATGTTTCCAACACTCTGGATGATTATGCACTGAATGGTGTTGAACAAGCCACACGTAGTCCCATCTTGTGTCACTATCAGTGGACGAATGTTTCAATATCTCACCCTGGTCTGTTCCTGATTCAAGTAATCTGGACTGGGCAACCAGAACTTTTGGCATATTTTGGCTAATTTTTGCCAGAAAATGAACAGTGAAATATTGTCCATGCAATGGCAAACTCAAGTGAGCAAACTCTCCCATGGAATCTAACTGCAGGGCCCCACTGGGTTGAATGGTAACATGGGCTTCAGAGAGTATCTTGGGCCATGCTACTTTCCAAACATCTGCATGAAGTTGCTAAAATGGAGGGAAAAAAAGCACCAGAGCTAAGTCAACTTGTTTGTTCTTCAATTAAGCTTCCCATTTAACCATGGGCCTCTCAACAGATCTGAAACAACGATAGACCCTTAATGTAAACTTCAATTCTGAGCATCTTAACATCATGCACATGCACCTTTTTCAATTTAGGTATTGAGGAGTCATAATGACTGTAAACAACACGTAAGGCACTTATGTTTATTTGGTCTGTAGAAGCAAAACAAGTAAATGCAATTCAAATCAGGTTGACACTGTCACTCATCTAAATAGGCAAATGCTGCTGACCACTGGCAAGCAGATGTGGTGAATGACTCTTAAAGATTCATCAAGGCAAGCCACCTTAAGTTCAATTTTCACCTCACCCCAACTTGAAAGTAGTTTAGATTTTTGACCAACCCTCCCCCCAACTTCACTTGACTTTACACTGGAACATGGACCTCCTGCCACGTGACATGTCCCAAAGTTGATGCTAAAATATTCTGTAATTGTCCACATGATTCTAACACCTATGTATGGCGATGATATTGTTGCTGCATAATTGTCAACTTATGATATTTCATTACAAAAATATGACTTGTTATGTCTGTGTGTGAACACAGACATATTGTTTTCTCTCTCTCTCTCTCTCTCTTTCTTTCTTATCTTTCTTTCTGCCAGATTTTTGTGTCGTCTTAAACTCAGACACTGCAAGCTAGAAACTTCAAACTTTGCATGGCTATAGCATCTGCAGTGAAGTTATCATATCATTCTGAATAGTCAACATTTTGAAAATTATGCAAATTAGGGCAATTAAAAAATTCAATTGCTTCTGGCTTCATCCGATTTTGATGATGTTGGACCCAAATTGTAGATATTGTAACACTGCACATTTTTGTAATGTACATGTGACCTCTAAAGGTCAAAGGTCAAGGTCATTTGTACGTTTGAAATATTCATCAAGCCATAACTCAGTCAATTTCCATCCACTTTTGATCATGTTGGACACAAATTGTAGCTACTGTAACACTGCACATTTTTGTAATTGACATGTGACCTCTAGAGGTCAAAGGTTAAGGTCATTTTGCCATTTGAAATACTCCTGTAGCTGTAACGTGGTCAATTATCATCCAATTTTGATCATGTTGGACACAAATTGTAGCTATTGTAACACTGCATATTTTTATAATTTACATGTGACCTCTAGAGGTCAAAGATCAAGGTCATTTGGACCTTTAAAATATTCATCTAGCCATAACTCAGTCACTTTTAATCCAATTTTGATCATGTTGGGCTCAAAATATAGTCAGATATTGTAACATTGCACATTTTTGTAATTCACATGTTACCTCTAAAGGTAAAAGGCTAAAGGTCAAGGTCATTTTGCCTTTTGAATGTTTCATCTAGCCATAATTTGGTCACTTTCCATCCAATTTTATTCATGTTGGACTCAAATTGTAAGTGCTGCAAAACACTGCATATTTTTGTAATTGTGCAAATTTTTCACACACAGACAGATTTGCTTTCAAGCAAATCTTTCTTTTCTAGTTAGGTACTGTCACCTTATACACATAACATACCACTATGTATTCTGCTGGGGTGATACTGCGGCAGACATAGGGATGTTCAGCAAATCTGTTACGGAAGTCCAAAGCCTCTGTCACCGCTTGTTTGAATGCACTGGTCACAAACTGTGTCCTCTGTTGAATTTTGGTCTGACCTAGTTAAAAGTTGAAAGTCATTCAGCTGTTCAGTGATACTGTGATTTGACATTTGAAGAGCACCCCAGTATTTGTCAAAAGCACTACTTTGTAGGAAACCTTAGACCAGTTTGCACATTCTTCTTCCATTTTCCCCTTTCCATAATACAGTGGTATTACAAAGCAAAGTGGATTTTTTCTCACTTTTGATTTTAATCAAAATCATATAACCAAACTGAATATATCTGTTTTCTTTCACATTTTCCCTGCTCTGAAGGCGAGAATAATAGTAAGAGTCTACGTATTAAGAGGACAAATGGTTTAAAATGTTAGCTTTCACCCCTGTACTGTCACTTGTCCTGATATAATTTTTTGCAACATTTGAAACTAAAAGAACTCCTTATGTCATAAATACCATGCAACAAGATCATATAACTGTCCAAAAATTTACAAAAATTTAAAAAGTCATTCAGCTGTTCAAAGATACTGTGATTTGACATTTGAAAAGCACCCCAGTCTTTGTCAAAAGCACTACTTTGTAGGAAACCTTAGATCAGTTTACACATTCTTCTTCCATTTTCCCCTTTCCATAATACAGTGGTAAAAAAAAAAGAAGCAAAGTGGATTTCTCATTTTTTATTTTAATCAAAATCAATAACCAAACTGAATATATGTCTTTTCTTTCACATTCTCATTGCTCTCAAGGGGAGAACAATAGCAAGAGTCTACTGATCAAGAGGACAAATGGTTTAAAATGTTAGCTTGCACCCCTGTACTGTCACTTGTCCTGGTATAATTTTACAACATTTGAAACTAAAATTCATCAAGGAACTCCTAATGCCATAGATATCATGCAACAAGATCATATAACTGTGCAAAAATTTACAATTACATTCATATCGTGCCCCAATTGTTTTCATAATATTTCAGCTGGTTCATGGAACAAGTGAATTTCATAGTCACGTGTCCTCAGAAATATTTCTCCAGTCCAGAACAATATGATCAAAGGAATTTTCTTGCCCTCATTTTGACAAATTTTATGTGCCTTCAATCCGGGTCAAATTTTTGTTTTTATCTTTTGTACACTTTGTATATTACAGTAAACAGGTTCTGACAGTTACCACTACTGACCTATGGTTTGTCATATCCTGCATTGCTTGTTGTCAAAAATGACTTGTTAAACACGACATTTGTAAATTTTTTAAACTCTGTGTTTCTCTTAACCCCCAAATGCACCAAACCAGACATACCCTCTCAGAAAATTCTAAAGAGTCACAAGTCTTGTTTATTTACATGAAAAAATTGATGAAAATCAAGTCGTCTCCCCTGAATTTCTCTTCTCTTCGGGGAAATCGAAAAAGCAAATTTAGTCATCACATGTCTCTATTATCGTGTGTCTAATTGCAAGCAAGAGATAATCATGATAACTGTGTCACTGGATATTTAAAAAAAATACAGAAAATGAGACACCATTTCATACATAATGTGTCAAATTTTCAAGACACATGCGTTAAACCATTAAAGACAAAACTGATCATGCTTTAAAAAAAAAAAGTTTGTATCAGACAATGTTCCTTCGAACCACATTGATACTACATGCACCAAATAGGGGAGAGTAAGAACAGAAGCTTCTAATGCTCTCCTTTAGAGGAGATTTCAGTCATTCAGGGCTACAGTTGTGTATTCCCGTCACTTTTCATTGTAATTTACAGCTTAATAACTTTAAAACCACTCGTTGCAGAAACAGCAAAGTTTGTGTGGTAAAGTTCTGTACATAGCTGAAATGTTCAACATGCATTTTATTCTTGCAGCTGTAAAAGTAGTCTTTTAATTTGAGGTTAATTTAATATGCAATCCAATGGGAATACACATCTCTAGCCATGAAGAATTCTGTGTATAGGATTTTATATTTAGCTGAATACACAGGTAACTGGTATTGTGACCTCTCCTCTTGAAGTGCAGAAGCTCTGTTTGAACACATTAAATGAAAAGGACAAAAAGAGTTTAAATAAATTTCCTGTGAACAGTTCCTATTAAACAAACAAGAGCAACAGTGTCATATCTTCTGTCATTCTGAACAAAAACAAAATCAAACAAAAAAAAAAAAAATAATAATAAAATGCCTTGCCTCTGTGCTCCATAGCCAATCTAGTCACTGTCTAAGCCAAAGCTATGAATTAATTAACATACAGAGTATCATTACATTTGATTCAAATGTGAAGATTCTAGGCTTCAACTGCCAAATGAATGAAAGAAGTGTTTTGGGTGGTCAGACCTATCAACATCAAAGTGACTTTACAAAATAAACAGATACGTCAGTGCCTGCAAAGTCATCAACATATTTACCATGAAGTGGGTGTTGGTTTTGGCTTTGGGGTTGGTGATGGATGAAGCTGCTGCCACAAGCAGACAGCTGGAGACGACTGTTGTCAACATACTCCACTTCTACTGCATCGTTAGTGTATAGGATCATCTGCACAGGTAGGGCACTGGCAGGGGCTATGACAAGACGAAATAACAAAATGGGTCAACTGAGACCATTTAAAACACAAAGTACATCATAACATGCTATATGACATACAAAATAATAAAACCAATCAACTGAGACCCATTAAAACACAAAAGCACACTGTAACATGCAATATCACACACAAAATAGGGAAGCCAGTCAGCTGAGACCAGTTAAAACACAATAAGTATTTCATAACATATCTGACATACAAAATAACAAATTGACACTGACCCTAACCACATCTCCAATCCAGGTAACTATAGTACAATGGATTCTGTCTTAAACTACAAACCACAAAATTTTCAAATTGCTAAGTGTTATGGTTTTGGAGAAATGGTCCCGAAACACTTCTCAGACCTTTAACGAACATCACTAATAAACTAATGAAGGAGAATAATTAACCGCACATCACCATCAAACAGCACCTCTATCAGGTATTCAGAATAGCAAATCAAAATTAGTCTACAATAGTTCCTTTTAGAAAGACAAACCCAGTCTCAAAAATTGTAGGTTTTACTTATCTGAATTGCAGAATTTCTGGATGGATGGGTGGTCTTTTGGAGTCATTTTGAGGGGTCATTGGTCAAGTCCTGTAGGTGGTCTTCCAAAAGAGGTAAATTATCATTACAGGGTGCTTTTGCACAGCAAAAATGGTCACAAAAGGCAGGTAGTCTCCCAAAAGATGGGGCTTTTAAAAGAAGGACAACTGTAGTCTAATTTTGATTTGCTATTCTGTCTTTGATATTTGACAAGCCGAATTCCTCAAGGACTGCTTTAGTTGCAGTACATGGAGGTGCTATTGGAATCCATCTACTCATTTCATTTTGTACCTTTCACACACTGTTACATCCCTTGGATATCCCCAGCATTGATTGCTTATCTATGGACAGAATGTCCACGTAGGTTGTATTACCTATGGCCATTCACATCGCACTGCATTGTAAAATTAAGCTGGTATTATGGAAGTTTCAGGAAGGTAACTTAAGCTGCAAGGTCCAGAGTACCTGTTGTAGTGCCATTTCTTATTTCAAGGCATTCACAGTAGAACTTTGCAACACTTTTGATGCACTCTCCCTTGGCATTTGATAAGTAAAACCTCTGATCTGAGTGTAAAAGATTCACAGTTTCTGCACTGCTGGGTGCTAATCTGTAACATTGTCTGCCTGCGCTGTTCATACCTACCACATCTTAGTAAAAAATATTCTGCATCTTCCACTTCACCAATGTCATATTATATACAAATTCTTGCATGCATTGCGAGCAACTGTTTGTGTCAAGTGTCTCAATTTTGATGGGTGCATAGGCACTTATACACACTTTACATAATACCTTTTGTGGACCATTACTTATAATTTCACAATAAACACATTTATATTTTCATAATCATAATAATATTCATACTTCAAGATGTGAGTGATCCGAAAATTGGGGCTTGTTAATGAGGACAGTGTAAAAACTACACAAGGGCCGCGATGACAAAGATGCCTGTCTGTGGTGCTGTGTTGTGTTTTATTTGAAAACAGCAGGAGACTTTGGTGTGGAGGAGTTTTGCCCCTCATGGGCGCTTCAGAGACAACTAAAGATTGCTGCATTGATTTTTACCTTGGTATTCATAGGCCCAGATAACGAACTATTTGAGAGCATGGGCCTGACATAAAACCTACTGTCTTTACATTAGGAAGACTAATCGACTTGAAATCATGTTGGTTCAAGCCAGTTCGTGTGTTATAGTTGGCATGTGACTAATTATCATTGTAAACATTTTGTTGTCAAGGTGGTAACGCCCTACCTGGTGAGAGCCTGTGGATGGAAACTTATCCATGATAGGAGGCTATGTTTATATGGTAACCAAGATGGAGAATGTTGATATGCAGAGTAAAAACATGTTTATGCTGGCTCATGAGGATTGATGGACCTGGCTGCAGAGGAACTTGTTCCTCATAAAATTATTGTTAATGAGAAAACCAAAATTTTAGTGGTGTCCTCTAAACTTTACATCTTTTCTTTGAAAATAACATGTATGTTTACCTCCCACAGACATGAGAACTTGCCAGTTATCTGTGAGAAGTACATTTTTCTTAATATGCACCCAAATATAACAAAATTTACAGTGATTTAGTAAGTAAGTGAAAGAGACTTGGGCATAACAGAAACAGTGTGACAGGGAATTATTTCTCATATACACTGTATATGAATGATACACAACTAACGAAACCACTCAGCAGAGACCAGTTAAGACACAACAGTACATGTACACTGTAACATACTATATGACATATAAAATGATATAGCCAGTCAACAAACACTATTTAAAACACGAAAAGTACATCATAACATGCTACGCCACACAAAATAATGAAGCCAGTCAACACAGACCATATAACAAACAAAAGATACACCACAGCATACTATACGATACAAAAACAATGAAGCCAGTCAACTAGTCAACAGACATCATTTAAAACACAAAAAGTAGGCCTACACTGCACATAACATCCTTTTGTTAATTTGCTTTCGTTTAACACCCTCCTATTTTTCAGCCCTTTGGTAGCATTTTAACCTTTCATGCTGATAGATCTCACATGGTAGGTGTGCAGTGGGCCTGACATTGTTTCTTTGTGACTTTTTAGCCTAATTTTAACTAAATGCTTCCGATCTCAAGTGATCACATTTTGAAGCCAAGTATAGAAGTCATAGGGCATTACCTACATGAAGGGCATCAATGACGATGTAGCGGGCTGCAAATGACATTTGCCCCCATTTTGCAAAGCCACAAATGACATGAAGTGACGGAACCAATTTATTTTAATGTAATAACTAAAAAGGGATCCAGACTAAAGCTAAAATCAGTTTAATTAATAATAAAGTTTGTTTTTATCTCATTGGGATCACTGTACAGCCCTTGGTATTTGATTGTGGCCGTCCAGTGGTCATTTGCACCCTCCACTTCATGTTGAGCACAGATGATCACTGACGGGCGGCAAATTGAATACCCCTAGCCGCAAATGATCCCAATGTCCGCAAAAAAAAAACATTATTATTGTCATAACGATGAAGATGGGTTGTTTTTTGGTTCCAGCCAGTTTTGTACAGGTGATAAGTCACACACTTATACATTTATATCATGTCACACCTTTGCCCCCTTAAAGCAGCAATTTTAGGTCTCTCATTCCTTGAATTACCAATTTGGTGGCCCTTATCTTATTTCTTTCTGCAAAGTCAATTTTTATACTCCAACATCTTTTTTTCATATTGTTTCAGTAAAGGGGGTTAAGGGGATTTCATTACTGGCATACTGAACATTTTTACTGCATACTGCAAGCCCTTTTTGTATACATCACAATGGCCATTATTTCTAAAGGTAAATGTTCTTATTTTCCATACCATTTACTTGGGCAACTTCATTACCTGTACCAGCATACCGGGACTCCCCCCCCCCCCCCCCATCATGGCCTCTCTCCATACCGACTACTCCCATGATGTCCTAACAAAGCTTGCGCAGAATGTGTCATACTGCTGGTAAGGGCACCTGCAAAGGCTATGACAGGGTTCCCACTCAAAGGACTAATCAAAATATCCTGACTTTTTCCTGACTTTCTCCTGACTTCATTGCATTTTTTCCTGACCAACAGTGCAATATTTTTATGGAATTTAATGGCCTCCCTACTCCCCTTCGACAGGGATGAGGGTTTACCAAAGCATTGGAAGCCCATCAGGATCATTGATCATTATTGTGCTGAGGCCTATTATGCTAAAACACTAGTATCTAGAAGCCACTACAACCCATCACCACCTGAAAATACATGCATATCATTAGATGTAAAATTCTAAATCCTAATGATATTATCATTATAAGCTTTTGTGATTGTCAAATGACATAATGGCGTTATCAGCAGGACATATATCTCTGAAAAAAAGGTTAGTTCCAAGGAAAAATCTCAATGCATTGCAGTCGCTGAAAAGAAAGTGTTAGCTCTGGAGGCAAGGTGCGCTAATTCCTTTCAATCTTCTGTCAAAAATGTAATTTCCGTTCATTTCTCTGTACATATTTAGATATAATACCAATCTCACCTGTTTAATGAATTTGTAATTTTGGAAAATGTTCACAACTGCACAATGAGGAAATCACCATTTCTTGAATCATGTTTCCAACAGAAGATTGCCATAGCCATGTTGTGTCACCTACTGACCAATGTACCTAAAATTTCCTGACTTTTTCCTGACTTTTGACAAATTTTCCATTTTTCCTGACCATTTTTGCAATTTCCTGACTTTTTCCTGATCCTGAAAAAAAGTAAAAAATTCCTGACTTTTTCCTGACCAGTGGGAACCCTGTATGAGAACATTTCATGAATGAATTAAATATTTGGCAGTGTCAGTCACAATGTCCCGTTGTGTCACTGTTGTGTTGGCGTTGGCCGCCGTTGCGAATCTCGTCAAAATTTGCCATATATAAATATTCTCTAAGGCTTACACATCTTTTCAGACCCAGATACTGTCAAAGTATATTTTTCAATACAGTCCTACTAAGGGCATGTTTTTTGGTGAGAGAAAACGTGTCCATGCTTGCACGGGTCCAACAAATGGTTGTGGTATTTTGACATTTTCCTTGACAGCTGGCGACTATTGACAAATAATACCCTCCAGCTCACTGCCTTTTTCGGGTGTACTGGCGCTGAGCAACCCTACTGTCTTTAAGCGTGAGAATGGTTGTATATAAATGTTCATTTTTATTCATCAAGGGATACCACTGTGTCAATTGCTCACCAACGAGCAGTTAATATTCACTGTGTTTATGTTTCATACTTACCGCCTCCCTCCATGTTGACTGATTGAAATGACATGCGCATGCGCGGAAGAAACACCCGACAGCGGCACCTGGCAGTATGTTTAGGTACCTTATTGGTTCAAACATATTTTATTAAAATTAAACTGAATTCGAGAAAAAGGCTTAGCGCCCTATTATTGAATTAAATTAAATTTTATTTTCATCAAGAACGTACGAAGTCATTTATGCAATAGTGTGTCATGAAGGCTCCAATCGAGCTAGGTGCTCATGTAAATTGTTCACCAACGAGCAGTCAAATAAAGCTTTGTATCTTGTAATTGTTGATGATGATGATGATGATGATGATGATGATGATGATGATGATGATGATGATGATGATGATGATGATGATGATGATGATGATGATGATGATGATGATGAAAATTTATTCGGAAAACTTCCCCTATACAGCGGGGGCACCAACGGAACGGGGAAAAATTCCATGATGCGTCCAAAATATATACAAATATTCAGGCATCCTTATTATCAATGATACAATCAAATGATCTTCGTATGTTAAAATAAGTATAGTAACTATAAGTAATAATTTTTGTCCTCCGCACCAAAACTAGAAATTAACCACTCATTGGGACAAAACTCTAGACAGCGTAAGGACATGTACATTATACACGTTTCATATACAATGCAGAGCATATAGCTTCCAGCGTCATTATTAAGAAAAAAATAGATATAACCACAGTGTGAATGTACTAGTCAGTTACAAGATTTTCAATTCACCACTATTACATGCTCCTGGAGATGTGGGTTTGTATCTGGGGGACCCTCCACAGAGTGACGTGGGGAGGGGTGGGGGAGGGGAAGACAAAGCCGCGCAGACGTAACAAGTACGCTGCAGCGTACCCCGGCTCGGTTGGTTTGACTCCATCTGTAAATTTAAGTCAAGAGAGCACCATCACGTGTTAGTTTGTGGCGTTACCGAACTCCCCTACACAATTATATACAGTATATACATTGGAGGAGGTCTATTTACAAGAGGTACATGTAGTACGATCCTACAATCTGTCATTCCGAGAAGTCATTAAGTGACTGTCTCCTGTAATGCCAAGCCTCAACCAAATATGTTTTACATGTTTGGTCAAATAGTTCACCAATGTCCTGTCCAAGATCATATACATACTCGCCAAGGAGCCAACATATCTTATTTTTCAGCGAGGAGGCGGAAAAACGGTGCCATGCCAGTTTACAATTCTCATTCAGAGAGTTGACTTCCAAATTTCTATATACCTGTAACCTGATATCATTTACTGCTGGGTAGACAAATAGAAAATGTGATAAATCTTCTCTACTATCCTTACACAAAGGACATCTCCCGTCTGATAAACCCCATCTTTCCAGATCTTCCCCGACACCCAGACACCCAGTGCGGGCCAAAAATTTTAATCGTGCACCAGCAAAGTTATTTACATTAAACTGATAACTTTCACCGAAAAAGACCGTTTAAACATTTGATAGCATCTTAAAGACTTTTTCAAGTCTATTTCCTGGAAAAAGTCTAATTTATATGCTTCTAACGGTAATTTTAAAAAGCATCCCAGCCATTCCGGATTTCTTGATTCCAGGGCATGGTCCATGGCTACGTTAATAAAGACCTTAATTTCTTCAACGTACGGCCAAATCTTTGCAGGTTTGTCATCATTTCTTTGCAAGAGAGTGTCAAAAATTTGCTTACATAGCCTTGTGTCTGGCATCTCAAATTTCATTCTGTGAAAATATTTTATCGATCCCGAATCAGTTTTAGGGGGAGCCATCCTATTTCACCAAGGGTAGCCACTGCTGCAGGTGAAGAGTTGACCTGAAGTATTGCTGTGGCTATGGTGTATTGATAAAAGCTGTGGTGGTGCAACTTAGTAACAAACAACAACAACAACAACAACAACAACAACAACAAAAAACACACACACACACACACACACATGCGAATCAGTTCATGAAAATGTATTCGTGAAAATGAGGTACATTTTGTGTAAATATTACTTCAATTAAACAATACGAAAAAAGTGATTTCTAGATCCCATTTAGAATATCAATAAGACATGGACTGAAAAAAAATCAGGGAAATGAGGTACATATTGTGTACGTAGTAAGTAATACTTCAATCATACAATACAATCAATACATACGATGAAAGTGGATTTATGGATCACATTTAGAATATCAGTATCAATAAGACTTGGATTACATTTCATAGTTGTCAACATAGAGTCGGTTAACTTCTTTTTAAAATTTTGTATTATTGGTAATTTTCTTTAAGTGGGTAGGTCGTGAATTCCAAAGGAATGGTCCTATGAATTTGGTCATATCATGACCATGTTGAGAAATTGGCTGTGGTAAGGACAGGTGTTATGATTGTCTGGTGACATATTGATGGATTTGCGTGTTTTGTACAAAGTTGTTGTCATATATAGAGGATAAGAAGCCATTGAGTTGTCTGTGAACAAAATTAATGGTAACATATTCAGAAACATGATGAACTTTTCAAACATTTGCAAGTTTATGTACAGAGTACATTAATGGCAATATGATTTCTGATATACTTAGAACAATTTAGGTGATTTACTATATTGTTCAATACACTTTCCACTAGTTCATTCCAGTTCAATTGATTGTCTAAGATAATCCCTAAATACTTTGCAGACTGAACTTTTTATGCTGTGTGTTCCAAATGTTAATGTTCAAAATACTGTTTGATTGTTTCTTTTTGTTATAAAATACAGAAGAATGATTTGTCAATATTCATTGTACGTTTGTTTACCGAGAACCATTTGTACAAATTTCCTGATATTTGTTCTCCTTTTTTTTTTTTTTTAAATCGGTTAGGTTAATATTAGATATAAATATATTGGTGTCGCCTGCAAAAAGACGAAAATGTTCAATTGAATGAAGCCCGTATTGTAACCGGTGCAATGCATGGGACAAGCAACGCTTATTAAAGCTCTATGAAGAAAATGGCTGGCTGACTTTGGCTGAACGCAGGGGAGCAGCAAAACTAACTTTTATGTATAAATTGGTGAACGGGCTTGTGCCCGATTCTCTACGCTGTATCATTAAAAATACGATTGATATTCGAACATACGACACTCGACAACAATTCGATCTTCGCCATTTTAGGCCCGGGGAGAACTGTTCGATAAATCTTATTTTCCATCAGCTATTCGACTTTGGAATCAGCTGCCTCTGGATATTCGAAACTCGGCATCTATCCAGATTCTTAAATCGAAGACTGCTAAACAAATAATACGTCCTGCTAAGTTTCCTAAATTTTATAACATTGGAAATAGAGTTCTAGCTGTCCAACACACGCGCCTGCGCTTAGACGCTAGTCCATTAAATTCACATCTTTTTACTATTGGAGTAAAGGACACTACTAAATGCTCCTGTGGTTCACCACGAGAGGATACTTGGCATTTCTTCTTCTCATGTCGCAAGTTTACGGTACCGCGTTACCAGTTACATACCAAAATTGCTCCTTTTGCTTCTTTCACTTTACATACTTTGCTATACGGCTCGCCGCAATGCTCTTTTTCCGAAAACACTATCATTTTTGTTTTGGCTGCACACGAATATATACATGCCACCTGGTGCTTCAGTACTGTGGGTGTTGGTTGATTTTGTTTAGTTTACCTGGCCTGTGCGTGATGGCGGCAGCGCTGCGCTTGCATGCTGTGACGGGGGACCCGAGGGTTTTCCAATCCCTTGCCCCGGTTGGGTGCACTCAGCTCTGCAGTCTGCCCTGCAGCTCTCAGGAGTTAACTCCTGTTGCTGCATGGTCAGTGAAGACTTCACATGAACATCCCGTCAAGTCAAAGACCTCAGTGTACATAAACCGTCAACATACATGTAAGGACCGAGGTATATAGATATATAACTTGTCACTTAATCTTCACAGCAGTCACTTGTACAGGTTACATGAGTTAAAACACATTTACTGGTGTGTTGCCACCTGAAGCATGTTCCCGACTCCATGTTCGTCTCGTGCTGTCCTGTCCATACTTGTCTTTTCACACGAGAGGGATTGATATAGGGCTGAGCCCTCTTTCACAATCATTAAATTTATGTTTGTAACAAGAACAATGTACTATAGTTGAATAAAATATGTTTAAACCAAATGAGGGGGATATCCAGGGCATAGAGAAAGCGCAAAATGAAATAGGAAAATTGGATTCCTGGAGCACCGTCGTGTACAGCAAGTTGAGCAACAGAAGCAACCTAAGAGGTGTTAGGATGGAATAGCGTAACTGAAGCCAAATTGAACTATATACTTACAATCAGTAAGTGAGGACGCGTGGTACAGAAAAATATTTAATGAAGATTTGACAGAACAGATAAGATGGGTCAAAGACATAGATAAGTTAGCAGAAAGGTATGAATTGAAAGGTGATCCTGAGGTTAAGGATTCGAAAATATATATTATGGGGAATGTACTGACAGAAAAGTGGAACAAAGACTGGAGTAAGGCAAAAAGTACGTTAGATGTACACAAGGTCCTAGAGATGCCAAAGAAAAGTACACGATGCCTGATGGGATGGAGGGAAGGGATCCAAACTTTTGTTCCAGAGTAGGACAGAGGTTATAAATGCAGAAAAAGGAAGAAATGGACTGCAGGTAGCAATGTTAAGTGTAGAGTTTGTTCCCAGGAGGCAGACGAGACGGTAGACCATTGGTTGGCATGGTGGGATGCCTACAAAGAGTTGAGGGAAAATATGTTTAGGGAATGGTAGAATGAGGATCGTAACTGTAAGGACTTAGAGGAAGTGCGGCGCTTAGGAACACAAGAGCAGGGATTTTAGGTTTGACAGGGGGTTTACTAGGTGGAAAGAAAGGGCTCAGAATTGTACAGGACTTTCTGGTAGGGTGCTGGGAGAAAAGAAATGGAATGTTAGAATTAGGAGAGAACAGAATCAATTATAGAATAACCGGATTTGGGAATGAAAGGGTAAAGTGGTAGGCTTTATCAGGGCTCCTATGACCGTGTGAACAGAACATGGGAAATGCCTGAGCCTTAGAGGCGGGGATAGGGTCAGATGAAAGTTTGTTTTTGGTCTGTGTGCCAACACACATACTGTTAACCAGAAATTTTCTTTACAGGTCAAAGGTCATTTCGGGTAGAGGTCATCCCAAGGTCAAAGGCCACTTTCGATGATGGCCGTCCAATGCACACATTGTCAAGTTTGTTGCCATAGAAATTAACCATAAATCCATAATAAAGGTTATATTTTTGCTGTTGATTGTCTATTTTTTATTTCTGCTTTGTAGTTTTTGTATTTTTTCCCATTTTTTGTCACCTATTACAACATATCAAAGATATTGCAAAACATTTGAAAATATTTGCACTTGTAAGCACACAGACAGATTTGCTGTGAAGCATATCTTCTTTTCTAGTTTTTATTATTCATATATTATTTCCTTTTTCGGCTACCTTTATCAGCTATGATACAGGACCGGGGCAAACAAGCGGATTACCACGGGATGATTACTATTATTAGTAGTTGCACATGTATGCTCAACAAACTTGCTCGACGGTGTCGAAATTTTTGCCAAATATTGACAAACAAAATACCCCACCACTCTATGATGTGAAAATCTTTGCCAAATATTATGTCATTCATGAGAATCAAAATACCCCCACCTACCACAGACTACTGTGTGATTTGTTTCAAGAATCAGGTGAGCTTATTGAGAAATATAGGTTGGATATTGCACGTTGGGTTCGAGGAAAAACAATATGTCTGGGTTGGCACCCAGACATCAAAGAAAGAAAGAAAGATAGAACGAACGAAAGAAAGAAAGAAAAGAAGGAAGAAAGGAAGGAAGAAAGAAAGAAAGAAGAAAGAAGGAATTCCTAGAAAAACAATATGTCTGCGTTGGAACACAGATATAATAAAACTTTAGTCTGCTAGCTTCCAACACATTTTATGCAACAATCAGGGGGTTGCTTTACCGATAAAGTGTGCATCCGAATGCCAAGGTTGTGTTGGCACGGGGTTTACCCTCCAGTCGTGATCCGTTCCCATACATAAAAAAACACTGGCACCATTTATCATTTATGTAGAAGTGTAAATTATGTGGACTACAATTAGAAGCATCGAAAAGTCTGCCAATTCTTTGCCTGGAAAGCAAACCATGTTCCTTTTTTTTCTGAATTTTATATCGGAAACAGAACGGTGCTTTGTGGGCAGCGCTAAGCAGGAAAACCAAAAACCAAAAAAATCAGAAGACATAGGCATAATACAAGTATACCTGCTTGGATAATCTCATGCACCAATTATATATCACTGACATCTTCACGTGACCCTCAAACAGGCCTGCGTCTCGCCACATTAACCGAGCTGAATGACAGATACTCTATCAGGCAACAAAAGATTACAGAAAGTTGACAAAACCTAGTCTCGTGGTCTTGGGTGACCCAATGACGTCAAACGTATCTCATCTTGCATACAGTGAACCGATATAAAATGCATATATATCTAAATTAGAATAATTTCTCATTACAGCAACACTTCGCCTTGTAATGTAGTCATTATAAGGGGGTAAAAGTCTTTAGTGACAAAAATTGTCTGATTACAATAAGAAGAGTCGTTATTGCCGAAAAAAGAAACGATTGTGATGGGCTGCACATTTAAATCGACAGACAGAGACAACAAAAATCATTATATAAGTGAACGAAAGGTTGTTCGTAACAGGTAATTCTTGTAACGGAATAAAAAGTCAATATCGGACGATAGCTATCATGCTTTATCGAAATATACTGAATAAAGAATCGAAAGAAATCTACAACATCCTGACACTGGGAAAGTCAGTATATCAAGGTAGATGTATACTGAGATAAAAAGTCGATACAGCAAGCCGAAAAGGTCCGTTTTATAGACTGAAATCAATATATATATATATATATATATATATATATATATATATATATATATATATATATATATATGTATATATATACATATATATATATATATATATATATATATAGATAGATAGATAGATAGATAGATAGATAGATAGATAGATAGATAGATAGATAGATAGATAAAGTTCCATGCTTCCTCCCCCCCCCCAAAAAAAAAATAGGTCAAGCAAATTAGTCAAAATGACCCCGTCATTGTATTTGATCACCCCCTGTAAACACATATTGCGCACATTTTTACCGAAAATACCACAGGGAAAGTGAGCATTATTTTCATTGACATTCCGCTGAGCTCGGATAACTAACACTGTCACCATTTGACCTGAGAACATACTTCACGAAATTGACAATCTCATTAACATTCACAACAGATACATAAACGGAAATTTCACATAGTTACCGACTATTATCTTTCAGCATTTTCGTACTCATTTCATATTACACTTTTGAGTATTTATCTTGTTGCTTGTATTAGTTAAAAACTGTTTGATATTAACAAAGTACCCTATCAGTTCCACACCGGCTTTAATGAAGGGACTAAGCACATCGTTCCCCGAATCCCACTTGGTCTATACCTTCGCATCTGATAGTCCATCCATACCTGGAGGATTCAAAGCGAATTGAATAAAAACATGGTAACAAACGAAACAAAATCCACCGAATGATGCGAATTCTGCAGTGTACGAAGCATATTCCAACTGTCTATCATAACCTTGCTGACCTTTTCTTCCTGATCGCCAGGGTGTCCACGTTAATTTTATTTGCAATGAGATAATCCTAGAACAATGGAAGTAGTGGCGAGCATGGCTGGTCGACAGGATTACCTGATATATCATCAGCAATCACGTATTAATGGGACTTTATCGACTGAGCTACAAAACACGTACACGGACTACAAAAAAAAAAAAAAAAAAAAAAAAAAAAAAAAAAAAAAAAAGGACTGCTCACAATACAAAGGTGTGCAAATAAAATCACACATCAATATAAACGTATTACAACTAACTTAGCAATAGTATAAATGGAATAAGTAAGAAAGTAAGTAAATAAATAAATGAGTATGAAACATGCATAAATGAATAAGCCAGGATTTCAAGTCACGCGTTGTGTTTCTAGACCAGTTGAGGTCGATGGGACTCAACAGTACTTTACTTCATGGGGGGAGGGGCATTTTTCGTGGACTGTATTTGGGTTTTCTGTGATTCTTTATTGTTAGTGAACTGCAAAAAAAAAAAAAAATTATTTCCGTTAATCATGAAAGGCCTATAACTCATAAAATGCGCTTCTACATTTTTATAAATAGTGAATTGCTAAATCAAGACTGTGTCCCATGAATTCTAAAATGTGTGAAATATACATTTTCACCGGGAAAGTACTATGTTTTTTAGCATCATTCATGGACGAAGACTGGCTTGTTCCCCTCATAAAAATGTTCTTTCTCTTATGGATTCTTCGAAAATTTAAATTACTTCATTATCCTTTAGTACCATCACAAGTTTTGTACAGATCTCCTATTAGCGAATGATACAGAGACCAAAAACATTCTTCCACCATTTTAATGGAATTATTTTGAGACTTATTTGAATGGTTCGCACGCCGTTATAAAATAATGCTCATCTTAAATTTGTTTACATGAGTCACTGAATCTCAAGTCGACAAACGGTTTGGTTATGTGCTTATACGTACCAGTTCTAAAAATAAAACTATGGGCACTTATTCGCACTCCTCCAACATTTTCACTTTGTTTGGAAGACACGAAGATATCGTTCAAATTTCAAATCTCGTTTAGATAATGACAGGGGTGTCACTTGATATTTCCTAAGGCCTACATGGGTGCCAAAGCTCTGGACAGCGGATCAGAAACGTGTCAGATTCCTGGCGTTCCGTGACAATTTATGCCGTTTTGAAGCAGATCCCGGTGAGGTTTTTGGTCCGTTATGTAACCAAGGATGAGATCTGGATTCATCACTTTGAACCAGAAACCAAAATTTAGCCTACACAACGGAAGTATCCGGGATCACCCACCCCCCTCCCCCCTAAAAAGGTCAAGTCGGGTCCTTTTGCTAGAAAGGTGAGGGCTTCAGTCTTTTTTGGATTTCAAGGGTATTCTGCTGAAAAATCTTGAAAAAGGCCAGACTATCAATGAAAGATAGGGTGGTTGCGCCAAAATCGAACCATCACCTAAACCGAATCAAAAAGTCATTTCCTATATGTTAAAACATAATAGGAACCCAATTGTGTCTTGTAATATTATTTTCTAGTAAATAAGTGTCCTGTTATTCAAATCAGACTAAAACCGCTAGGGGGCACTTGATTCAACAGAATCTGCGTGTGTCTTTTGAACTTCCTCTTGCAACTTCGGCAAAATTTAGCAGGGGCACGAGGAACAGGCTTTCAAGAAATTTTGGTATATATCGATAGTTTGTATGATGCTTTTGACAGCTCACAACTATGATTAAATAATAAACGTCACGTAGCATCAGAATATACTTAGTTTCGACAAAATACCGAATAGGTATTATTTGGGCCTTCAGAAATGTTGCTGATTCGGTTTGGGGCAAAAGCGTGGCCTAAACGGTACCAGTGCTTTCTCCACAAAGCGAACCATTCTGCCAATGTTTCGGCTCGGGAAAATCTTGACTGTTTTATGATATTCTTAGATGCTGTTATAATTTAAAGGAAATTGTATCAATCTGTACTATAATTCTGTTATGAATGCCAATTTGTGTCATTCTGAACCTCATTTTAAATTAGGCGTAGTGCACTATAGGCCTATGCCACACAGTAAGATTAGACCCACTTTACTTCTGATGCAAGTAAGAACCTAGCATTAAATTCATAAACTCCATATAAGCCAAAAAGAAAATGATATTATCTTCCACTTACCCCAACCTACTCTACCTGAAACCCCTATCCAATGTTTAATATCCGGGGTGTTTTTTCTTTTTCTTTTTTCTTTTTTTTAACCAAATTATTTATAATTTTCATAAAAAGTCTCGCAAGAGAAATGATCAAATCCTACATGCTAGGCGTTTGCAAGCCTCTTATGAAACGTTTATCTTGAATTTGCAACGAACATAATTCAAATAGATCGGCCTATAAATATATGCTAAGTGTTTCAAAGGAGGCCTACTGTAGGGTGTATTTAGGCCAAACTCCCTATTGTAACCATTTTCCCCCTTTTCATTGGCACGTATTGACTCTTTCTTTTATCTGAAATGATATTCCATATTAAGACCACCCTCCCCAATTAAAGACCTGTTATCAGTCCCTTCGGTGGTCTCAACAGTGATTTTACTGCACTTGTTTAAATTATTAGCATATAATTCTGATTGTGTTATTGTAAACCATTAAAAATCGACCTAAAAATAGGCCTATAAATAACACCTTGATGAGACCTGTAATATTTTGTTCAATATTGGTTCTGTTTAGCCATACAATTTGAGTCGTTTCCTTGTTCGAGTTACAAATCGTTCGTTTAGTAATAAACATATATGCAAACAGGTTCAAAATATAATTATAATCGCATTAATTATGCCATTGGTGAAATAAACGGACTTTTTTTGCGAAATATGTCTTTCATAGATAAATTAAATTTAAAAATTTCTACAGCAGGGTACTTGACTGTTATTTCATGAAATGATGCATCTTTTATCAATTTTAATTATGTTTGAAAAAATAACATTCACAAGAGTTTTAAGAACTGGTATTATGGTCTGCTAGTATAAACACCCAAGTACTTATGATTTTTTTTGTAAGTGGACCCTTTTGTGTAAGTGATTCGGTTTTAGAATAGCATCTGGTTCGGTCCATGCAACTGTTGCAAAAAGCGAACCAATTGCCAATGTGGGTTATTTTTGTATATTTTTCTTTAGATACCCAATGTTATTTATTTGCATGGAATTGTTCCGAAAGGCAGAATAAAGACGCAGCATAACATGCAGAGATGATGGACTCCAGTGTGCAATACAAAAATACACATGCGTGTAAAACGTTATTGGTTCGGTTTTGGCTCAACCACCCTATTATGCCGACCTACTGAGACAGCTGCGCGAAGCGACAAGGAATGCTCAAGGAGTCCTGTTCCACCAAGACAATGATCCTGTTCGTAAATCGGTGGTTGTCATGGCATGTCAGCCACCCATGTTTGTGGCTTCGAACTCATCGACCATCCCTCTTATTCACCCGATTGAGCTCCGTCAGACCTGTTTCCCAACATAAAAATGGAACTCGGCGGTCGACAATTTTCTAGTAGGCCTAATGATGACGTCATTTCTGCTGTAAATGATTTTTTTAGGGTGGCTGAAGAAAATTCCTTTTTGACCGGCATCCATGCCTTGCAGCATCACTGGGAAAAGTGTGTAAACCTGGTAGGGGACTATGTAAAGAAATTACTGAAAACCATCGACTTTGTACGTGTCTTTGACAGCCAGGGTTAGAGCTCTTCAGCCAGCCCTTGTAGGTCTCTTTCGATTGACCATAAAAATATACAAGTGCTTTTTTCCCGCGGACTATCCTTTATTCCTTCGACTCCATCACCTCATGGTCAACAATAACATAGCCATTCCTGTGGTTAATAACAATACGTCTGACCTGTTTCAATGGGGTTTTCTATCTATCTATCTATCTATCTATCTATCTATCTATCTATCTTTCTATCTATCTATCTATCTATCTATCTATCTCTGTCTGTCTGTCTGTCTGTCTGTCTATCTATATCTGTCTATCTATCTACATTCATACATACATACATATATATGCATAATTATATATATACATATATATATACATATGTACATATGTATATACATATGCACATATATACATATATATACATACATGCATACATATATACATATATATATATATATACATATACATATATATATATATACATATACATATATATATAGATATATATATGTATATATAATATATATAGTTCTTTCATACACACATTTATTTAAACTAGGAAACCAAATAGCTGTTTCAAAGGAACCAAAGCAAGTTCACACAACAGATGGATAAATCATGCTTTGTTCAAAATTCTACTTCAGCCTTCGTATACTGTGCGTGCAGATATTCATATGCATGGAATCCCGGCTGGTAGTACCTTTGTACGTGAGAAGCATATTGTTTTTTATGGGACAGTTAAGTGAACACGAAAACAATGTGTTTGCCTGTACAAGCGAATCAGAAAAAAAAGGAGAGATACGTGTTCACCCAGACCGCAACATACTTCTATCTGAAATTAATAAGATGGACGAGTGCAAAAATATTATGCATAGTTTATGATTGCAAATTTAGTGCACAGTGGTGGCAATTAAGTTCCGCATGAGTTTCGTTGCTGCAAATGCAAATGATTGAAATATACAAGTACTTAAGAGATATCTTTATAACAGAACAAAGGTTATCACGACCTTGTATATGGATCAAGACAAATGTGGAGAAGAAAGTAAATTTTACACCATATATATTAATTCAAATATAGATGGCACGTATGAACAGATAATAAGACCGGCTCTCTGCGAAGGGCCATCGGGTTAAAAAAAAAAAGGATAACATAAATAACTGGTGTCCATGGATATACCAAGGGCGGCCAAGACTCCCCACAGTAGATCGTATGTCGTGGTCATGAGATAGTAAATCGTTCCCACGAAACACCAAGTAGTGGCCTCAAGAAATTAAGTCGTGGCAGGATCACGTGGTTCATTATTTTGAGGCTACACGTTTGTATCTCGTGGCCAGGACTGAGTACTTGTGTCATTTTTTTCTTCCTTCCTGAGCTCCGTCAGAATTAATGTTCTTGTAAACCACATTTTGTTCTTTAAATGTTCTGTAACTCAGACAAGAAATCCTGACATTTAGACATCAAAACCATGTCCAACAGCCCCTGGAAAAAAGTAAAGTGGACAAAAAAGCGCGCGCACATACATTCACGCACGCACTCACGCACGCACGCACGCACGCTCACACGCTCACACGCACACACACCCAAAATACTTGTGATAAATAAACGTGGTATTATATTTTATCCCGTACTTAGGGCCATATTACTTTAAAAATGGACTTAATACAGACTACGTAGTCTGACTGACCATACTACGTGGCTATGCACCAGACTACGTTGTGTTGCACTACTTTCTTTCCATTCTTGTGTTCGTTCCCTTATATGGCATGGATCTGACCATACTACGTGGCTATGCACCAGACTACGTTGACTGTTCACTTTGTTTATGAACTTAATGTATTCATACACCAGAAGCAAAATAAAATGAGGTCGCGTATGTCTACATTGGGAAGCTTGTGTCTGTCATCTTTTATTTAATTATTAATAGTAGTTTTTTTTTTTAATTTACAATGAAAAATGAAAATTGATAGTACTTAAGTACGGGATAAAAAGAAAACTAGGCTCGTCTGGAGTCTGCTACACCAGACTACCTTCGTGACATCCGCATCACACGCGCCCTTCGGGCTTGTGTGATGCGGATGTCTACTCAGGTAGTCTGGTGTAGCAGACTCCGGACTCACCTAGTTTTCTCATTATAATCATTATGGCAATTGGTCATGCTCCCCGTCTCAAATGTTGTCAATCATACATTTTACATGTCGTGAAAAACACGTGACTAGGTGATTGTCGTAAATTGAGCTGCACTGCATTGCTGCCGGGTTTCATATAAAAAAAAGAGAGCAATACAAAGAGGCAAGTGAATAACAATCCTTAATATGACTCGCTGATGCACACAATTTTTTGACAGTGAAACGGTGAATTGTTGTTAAAAGCAAGCTGGTGGGATTTACTCTCATTTGAATTACAGAAGTGCAAACAGATTTTTTTGTACTGGAACATTTCAAAATAAAGTGTTCCGCGGAGAGCTTCCAAGAGGCAAACAGGGACCCACGGGCGAGAAAAGATAATGTCAAACCGTCAGGCAGTTTTAACAGAGGAAAGTGAGCCATTGCAAATTCAAAACAACCCGATCCCTGAAGCACCACCTGGCGGCTTGGTTGTTAAGGTTTGTATGTTCTTGTTCAGTCAATGTTTGTTGCAATATTAAAAACACGTATTACCTTTTCACTACAAAAACAAAGAACCAACCACCATACTGTCATGTGTCTTAAACACGTGAACCTGAACTTAGTCTTAACTGTCACAACTAGCTTATATAATGTTGATGGGCAATGATGATATTTTGAAGTGGTTTAAACGTATATTACGTGTTTGTCCCACTTAACACACTGGGGTTGTTGGTGGGTGGAGTGGAGTAGAGAAAACACTCTGTCTTTTCTGCAGCACACTACACATACATTACACACACACACACACACACACACGCACATATGTATATAAAACTGCCGGTGACAAAATGCCAAAAAAAATAGTCTTTGAGTATATTATATTAGACCCAGAGTGCCCAATTTGGGGGCACTGCCATACCCAAAGCTCAATGGGACAATATGTTTTATTTGACAAACAGAGACAGAAAGACAGACAGACAGACAGACAGACATCTACACAGACAGAGACAAACACACAAAATACAGGTCCATAGTACATACAGAATTTCACTATCTTTTGATAGACTGTTTTGTAGAAGTAAAAAAAGCAAAGGCATACAAGAAAGAGAGAGAGAGATAGAATAAAAAAGAAAAAATCATAAAACAGAGGAAGTCGCAGCGTCACCCGTGGAATAAATTCGGATTCAAGAGCACCCCAAAATCCTCAAAACTGCATCTGGGCAATTTTGAAGCAATTGGCTGAGTGGTTTTGGAGAATATATATAACTTTTTAACATTTGATCCCCCTCCCCCCCCCCAAATCCCCAAACTATTGGAGCATGAGCATTTGAAAACCCTGCCACAGACCAAGCCAAAGCATATCCCCACCAAGGTCGAAGGGAATCTGGCAAACAGCTTTGGAGGTTTTCAGAGAAAAACTTGAAAATATAAATTTCCACTGAAATCCCGTT
The DNA here is from genome assembly GCA_964020975.1 of Hermodice carunculata. Taxonomy (NCBI): domain Eukaryota; kingdom Metazoa; phylum Annelida; class Polychaeta; order Eunicida; family Amphinomidae; genus Hermodice; species Hermodice carunculata. Next base: position 11,678,074 of record OZ026621.1, on the reverse strand, counting down.
GACTTACATGGTACATTTGCAACGTATGCATTAACCGAAAAGCACCAAGAAATGTTGAATCTAAAAATTCGTCAAAAATCAAAGATCAACAGTGAAGAGACTTCGTGAATAAATTTGGTTGATCACTTCACATGAAACATTTATATCAAGTTTCAGCACAATATGAGGGAAGGTTTTAATCAAAGTCGAAAATGGCAAAAACATACAAAAATGAATGAAAATATTGAAGTATTCCCAATTAGCATAAAATCAAATTTTACACATTTCAGTGGTTTACACCTATATCACAAACCGATGAAGTGAAGCTGCTATCGACACCTCTACTTGAGATACTTTGAAGATATAATATAAAATATAGGACGATATTCAACACTTAACTCATTCCACCCTGATAGAAGACTGAGTCAACAGCTTTCCTTGGCGCGCTCTGGGCGCAATGCGCCCAGAGCGCGCCAAGGAAAGCTGTTGACCATGGGCATATAATTTGGAATGATCTTCCATGCAAGTTTCATCCAAAATATTGAAAAATAATCCCTAAATTAGTAAAATACAATTAGCAGACGACATTTAGATATTAGCGGGAAAAAGCGTCATCAGGGTGGAATGAGTTAAAGTTCTGAAGTATTCCTAATTAGCATGAATTCAAATTTACATCTTTCATTTTCATTTCACTGGATGCACCTATTGTACCTACCGATGAAATGAAGCTGGATTGAACCTTTGTCTATAGCCCAACAAAGTAAGAGACTGAGCATAGATTGTCGTCATTGAATACCGGGCACATGCCAAACTATCTATTTTGAATATTTTTAAAACTATAACAGAAAAGGGTATAATTCGAAATGTATATGTGGCACAGAGCCATCTATGGAACTGAGAACGGCACTTCCATCTAGAATAATTTTAAATATATGAAAGATTTTAAATTTCAATTACATGGTATTTGCATAATTTTGAAAGTATTTATTATTCCAAATCAGTGGATCAATTTCAATAATAGGGCTAAGGCCGCCCAAAGTTTGGTTTTTAGGTATAAGGGTCACCGGGAATACTGTACACAAAATTTAGGCCAGAAGAAAGAACGACATTTTGAGAAAGGCTGAGTGTCAGTGTTTGCATACACACATGAAACATTTACATTACTACGTAGCTGAAGCTCAGAACGTATTTCATTTGACTTACAAAAAAGCAAAGTTAACAATGATCAAAAGTGTAAAACACCATGTGTAAAATAGAGTGGTTAACTATTAATATATGATAAAGGTATATACAGAGATTAAGTCAGGATGACCCCAACGGCCACATAGGAAAAGTTAATATAACTAATTAGCAACATCTTCTAACGAGATACAAGAGACACATATTGCTTGAAAAATTATAAAATTATTGGGTTCATAACCACATAATGGAGACAACTAGCTGCAACACACATAACAATTGGGTAAGGTACATACAACTTTGTAGTAAGTCAGTAAGTAAGTAATTCTTTCATTGACTGTAAAGATTAGGGATGCCCTATTTGTCACAATACAGAAAACAGTAAATATGTACAACAGCATATAGAAATAAGATGCTGTAGTCATTAACATAATGCAACTTTGTATAGTTTGAAAAACCAAGATAGCTATGTGTATGAATTTTGTCTTTTATACAAGTAGGGATTTGCCGAATCAAATGGGAATGAGTCTGTATCCAGAACTGATCATGCTATAGCTACCATGGAAGATGATCAAAGCTGGTGCCTTGGAAGTTGCGACTTGCAAGGGATGCTTTTTAAAAGGCATAATGCGAAAATTCCTATATGAGTGACTGGTGTCTGAGTACTGCCAGATTATAGCCTATTGTAAGAAGGCAGGCCATTTATTCTATCGATGTTTTGCTGTCTTATGTGTAATTCTTGTCTTCATTCAGTGATGTCTACCCCCACTGTTTTTGTCCTACAGTGCTTTATTTTTTATACGCGGAAGGATTCATATAGCCTTATAGGCATGCACCTGACTTACCTCTGCTTTTCAATGCCACTCTCTACCTTCACGTATCCCAGTCCTTGTTATAAATCACTAAATAGAAAAAAACTAAAAGCCTACTGCACGTATGCTTATGATTTCAAATTCAACAGGTTTCGAGTTAACATTTATACTCTCTTAGCATACAGCACACACTGCCTGCATTGCCTATTGGCAACTGCACAAGATGGCCTGCCAAAAACTTCAACCAGTCACTTATATAGGAATTTTTGCACAAAGACTTTTGAAGAGCATTCCTTACGAGTCCAAACTTTGCAAGTGCCAGCTTTGCTGACCTTCTGTGACACCTACGGCATGGTCAGTGCTGAGCACAGACTCAGTCCCAGTTGCATATTAAAAGACTGGCTTTGTTGTACCCCATCCGTGGCTCCTTTGAGTTATGCTAAATTTCTCTGTCCTTCTCTGTTGGTCATTCCAGTTGTGCTGAATATCTGTGTCCTTCTCCAGGGCTCCTTACAGTTATGCTGAATATCTCTATCCTTCTCCCTGCCTGATCCTACATCCCCCCACCACCTACTCAGTAGGTCCTCTTTGGTAAAAGAACAGCTAAGACTGATATTCAGCTCATCTCTGTGTCCCTGCTGCTCATGCTTTCTCTATTGATATCCACCATTGTATCACATAAACTCCTTTGCATGACGTCATGACCCATAGCCCACTTCATGGCCAAAAAGGTGTGAACTTGTCAATGTTGAGCCTGACATGGGCAACAAAATTGTTTTGCAAGTAAAGTTACTTTCCTGTGCTGATATGGCAAAGTTTCTTCACAAAAGCACTATAACACTCCAAGTCCTTTACTCTGAACAAAATATAAATCTTCTGACGTTTTGAGACCTTTAAGTGATTTGACCTTCAACATGGCTTCATAAATAAAGATTGCAGTATCAAAATTTAAAGTTTTTAACGGGACAATGGTGAACACGTTTTAGGCTTTCATTAGTTAAGCAACACTACCGAGGCCAAAAGAGGACTCTAAAACCTATTGCAACCTCTCAGGCAGAAAAGGTCCAACTGTAACATGGTGCAAAGTCGTGGCAGAAACGGAGAAAAACACCTCGTCAAAATTACAGAACCCTTTCAAGAAAGAATATATATTTGTACGTTACATATTCCAATGACCCAGCACTATTGGCGGTAAAGGAGCAGTTTCCCCACATCTCCTCTCTGAATTATAATGTAACTCTTAATGCTAAATAAGTCCCCAAAAACTAAGGCAAGGAAGGGCTCATACTCCAGTATATCCTTGTCTTTTGGTCGATATCCACATAGGAAAACTCTTCAGCCTAAACATGATAAAATACTGCATCTCAATTGTGGGGGGAAGTCACAACTTTTTCACGTGCAAATTTGAATTCATATGCAAAATGTAATCAGAAAACTAATTCATACATGTACCGAATGTCTTCTCCAACTCGGGCGTTATGACATTATAGTAAATCAGTGTAGTCAAATGTTTAGATTGCTCTGTATATAGTACTTGGTTGTTTATCTCTTTCTTCCTCATGGCAGGGATTTCAGCTTGTCTCTGAAGGATGACAGGGATGGTTTCTCTGTGATTTCTCTTGGTAGGCTTTCCACATTTCACCACCCTGTTGGCAAGTTCAGGAATATTCTTTTCAAGTTTGTATTTTGTGGCCTCTTAGCCGTTTATTAGGGTGGGAAATAACTTGTCTGGGTTATTTATGCAGGAGCACTGTAAAATATCCATAGTTTCACAAATGTCCATGTGCGATCTGCGAGTTTGCAAAGACTGGAATTTTGTACGTAGCTGCTCACTACATAATTTGAGACAATTTTCCCGTTCTGTTTCTAAGAATTTGATATCTTGTTCATGCCAGGGGCTCCAAACAGGATCCCCATATCCTAGTTTATGTGTTAACATCATCTTGTTTTGTGTTTATTTTCTTTTCTGTGAGATTTGTAAGATACCTTTTTATGGTTCCAATTCTTTGATCTGCTTTTTAATGATTGAATTTATGTGCGTTTGGGAGGGCGCTTGAAGAGGCGGTAATGCCCATAGGTCTCTCTGGTGTTTAGTTTTTGTGTAGTATTTTGTTGTTTCGGGTGTAAATGTAGTGTTATGTAAAACAGTTTTTATAGCAAGGGCAAGAGAACTCTAATGGTTAGATATGTATATGAACTGTGTTCCTGCTATGGTAGAAAATGCATAGTGTTGATTACAAATCACGGCCGACCTCTCATGCCCGAGATTTTTGCCATTGAGAGCGCCATTGTGTATAACAAATTTTTTATGTATCCCAGGAAATTTCCAGTTTTAGTTACACCAAAGTCAAACTTACGGGGCATTATTGAAATTATATCAATAATTCATGTCTATTCAGAAAATGTTGTCGATAAATTATGGTAAATGATAACGATTCACGAACTTGCATTGTTAAAACCTCCCTGAAACCTGGGCCTGACAAAAATGTTCTGGGGCTGGAAATGGGTTTTGGCGGAATAGAAAAACTTTACAGATGTGATGGTAACCTAAATGAACATTGCAAAGTATGTAACATTTGTTGTGCATGTTGCCTCTTGTCTTAATTAATGTCCTCAGACTGTGCGCTCACCAGGTCGCTTCTGGAGGCCTTCCAGATCGCAACTCACATTATATCCCTTAGTGGTCCCATAACGCCATGTTGCCAGCTCAGATTTGGTCTTGTGGTGCGAGATGACATAAACCTGGGAAATTTATCAAAATGTCCATATTTGTAGTCACCATGACCTGCCACGGGTTAAAACACATTTTCAATTGGCATATAGAGACCTTTGGCACAGTACTTAAATTTGTGGAACAGTGTTTAACAAAAAGAAGGGCTGTACAATAGGTTTCTTCAGCTGTAGGACTATGGCCTCCCCCTTCTAGACTGGTTTAGTGAATTGCTGCTAGAGGGACCTAGCGCCCAGATGCTACTGCCTTATCTGCCAACGCCAGTACTGATTATACTATACAATTAAAGACTTTGAGTGGATAGACATAATAAGCTAAATAGCTTTTGCACATTGGATTCACATGTATTTGTTCTGTACTTCATGAATAACAAGATGAGCATTTTCCCCGGTAATGTTCACGCAAAAACAAACTTGTGTTCGTGAAAACAAACTTAGCTGAGGAGCAAAATGCGGACCTGCATTTGCCGTCGGAATTTATAAAGACAATCAAAGTTATTAGGTGACGCAGCAAAACAAAATAGCGTCACGTTTTGATCATGGGAACCGCGTGCAACCTACCGTTAATCTAAACTCTCATATGTAATGACAATTACATACAACCAAGTAGTTGTAGTTGTTTTGACTTAATGACGCAAATGGGGATTCTTCACCGTGACATCACTATTGAAAATTGCATTGGAAAAGATGTGAAAACTGGATGAGGGAATTTGTTTTTGAAGTGGATGGAGGGGACTTTGGATTTAGAAAGTAGTATGACAATAACCAAACATCCAATGAGAAATCAGCACCCAACATGGTCTACCTGAATCCGAAGCCTGTATTTTGGGCATTCCCAATGTAGGCCTATTACAGGCCCAAGTACAAAATACACACGCACGTGCGTTCGTTACGTACATACATATATGCATACATACATACATACATACATACATACATACATACATACATACATACATACATATATACATACATGTTGTATCCAATGTCATTGTGAAGTTCTGATTACATTTATTTATTTATGAAGCTTTAATCAGCAGTAATACATCGAGCTAGGTATATGCAAACTGCAGATGTAAATTGGGAGATATATACAATGATATATTGAAGAAGCTGCTGATTGGGGGGCGGGGAGACAGACAGGTGAGAGCGCCTATGCTGGTCGACTCCCCCAATGAGCTTATGCCAGAGATGAACACAACAAATGCTGAAATTTAATGCCAATGACCCTAGAAATAAAATGGAATAGATATATGTACTGAAATGTATAGACGCATTTCACTTGGATTTTTTCCAAGGCTTTCGACTCAGTGCCATATCATCTTTTTTTACACAAACTCAAAACCTTTGGAATAAATGATCGAGCATGTTTAGCTCACAAGCTACCCATCAGACAGATGTAAATATGTGCTAGCTGAAGGATAAGGGGAGAGTGGAAACCAGTTATATCTGGTTTACCCTTGGGCCCAATCTTGGGGCCCTCCTTTTTTTGTTACGTGTTAACGGTCTCCTTACTTCACTGCCGATGAAACTACTGTGTTTTTGTGTGTCAACACCTCCAAGTGCTTCAAGGATATTCACTCAGATGCAGACGTTTTTTTTCCTTAAAAGATATACAGGCAAGTTGATCATGCGGAGTCAAATGTGAGGTATGTATATTAATGCAAGGGCATGTAGTATATTATGTACTGTTTGTCGAAATCCAGTCATCTTTGATTTACAGCATGAACAACATACCCCTCATGCATGTGTCATCTAAAAACAATATTGGGTTTGAGTTAAACCCTTGCCTTGACTGGTCTAACCGTATCACAAAATGTACAAAAGCCAACTACGCACTTTGTATTACCAAGCGTGTATGTGAATACCAAGCACCTCCAAAAACCACTAAGAGACTGTGTATTGCAATGGTGCGAAGCCAGTTATTAGAACAAAAGGGTGTTGTGTTAGTGTCATCACAAAGAAAAAGTCCCTGGCGGAGGAATCTGTCCAGTGTAGGGCCACGAAACGCCTTTTAGGGCTACACTGTGTTCACACGTATAGAACATATTAAGTGCAATCTCCCCCATCTTACGGGCACTTGGCTTTTATTAGTACATCTGAAAAATTTATTTCCAATTCAAACGAACCCATTTGATCTACGCAACTATGACACTAGTACCTTTTTGCTGCTACACAGAGACATTTAATAGACATTTCTATGTTAATCGCATAATTCACAGAACAGCTCCCCCGCCCCCCCCCCCCCCCCCAAATGAAAGTCTCCACTTATATCGACATGATCAAATCTAGACTTGAGGAGCAGTAAAACTGTTCGGGAGATGAGTACTTTGATGATTCAAAAACATGTACAGGGACAGGTAAATGCTTCTGTGCAAAGTGCAGGGGATCACTTCCCCAATATCTGTTATTAAGTGTATCTGACAATGCCTTATTTTCATTATATGTATACAGTCATAGTTCACTGTTCATGAAGGTTCTTTGAGCATATTCTGGGCGACTTTGTGCTTTCATCTTGATTGTGTACCCTTTGAGGCTCAAGGCGTTTCAGATGTGTTAAACTGAAGTACTGACCTCTATTTTGCCTTTTTACAGACTCACTTTAGTGGTATTTGTCATTCGGATGTGCATTTTTGGGAGAACAGAATCCTCATAGCCGATGGTGTTTGCGTGAAAATGACCGATGCGCCTGGAATTGACTTCCCTATAGTATTGGGTGAGCTTTATTGATGACTCAGCAAAATTGGTCTTCCTTGCTTTACTGAGAGTGCTTCAAATTAAAGTACTGAAACGTGATTTTCTAAATGTGGTTCTTTTCATCTCCATAGCAAACTAAGCTAATCTTACGAGCTTCCTTTGCAGGTTAGGATATTAACTCGTATCTTTTTAATACTAATTTTCTTATTTTGATATTTTGGAACATTTTGGTAGATATGAATATTTTCTATCAGTTGTCCAAACTTGGTACTTCTAATCCCAATACAATCTTAAGAAACTAAAAAAATCCTTTTTAATGCTAACATGGATGTCAATGGACCGCTGTAACCTTTGAATCTTGATTATGGACAAAATGCCCAGTTCATGTGGACATTTCTCCGAAACAAATTGGCTGATTTTGTCAATAAAAACTGATTTACTCTGAAATTTTTTCAGCTTACAAGAGATTTTCTGAGAAATAAACGGTTCTTTGTTTAAATGTGTGTCTAAACAAAGAGTCTGCCAGCTTGATCACTTTTGACAAGATCAGTCTTTTTGCAATTTTATATCACCATTGTAAAAGATAGATGTAGTTGTAAAAAATCCTCGATACGTTTTTGTAGATACATGTATTAACAATATAATAGCACACAATTTGACCATTTTATCGTGAATATTTTCAAGAATATCTAAAATTTCACAAAAATCACTTGAGCTCCAAAACGTTTGCGTTTATGAACCAACTTTGAATGTTGAGTTCCATCTCTAGTGTTGATAGATTCTGCAAGGCTTTGCGGGTCAATTTAGTGTATACGTTTATGATATTGGATTGCATATCTGTGTGATATTTGGCCCAGAAGTGAAGTCACTTTGCCAGGTTGGACATAAGTTTAAATATTTTACGTGCCACTGACTAGATTAAGCCCACGAAAATAAGGTAAGAAAAATCGCCAGAAAATGCCATAGCCTGCTCAAGTGGTTGATCTCTATTTACCATTTGTGCAAAGCATTAGTTTTTGGATTTTTGGTTAGTACTCAGGTAACGGCAATTTGATTGGATGTCATGATTCATTCATGATGACAACTTCATTTTCGTGTGAATCGGGGACAAACAGGCCAAAATTCATAACACCGGGCATGAATCATGGTATTTAAGCCCAGCTTAAAGCAAAAGGAGAAACCTACTTACCATGATAGAATATCAATTTATTGATATTTTTTCTAAAATAAATTGCACAGCAACGTATGAAACATTGCATACTGTGGTGATAATTTACAATTTTTGAGTTGTTTTACATAATAGATTTGACCCATATCAGAAAGTATGACCTTTTTCCCAACTTATTAAGCAGATATCAAGTTTTCCTAGATATGTAAATGAGGGTCTGTGATGTCATCTGGACTAACTGCTACAGCTAATGCAATGACAGCTGAGTGAAACTGATAAAAACATAGAAACCTGACCAAGTACACATATTCCACTTTTACAATGGATGAAGCAGTGTGTATAGATATAATCATATTTACTGAACTATATTATAAAGATTTTTACTCATTTATTGAGAATTAATAAGAAAACAAACAGACAGAAATCAATACACACAAGCTAGCAGCTCCTGTGGTTGTGTATTCAATTACTGAAGCAGGCGTCAACTAATATACCACACTGATAAGATCAAAGAGGGTGATTAACAGAATGCACAAGTCATTATGATATGCCTACTGATGTTGTGTATCTCAGCTTGGTGCCCCCTCAAGGTTTGTGTATTGTATATGTAAGGTAGCCCAGGTGACATCACACATCAAAACACCTACTGGAAATATAAAATAGCTCTAAGTAAATACCAATTTGAGAAAACATGTTGAAAATTTGTCAAATGAACACCTAAAATAACCATTAATGACAAAGAAAGTTAAAATTATCAATGCTGTTCCCCTTTAAAATGTCAAGCGGTAATAGTTTTACAACTGAATACAAAATGCCGCGATCTGGATCTAGTTCAATCCTTTTTGGTTTTATAATACAGTGTGACATATCAGAATGTTCACCAGGCATATCGATATCTTCAATAAAGAACTTGCAGAACAACGCTTTTGTTTACTTATCTCTTTATAACAGGACACGAAATAGCTGGTGAGGTGCATTCGATTGGCGAAGATCAGCCACCAGGTAAACAATTTTGGCAATAGAAACCGATCACAGAAATGTCCTTCAGAACCACGATTTTTAATTTTTTTGCTAAAGTAAGGATAGTTTATGGAAACATCAGCAGTCAAAATGCAGTTTCTCGTCGAGGTGCAATCACCAGCCTCAACATTGATGACTAAAATACCGCAAAAGGAATGCAGTTTGTTAAACCATGCCGCACAAGTACTGGGAATATGTAGCTGACTTAAAATTAAAGAAACAAAGGCTTGTTTATTTGATTTCATTTTGACTACTAATATAGTTTCTTCGGGACATTTCTGTTAACTGGAAAATGATGAGCGCTATCATTAATCAAGACGACCACCTAATTAAAGACATGGCAGCTCAACCTGGACTGTAAACATTCAAAATGCATGTGATGGAAAAATTATTTCAGACTCACCAGAGCTCTGCGTTGGGGACAAGGTTCTCGTTTATCCCTGGTGCGGATGTCGCAAGTGTGGTGCTTGCCGAGCGGACAGGTGTAACTTGTGCCCACAAAGTGTTAAACACACCTTAGGTATCGGTGCAAATGGCGGGTAAGTGATGCAATATTGTGCCTGCATGGGGCGTTACATACTGGGAAACATGATGCCAATTAATCCTTTCACCTTCAACCAGCTGCTGGTCAAATGTCGTCTGCTTCAGTGCTTGCGACTTATTTCAGCATGAATGAAACAAAATTTGAAGGAGATTTATAAATGAGACCTAGCAGGATAACAGGTCTCAGGTTAAAGGCTTTCATGCGAGGGTTGGGCGCTTAGTGCACTATTCGAAAGAAAACTACTGAGCCAGTCTTACAGGCGCGGATCCAGAGGGGGTGCGGGAGGCGTGCCGACACACACACACGCACACACACACACACACACACACACACACACACACACACACACACACACACACACATATTTCATTGTAAGTCTCCAAACATCACTAATTGATGTACATGAACAACATAATTGCCAGTAAAATGGTGGCTTAAGTCTGGTTTCAATCCAACAGTGAGTCACTGACCTGTCAAGTCTGCAGATTTTCGACATGTCTCCTGACTTGGTCATTTGAAGGAAAAGTACAAAAATACTCAAGTCAGTCCAACTTATACTATGCAGACCATTTTCGTTGCCCTTGTGGATGTCCATACAGAGTTGATATAAATAAATGAATGTTCAGTGAGTGTACTGTTACAAAAGTACAGCAATATGTCAAAGGGGACAAAATACATACTAGTATACAGAGCAACAAACACTTCAAAAACATCAAGAACAATATGAGAAGATCAGATTTTAACATTGGTCCGAGACTTATGTTCCTGAACATTTTCAATACTTTTAACTTCAAACATTAAACTTGGATGTCATGTGAAATGTCGTTTCCTGCTGATAATAATTTCTAGTGTTGTTTGAATTGAATGTCTTGAGGTACTCCCAGACCCTTTCAGAAAAAGTCAGTAAATATGATGTAAATGATGCAGAAAAATGAGGGAGCTTGATAATGCCACGCATCAGTAAAATAAATTTTCAACCTGATATCGCAATGTGTTTGTGCAATTATTTGATGGCTCAATATTGCATTTTTTGGTCCCCGGAATATGCCAGATTTCACCATTTTCCATGCTCAACCTAAGACATTTGGGAGGGGGATGCCCCGGGACCCCTCTAGTGAAGCTTTGCGCCCCTCAGCGCTCGCAACCAGCTCACTCTGTACAGGTTTTCAGCACTCCGGCTGTCAAATTTCTGAATCCGCCCCTGTCTTAATTCAAGGGGAAAAGAGTTGAGGGATGTGACATACTGAGGAGCGTCACGGTGGCTATGAACGTAGCATACAACTGGCTTTTAATTTTCACTATTTAATGGATAAAAATGAAAACAAGCATGCTAGCCATATCATTTTTCATCAGAGGAACATGGCCGGTGATTGGCGTTATATGCTCGGATGTGCGCAGGGTGGTGGAGTAAGGGCAAGATGTCACCGGGTACGATTTCACAGAGCACATCTGTCTAAAAATTTATAGGAAGACCCCATCAAGGATACAAGCCTTTTATTTGCCTATATGCAAAGGATAAGAAGAAACATGGATACTATCTATCGTTCTTGTCAGATGTCTCCAGTACTTTACCTTCAATTTGCACATAATCGACGAGAAGCAGATTCGATGTTACTTTATGCAAATCCCCGTGTCAGTTACTAGACTTGGGAACATGCAAGAGATCATGTACCAGCTAAAATAGGTACAGAAAGAAATACTTTGATCGCTATTTTTAAGGGTGGGTCCCATGGGGGGGGGGGGTGGTTCTGTTTTCGGGTTGTCCGTCTGCCCGGATGTCCTTCCAGATGTGCACATTCTTGTTAGTGCAATATCTACAGAATGCTTTGATGTATTTTCCTCAAATTTGGCAATATGCTTGCCTTACATGACAAGATGAACTGATTCTGTTGTCACCATGACCTAATTTCAGCAAATGGCTGCATTTTTTCCAGGCGGACCCTTCAGCCAATGCTTTGCGGTGAAGGTATGTCTAATTAATGGGCTGATATACGTTCAAAACATTTCATGACTATTTACAGATTTGGTTGTTATATTTCGGTCTCAGACACTGCCCTCGTAATACAAGCACCGGCTGATTTGCCGCTGGATGTGGGTGCTCTCCTCAGTTGCAGTGGTTTGACAGCATATAATGCGCTTTGCTATGCCAAGCCCTACCTCCAGACTGCAGACAAGGTAAATGGTAGGTATAATTTTCAACTTGAGGAACATTGATATCCTTCCTGCATACCAAGCTTTACAATATCTGTACACGACAAGCAATAACTATAATATTTGCTTTGTTCTATCATGGGCAGCGGGCACCAGCCAATCAGATGGCTGCATTTTAATCTCTGACTAGCGTTAGTATCAGCACTAACTACGGCTCCCTTAAGCAATTTATAATGAACTTTTTGTTTTGTTTTATGACGATGAATAAAATTTATCCATCCAAAAGAAACTATGATTTTGTGCTTCTATGCTTTAAATTTGAAGCAAACTGTTTGGGGTGATAAAATGTTTTGAGGAAGGCCTGAACGCTTTTTCTTTACATACATGCAGCGCCATCTGTTGACAGAATTGCAAACTTCCTTTTGAAACAGTTGACCTACCGTTTCCACAATTTGGCATTCCTAATCGATTGCAAAATGTGATGTTAAAGTTGAATGCAGTGTTTACTCACAGTCGAACAGTGTTTGTCCGTATGTGTGATGCTCAAAAGTTGGTAGAATCAATGGAACTCCTTGCTTGCAAACAAACACTTAAACTCATTGCGGTAATTTGACACTTCCTGTAGTGATTGCAATGAAGTGCCACTTTATTCGATCAACTGGATGGCTGGTAGACCTGTGTACGCCTACTATGCGAAAAGCACTACATTGGGGGTAATTATTAGAGTTACATTAAGTCTAACCAGGATAGAATAGACTTGAATACTCTCGATCCAGTGATTGTGTGGATTTTATGATATCCGACGTCGGTCATAAAACCCACACAATCGCTGGATGGGGAGTATTAAAGTCTTTAATTAGAGGTTATGAAACGTCACGAGACCGAATACAGCGGCTCAGGGGTTGGTACAGGCACTGATACAGATCAAACCATGTGATACCCTTTTTATTACCACTCGCACGAAACCAATCAAACAGCACATAAATATTTTCAACATGTATTTTATTCATAGTCCTATTTTATCAATTTTTACTCTGAATAAATATAAAACTTGTATTTCACATATCCACCTTTACACAGGTCCTCTGGCACATCATAGGTTTCTTTTTCTGTAAAGAAAGACTTAGCAACGCGTTTCAAAACACTAACAATACATTAAATATATTCCCTCTTCGGAAATCTTTGGCCTACCTGCTTAACCTTCCACTGAAGTTGGTGATTCTATAGCATGTTTTCTCTTTCTGGAAATTTCTTGGTCATCAATGAGTTTCTTCATGGTTAAGACTCTGTTGCAAATTGAGTCCAAGCCTCTATCCCCTTTGGTAGCAGCCATTTGAGGGCGATACTGATATATAAGAATATGCTAAAACTTGTTTAAAATTGGAATGTCAGTCTCCAAAATGCACCAATGCAGCACTCCTTTCAACACATTACAGCATTAAGAATGTTACCTTTTTACATCTGGTGTAAGATTAAAATAGGGTATTGTATAAAAATGACTACGGCACACACCCACACTAATGTTGAGTATGTGCCCCCTCCCCCAGACGGGGGGCTGTGAGACCATCCACTGGGCCTCTCCTCACCCGTAAGACCACCCCTTCGGCCTTTATTTACCTGTAAGATCATCCCTTAGGTCTTTACTCAACCGCAAGACAATTCTTCCTTGTGATGAGCCTTGCATTGGTTGTACTTTGAAATGTTCATATATTGGAATGACAATTGCTTCTCGGTGTCCCTCTCTATTATTGCGGTTAATTCTTGAGTGGCAGGTTCCTCGACCTTGCTGATTGCGGGTGCCGGAGGGTTAGGACTGTGGGCAATAGAGCTGGCCAAGGTGGTTCTAAGGGACAACAAAACCAAAATTGTTGTTGCCGATGTAGCGGTAAGTTCCATTATAGACTGCCCTACAAGTACGCAACCCCTACGATGTTGATAGGTCGTGTTTCCCAACAGAACACATAACACCCTTCCGCACGAAAATTTCAATTTCACTCTTATGTATTTTATTTTCTTCTAGTTACCGAAATATGCCCAATTGTAGTGAATTCAAACAAATTACAAATAAGATTTATATACATAAGTGCCTGGTGTGAAAGCCACATTCTGTGACCGACCACGGTTTTTTTAGAATGTTCTTTTAGGATACATTGACATATTTTTCTCCAAGTTCTCCTTCATTTGAAGACCACAGCAGTAAAAAGCCACTATTCACAGGGACAATGGGTGGTCTTGAATGGCAGGCAATACGGTATTTGGTCAATACAGAAACGTGGAATCACATGTCCAGGACCACATGTTTAGATGTTTCAAAACTTCACAGAATTCTGTGGTTCCAAGCAGCAGGATGCATAATACAGCACTGTCGCTCACAACCACCCCCAATACTGTCGATCATAATACAGTACGGTCGGCCATAAAACAATACTGTCGATCATAATACAGTACTGTAAATCAAGAGTGCATCCAGGGGGTATGACAAGCTAAACCTAAAAATTATTAAAAAACCCTCTTCAGGGAAACAAGTTCACTTAAGTGTTATTACCTTTTAGGGAAGTTGCATAAAATCACGCAAGTAAAATGCAATAACGCGAAAGTAGTATTAATTGACCATCTAGTAAAATGTGATATAACTTAAGTCAAATGTTATATTGTCCCTCACTTAGGTGAAAAAAATGTTTTAGGCGTTGTTCATATCTCTCAATGGAACCCGGGTGATCTACTGTTTAGTGCCCATTTCTTTAAATTTATTATATTAAATTTAATTAAAGAAATTAAATTATAAGAAAATCCCAAATGTTTCTGGTTTTGTCGAATTATGATAAATGAATATAAAATTTGTCAATATTATTCATATGTTGTCAATTCATTTGCTCAATTTATTCAGGAGGCCAAGCTGGAAACAGCCAAAGCAGCTGGTGCTGACGTCACTGTTTTGTGGGATTCTGAAGGTAAGATATGATGACGAAATCGTTCAATGTCGTCCTGTCACTTATCTTCAGCACATTTTATTCAGATCGCAAAACTAGAATAGGATAATAGCTGACGTTGTGGGAACCTGAAATTAAAATGGCACAGCACAGCACAGCACACACACACACACACACACACACACACACAAAGATAGAAACTTAACTAGCTTGGCAATTTTAGCTGTGTGTTGCTTTTAAATTGGAAACAAAATGAGCCCGTTGTATGCTCTAGAATGTTTTTATGACCTACAGCTTAACAGAACTCACCACTCTTTCAACACATGACAGTCTGAATGCTCTTATATCCTACCTATTGAGCTTAAAATTCTCAGTCTGGAGATTTGTTTAAAAATGTTGCTAAAATTATATTTTGATGAAATAATGACTAAAGAAGCATCTGAGCATGTGTGCTATTCTTTTGGAGAGAGATAAATATTTTAAACAGCATTGCATGATTATGCCAAGTTTATGATATTTTTGTTGCCGAAGTGCTCAACAGATAGCAGCACAATAAAGTTTGGGTTAGCTATAGCCAAGTGTATAAGTTGTTACTTTCCAAATAAGTGACTTTTATGTTTTAATATTTTACTATAATTCTTTTAACTTGTGTAAAGTTTTAGGATGTCAGGATCATAATGGAATTTAGCGATATTAGTCATATACTTTACCCATAAATCTCTCTCTCTCTCTCTCTCTCTCTCTCTCTCTCTCTCTCTCTCTCTCTCTCTCTCTCTAAAAGTACGCAGAGGGAATGATCTGGATATTGTTTTATACAAACTGTGTTTTTAATTGTTTATTCTTTGTACAATGTCTATCAACTTTTGTATATATTGGTCCATGTCCGGATCATAATGGATTTTAGCGATATTGGTCATGTACTTTACCCATAAATCTCTCTCTCTCTCTCTCTCTGTGTCTCTGTCTCTCCCTTCCTCTCTCTCTTTCTCTCTTTCTCTCTCTCTCTCTCTCTCTCTCTCTCTCTCTCTCTCAGCCTAATTACACGTTTGTTAGGGCTCGTTACTAAGATATTTCCAGAATGATTCCATGTATTTGTTCACATTTTGCAGTATAATTATCTTACATGACAATATGAACTGATTATGTTTTGGTGTTACTATGACTTAATTTGTGCAAACGGCAGCTTAATTAGATGCTTGCTAGGGCTCGTTACCATGATATCTCCAGAATGCCTCTTTGTATTATGCTCTAATTAATGTTCCATAGGAAAAGTTCAGGGTCCGCCCCATGGGGGGGGGGGGCCTTTTTGTTTTCGGGTTGTCCGTCCTTCTGGATGTTCGTCCACGTTTCCGTCAGTCCGGATATGCACATTCTGGTTTTCACGGTATCTAGAGAATGTCTTCATGCATGTTGCTAAAATTTGGCAATATGCGTATCTTACCTGCCAAGACGAACTGATTAGAGTTTGCTCTAATTTGAGCAAATGGCAGACCCTTCAGTCAACACTTTGCGTTGAAGGTATGTCTAGTTTCCCTATAAAACATGTCATCCATTGACCATTTAGTTTTGGGACCCCATGCAATATTCAAATCAAACGCAGGGATCGGTACGGTAAGTGTCATCCCTTCCTCCAAAAAAAGTTTTGAAAAAAATCTAGAGTATTGAAAAATAATTTAAAGCATAATCGTCGTAGAAAGCTGTCAACGTAAGTTAGCCAGGTCAGCAGCTGTTCTTCGTGCAGAATGGGGGCCTGGCTTAGTACCCAAGACACATCCAGGAAAAAGCTTGGATCATCCTTATTTCAAGGGAGAAGGGCTACGCGGTATAGACATTAGTATCCCGCAGACTAAATATTTGTAAGAAATCGGCCTTGCTTCACAATTATCAAAAGTACTCGGATCTAGGCCTATTAGTCTGCCAAAGTATTCTTATGGGCCTAAAGGCCCAGGGGCAAAATGAATAGGTCCATAGAATGATTGGGTATTTGCACGTTTTGGCCTATGGACAGAATGAGATAACACTCTGGCCTATTGTCAAAAATTGTAAAATAAAGGTCGCTCATAGTAGTCATCTTTTCGCTCTGGGCACCTACCATTACTCATCTTAGTATGAGAGAAAGTGTCAAGACTTATGTTTATTTTCAGATCCAAGCGAGGACATTAAGAAAACACAAGAAGCCTGTAATACTGGATTTGATGCTGCCATCGACTTTGTCAATTCAAGTGGTACAGCAAACCGAATTTTTCCATGTGCCAACAGTGTATGTAGAATAATATAATTCATTCATTACCAAATGAATTGCACTTAACATTGTGAAAGCTCAGAGAAAGGGATGGGCGGGCGGGCGTCAGAAATAGTTTCTTTCATAGGTTGTTGCACAAAGTACACTGAAAACTATCAACTTCAAAACTAGCTAAAAGAAAAGCAAAACAGTGTAACAACATTCTTGGAAGTAAGATAACTCTTATATAGACCTAAACATTCAATGAACAAATGCTAGGAAGTAGCGATAAAAAACATGTCTATGAATATAAGACATGAATGTACGCTATCTATTAACCCTAAAAGTGTTGACCTTAAGGTGAGTAAACAACTTTTGTCAGGACACTTTGTGCGCAAAGTGCCCCGAGGAAAGCTATTCACCAAGACTACTTTTTGCTTTAGACTAGGCTTGCTGGTATTTGAATGAAAGGTATCTTCATGAGGAATTTGAATCTTTTAACCATTATATGTTTAACGGTAATGAAAAAACAACTACAGCAATGATTGGGCACTTTAAGGGTTGATATAGGTCACTGCTGTTGTGAGAGCAAATTGGTGCCTGTACAGTGCATTTTTGCCATTGTATTGTGTCCTATGCAGGGCGCTGCGGCTATGCTGGTTGGACTCTTTGGTGGGACGTTTAAGGTGCCTTTGGTGCAGTTTCCTTTAAAATGCATAAGTTTGCATGGCGTCATCACAGGGTCATTAAGCCAGTTCCGGGAATTGGTGGAGCTGGTGGCTGACGAAAAAGTAAGCTCGGAAAACACAAGTGGTCAAGACTTTTACATGTTCAGTTTTGTATTTTGGTCCCAGAGGGCGCTGTCCTTATTTCATGACTGATTACTGATTTGACCCTGTCGGACATTTGTTTCTTTCCGTTTATTGTACTCTGCTGGCCCCAGACGGCACTTTTACCATGCACTTGGCCCCTTGACATGTATAATGAAGGTTATATCATCCTAACTTTGTAAGTCCTTAGTGGGACGAAGACAAGGGATAAAAGTAAAATTTCTCCCGCAAACCTCATAAGCACATGAGGCCACGAGGAAATGGGGTTTTAGTCTCGATTGCATGTTATTATATAGAGGATTTTCTGACACTGAAAATGCAATAATGGCTAGAATGTGTACTTTAAACACTTTTCAACAGGCCTGTTAATCTTTTACACGCAAATGTGAAAAGTCGCCGCATATGCCTCTCAGTTTGTGGTCATATATGACCAGTACAGTTCTGATATAGCATGCAAAAGACAAAGATTAAACCAAGCAGCTCGAAAAAAAGTGGTTTTGTTAAGCGTTTTACCTCTTTTACCAGCTTGGTCACGCCAATACTGGAGCTTCATAAAGGAGGATCATGGTCCTGTTTTGTAGCATTACACTTTCCCCAGCAAGTGGGTTGACGGTGGCTCATACTTGCAACTGCGGCCTTTCTTTCCTATAATTTGGCCTGTTGCAGGTTCGTCGAAAGTTTTTAATGAAGTATTCACAACTGAGTGTTGCATGATAATTTGGTGTCCATTTGTATGGGAAACACTGTGGCACACTGTTTGTATTCTTCCAGTATGCAACGTTAGCTTTTAAAGTTTAAACTGAAGTTTTAAGAAGACACAAGGAGTAACTAATTCCAATAGAGCTACAGGGGCTGATTATCAGTGGTGTTTTTCCAACTGTTTCAGGTGAAACCACCGCCGATTACTCATGTGACTCAAGACGACGCTACAGATATACTGCGTAAATTAAAGGCTGCAACGTACACAGGAAGAGGCATCATAAACTATTCACTAAAACCAGACAGTTCGCTATGAACGCTATGAAATGTCACGGCTCATTTGCGGTATACGGTATTGTAGGGTGCCAACAATAGAAATGTGGCAGTTGGTTGGTTTCATTTTGATAGTGCGTACAAGCTCAATGGTATTTCTTAAAAAACAAAATGGCTACGGTGTCCTCAGAGTCTAAGTTTGAAATGTCTGACTTAGTTTAAAGAGGGCAGAATGTTACAATTAGATTGATGTGATGCACGAACAGCAGAGACGTCCAATTGCACAACTTTAGCTACAAAGTCAGTTACGCACATACAAGGCCTCTTTAGCAGGGTAGCAATAACGTGTGACTTGTCATATTTATTTAGTCTTGAAGAAACATAAATGTAATTAAAAAGATATCCGTCACATCCTAATCTTGCCTGTGGTGTGATTGGCCATTCTTAATCTTGCATTGGTAGAACAAGTCTGAGTCGACAACTTTTCTTAGCACAAGTTAAGGCCCTTTCCAGGCCAGAGGAAGCTGTTAACGTCTGGTAAGGTTTATACACAACCCTCACAGACGTAAACAACATTATACGATAGACGATCACTATATTTGACACCGGCCGCTGACAGTCGGGAAAGAGTTAAAGATGACTGAGCACAAGTATGTTTAACAGTTGAGAATCCAAGTCGAAGTCAAAATGACGTTTATATAGATACACATTAGTATACAACACACAAGGACACTTAGAGAGTGAAACCCTAATGGACTTGTAAACTCTCTGTAAACTGTGGATGGCAACATGAAGTGCATAATCTAATGCAGCAACAATGCCTTTAGTGCAATGACTCCAAAGCAGTCAGTACCACAAGAGATCTCCAGACCACTTGAAACGTGTCTCCCTTAATCGTGACTATTGACCTTTCACCTTGACCCAGATATTTGATCTCAACAGCCTTGACCCCCTTTCATTTCGTTAAATTAATATTCGAGATTCTATGTGACTACCATGATTATCCAATATTAAAATCTACAGTTGTATTCATGCACATTGATTTACTTACAATATAATGTACTGACTCTTTTCCGCTTTCTCAACCTTTTTTCATATTTTGTTGTCATTTTTTGTCCAGCTCTTTATTGGATGCAAGTTTCACAAAGCCCACCATGGCAGCCCTGGTGCGCTGATGCTACGTGTATCTCACCAGCCACACAGAGACATACATATGGGTGCTTGGATTTTTATTGAGTTGGGGCCTTTTTTTCTTGTTGTGCCAATTCAATGCATTTAAAAAAAAGTGAGTAAGAACATTAAGTGTACTAGGCAGTGATTGTTGAACGTACTGACCAATACTGATGTACTAATGTACATAACTGACTGTGAAGAAGGCATACTTTTACAAGACATGCTGTGAGTTATAAGTATCAAGTTCCTTTGCAAGTGTTCATGATAACAAATGAAAGTTGGGGCTGATAAGCACTATAGTTTCCTTTAATATTGGTATCCTAAAGCTGCTCTATTGTTTCAAATCATTTCATGGATATGTTTACATGTGCTTGTAAATCCTACAGGTACAATTTCAGATCGACGCTTCGGCCCTACACCCTCAACTGGTTGCTTGTTATGCAACCCCAATGTCTTTGCCCAGTCTGTGTTGAGTGTGACAGATGACCTTGAATTAGCTGATGACAGAGTCACAAACAGGTCATTTGGTATCCCTGATATATCTTGTGTAGACTGCCCCAATGCATCATTGTACTGATCCTGCACTGGTAAATCTGCAAGAACAGCATATCAGAGAGTTCATGTATATCTTCCACATCCTGGGAAAGGCTAACATGTCCTTCCTGGCTTGGCTTATCATTTGCATAAGGAGAACAACGACCCTTTTGCGTTAGCCTTGTCCAAACGGTAGGACATGAAGTGTACTGTTTTCTGGTCGAGGCTTTGACCAAGGCTGTGACAGTAGTTTTCAGCAGTTTGGTAATAAGCACTGTCCACTACATCAAGCTGGTAAGCTTTCATACAGAGAACATGTTGGAGACCATATACTGATACCTATGGTTATAGGTCTTTGTTCCGTCCAAGAGGCATAGAACCAGTGGCACATGTCTACTGCTACTTTTCTTTCTGTGTCCATTCAGGTGATTGTCAAGTACTTATCATCTCTCAAAGGACTTTTGTATTCTTCTTCCAGTGTTTTGCTGTATAGCTGTGTCCTTTCCTTTCCAATCTCCAACAATTTCCCACAACGTGTGGACTCAAGGAAAGCACTGTTTTGTTCTTTATAAACTTCTACATCTCCACCAGGACGTCTGGCAAGGTGCCAAAAAAAGGCACAATGATGTTTTTGCTTCCTATCAGCCACATTGTGACAGTATTGACCAAACTAATCATCATCCAAATATATACTGTTAAACCAAACAGTAAGCTCCATATTTACATTCTGTGTCCACTTAACTAGACCACATGACCAGCGTGTCATTTGTTTACATAAATAATATTCATAAAAATATCTTTGATTTACATGAAACAGTCATGTGAGGTTGGTCACAGGACATTTTAATTTCTTTAAATTATACATAGTCATATAATATACCATTAATACAAATGCCTTGTTTCACTTTTCTTATGTCAAGTGATTTCAGACATATTGAATACAAAGAGAAACTTCACAAACCTAAATCTGTAGGCGTGTGTACCGTTTGAACACTATCAAGTTCAATATTGTAACAACAAAGCCATATTCCGTACCATTCACTGAAAATCTGCATAGTTCCAAATCATTATAGCAAATTAATTTGCGACAGGAGCATATCCTATTTATAAAATTCGAAATTAAGAAGAATGTTTAGGCTTTATTAGCCTTTATAAAATCGGGTCATCAGCGGGCAATCAGTGCAAGACTTGTTTCGGTGCCATTAATCCCCATACAAGTCATTCTGCTAACTGGTGTTTGCATTTCCAATACAAACATCCCGAGCAGATGTGTTTCGGAATAAAGCGAATATGATGTTCCTTTGTTAATAGGCCTACTTAAAAATGTGGCCCACATTACATAAATGTAATGAAACTACTTTTATAAAGAATAAGTCTACAACTTACATTCAGGATTTGGCCTACCAAAATTGAATAATAATAAATTCTAAAATGATTGAGGACGGATGACAGCGAGTGACCAATGACATTGCAGGATTCAGGCCACCTGACCAATTTTTACAACAGGCACATAAAAATCAGTAATAAATGTTGTTTAAATCAAGCAAATTTAGGCCTACCAGTTAATGTTTTGGTAATTGTTAAATCTTTTCACTGTCAATGTTTGGATGACATTTATGAATATGGGTAAGGTGTTGGTTTAAAATTTTATTTTTTTTTCAAAAAAAAAGAAAAAAAAAAGAAAGAAAACGATGGGTAATGTGTTTCTGAACTATTTATATGGGCACCATGAAAAAAGTTGTGCTGACTGATCTTCCCAAGTAAATACCATACCACACCATACCATACCATACCACGCCATACGATACCATACCAAGAAAACACAAACGACCAATACAGGCTGCAGACCCATTTGAAATACAACCGGGATTGAGTCAATGCACGTCATGTCTCATCACAAAGTAAAATGTAACATCATAGCCCATGTTACATGCATTTAATTTTACATTGAGGGTGTAAAATGTCAGAGGTATTATAAAAACGGTAACTTTAGAGTTGCATATTTTTATATTGTGATATATTTTGGGAGTAGAACATTATGATATTATAAAATTGAGAACTTGGCAGGACAGACATTTCATGGATCGTTGGCAAGGTTACGGGATGGAAAGAACTGAAGATGGCATATAGTCCCAGGAAGGGGCCACTTGAATATCTTCTCCAGTGTAGCCGAATAGCCATGGGATCTTATATCATGACCATATTTGCACTCCTTGTACAGAGGACTGGAGATGGTTGTCAAAGGAGAAGGGATGATGGGAAAGATGGAGGGATTATGCTTTAGGGTGTTTCAGAAGGTGCTGTACCGTGATGTAAAGTGTCTGATGAAGTTGGGGAAGGTTGAGGCAGAGTTAAGCGTAGGACTTGAGCAAGGGTGGGTGCTGTCTCCAATCTTGTTTGCTCTCTACTTGTGTCAATTTGGAGAAAGTTGTTAGAAAGTAGAACTGTAGTTGCAGTGTGGCATGTAAGAGTTCCAGGGTTGTATTTCGCTGAAGCTATTGTTCTGGTGGTGAATACAAAAGTGGAACAGCAGGATTCCCGAAAGATTACAGGGAAGTAAAAGGATGAATGGAGGTTTGAGCTAAGTGAAAATACCACCAGGCTATGGTTGTATGTCAGAATCATGGAGCTGAAGGGTAAAAGAAAATCATCATAGCTAGCCCTTCACTAGAATGATGGAAATGGAGACCTGTTAGAAATGCAAGAAGTGATATGAATGCAAGAAAAGCATGATCAATACAGATACTATAGCCTGACCGATCCCTGGTTTTTTTACCAAAACCAATATATCGGTATGAGCAGAGTTTACCGAGTCCGATACTGAGAAATGTTTGGATTCGATATATGGGGGGAAAATGACTTTGGTTTGCCCTTCGGCAGACGATTGGCAGAGCCAGATGAGTTGTTCAGCAGGCAAATATCAAGCCTACATGTATCAAGCGACAACATGATTTGACAAAAGGGGAGGCTACAGCAAACAATTACAGTGGTCTCTGTCTTGACAGACCACCTTCTTTGAAAGACCACCTCTTACACATATATTGCTTAGTACTTCTTTTGTTATTTACACTACCTAAGAGAAACTACCTGTCTTGAGACCACAATTTGGTCATCCCTAGGGGTGGTCTTCAAGACAGTTTTCACTGTATCTGGATATTGAGTGGAACACACGACCAGGTATACAAGATTGCTGAGGCTTAGAGGTGTGTATTCCCACAGGATCACATGTGAAAATACAGTGGTTACTGTTTATAACTACCCTTAATTCCAGATGTGTCGCATGTGACAGATGGTCTGAAATTGAATGTCAATTCAAAAAAAAAAACCAATTCAAAAAAACAAAAAACAAAAAACAAAAACAAAAACAAAAAAAAAAAAAAAACAAAAAAAAAAAAAAAAAAAAAAACAGTCTATGATCTTGAAAGAGTGGTATTAGAAACTAATGTTTCTTACAGGAGGTGGTGTTCAGGATGTTTTTACTTCTATTCTTACTCTTGCATACTGATGTAGCGCTGCATTTCTGGCTATCCTAAAATTGGTTGGGATTTTAACATTGCCATTACGGCTATTTATTCAGTGTTCCTATTTTGTGTTCTTGTGTCATTCTCATTCCTGGTTCTCTATTTCCTTGTTCTGATATTTCTCATTAAGATGATAGTAAATGTGAGGCCCACGTGATTTCGAACTAAAAAAGCTGTGTTGGGGATTTCCGCCAGAGTTTGGTATGTAAGAGACAGCAAGATACACAAGCGGTGTAGTCTTGCCTGTACAACATCTGACTTCCTTTACACTGTAAACGGATCTTTGGGTACAATATCTTCCATCATACACACAACGACACGTTTTCTCATTTACACACCATTTATTCATCATTTAGTGGCAACCATGGTATACCAGGATAATAATAATAATACAAACTCGACAGGGAAGAATTTCGAATCACTTGCCTCTGGGTCAACCAGGAAATCTGCTTTTATAACAAGACTTTGAATAGGTGGACACGTGAAATACTGCTTCATACTTGCCTCTATGACAAAATTGGAATAAAAAGTGGCTGAAACTTGGGCTTGGATGTGACACTCAACGGAAACGTATCACCGACATGCATGTTCTGTGCTTGCACACAGTTAACGTTATTAGGGTCTAAATGATATTGTTCTTTGTTGGTAACCATTTACAGTTGTCACTGCTTGGGTTTGGATGTGTCTGGGTTACCTTACAGTACTGTGACATCCTGCCATAAGCACTGCTGTTGGCCAGTGATACAAAAACAACACACATCCAGGGGTAAATCCGGGAATGTGGAAGAGGGTGGCCAAAACGTTGACTTATTTTGTAAAAATGAGTGTCTGGGGGTCCTACCCCAGAAAATTTTGGTGTGAAATGGACTTTCCTATGCCATTTTAGACTAAAATGCAGCAAAGAATTTAAGAAAGGTTTGAACAAAAATTTGATTTGTATTTTGTAAAACAAAAAGGGAGTATGCAAAACCTCCAGCACACAAGCTGCATTCTAGATGTGATACTTTTCAATCATCTATATCAAGTTTAATGGATGGAAACATGCAACTAAAAACTTTAATATGATTTGAATCTTTATAAAAATCATTGATAGGTTATAACATAACATGTACACCAGAACTGAAAACTTATTCTCTATATTTCCTATGTTATGAATTAAGCAGCCAAAAAATTGTAGCCAAAAGGGTTATATTTTAGCACTTGACTAAAAGAAAATATCACTAGCAGAAGCCTGCAGTTGATCTTGACCATTACTATTCAAGTACCTGTACATATAAAATAAAGTAAATCTTTTGTTCCAATACTAAAGTCCACAATCCTTTTATCTCCACAATGGGGTAGTAGAAGATTCAAAATATGGAAGTTACTATGCAGATAACACTTTTAACTTGTACCGATATCTGAATTCAACCATACAGCACAGAAACGGATTGTTTTCATTCCACCTGAACAATCGTGTTAACATCAGAGTTCTGCAGAATGCAATTTTTCACTTTCTTTTAGCATGAAATGTAAGGCAGTGTCACTTGAATATATATTTTTTCTGACTTTCAACGTGCATAGTGGGCTGCTTCAATGGTCTCTTGGTTTAGAAGGGCCATTCACTCTGCTGCCAGTCCTTCTGTGTGAGCCATAAACAGGCTCGTGGAAACCGGTTTATCACCTGCCAACTGTTACTAAGATCAAAGCATTTCATACATGTTATATTACCCAGGTGGGCCGACCCAGAGAGACTGATGAATAATGGCATGCAGGTCTCTGTTCGGTTCTGTTCACATTCAACATCCGAGATTCAACAGTACAATAATCAGCACAAAGTTACATGGAACTTTGACCTCTGTGACCTTGATGAGCTTTTGACTTTTTGCATGGGATGATGGGAAGCATCCAATTGATTAAGGGGTAGTTCAACATTTTCACAAGAAATATGAATACAACTGAAAATTTTGAAATATGGCATAAAAACAAGTTTCAATATTGACCCTCCTTTATCTATCTGCACGTCCATGAACAAAAATGTTAAAACAAGAATATAGTTCATCATATGTAATGATATATCATGCATGCTATAGTTTTAGTTGCAACATACTCATCATATATTTCAGGGGCTTACATGTATGATAATACATCTCTTCATAAACACACACACGTAGGTTAGTAAAACAGACAATTTGTGTATCATAATTAAGATTGCATTTGCATGATTTTATCATCATTTTATTGCATCATCAAAGGCACATGCACACCTGACTTCTACATGCACTCTATCCCCTACCAAATTGTCGGTAATCTGGAGAAAATTATGAAAATGTTGAACCACTCCCAAGTTTGAGTACCATATGAAGCCCAGCAGTATACATTTGAAATAATATGTACAGTGAAACAATTGAGAACCGAAAAGATAATTTTCATGTTAAAAACACCTTTCTACTTTGTATTCAGGACATGTAACTGAGGACATTTTTGGTCAGTCACGATGTGCCTGCTATTGACAGGTGTCACGGCAACGTAACATGTTTGGCACAATTAATATGACCAATGTGTTCATTACATATTTCCTCCTAATTGACACTTTGGGATTAAAATGTAGAATTACATAGCACATTTGCTTTGGCATACAACGTACAATATTGCTTGACCATGCAGAAAATAGATTGATTGTGTTTTATGGTTATCTATGCAACAAACATTCTGCATGGTTAGTGTTATAGGTTTTGTATTCGACTTTATGTGACACTTGTTTAAAGAGTCGAAACCAAAAAGGTCCCAAAAGGATTGTCTCCGTGCATGGAGCCCATTAAGGCCAGGATTCCCGAACCTCTAGCAGCAACTATGACAGATCGGATACAGAGCAAGCCATTGAGGGCTTCCTGTCCAGGTTAACTCGCTACAGCCAGTAAAGCTGCTCTGGTGCATGTGCATGTAGCTAACATGTTTACAATGAGCATCGACACTTTGGCATATTGGAATCAGTAGCTGTATTGAACATTTTGTGGTCCAGCTGGGTGTTAAGACCACCCTGGTTGTCAGTCCATGTACTCTACATGTACTAATACAATTCTAAAGTATCTCATTCTCAGATGGGTGGCCTGTCTCAAAGGGTAAAGTATTATGAAAATGACATACTTGCTGCGTGGACAGACAGCCCTCCCACGGGGAATGGCCCCTCTACAGAAGGACCTTGTAAGTTGAGGACCACTGTAGTAAAACATGAAGGTATTACAGTCAGATGCTTACATATATAGCAATGCATATATTCAAATCGAACGTAGTGTCCATTAGGTGACCCATATGTATCCGTCACTGCCTTCATTATGCATGTTGGTAGAGAGCGTCTGCTTTTTCTGCCTAGTCTACCTAAGCGCCACCTTACAACTTAGCAGTAAACGATGTACCTATACCTGCTGTAGAAAGAACAAAATTTAGAAATTATCATTTATATGTATTTAACATGTGAGGATTTCTTAATGAATTGTAATATGATTTAATTTTAATTCTTAAAATATAAAAAATTATCTGCCGACATACTGTAGAGACACGCATTATCGTTACATTTGAATACATTTTATGGAAATGCAATAACCATCAAGCTGGTATAGTAGACTGTTTTATCAAACATCTTTATATTCCCTGGACACCTAATGTAACAGGAAAGTCAGGTATCTACAAACTGCACTTTGTTTAGTATTGTCGAGCAATCAACACCACTTTAGATATTAGACTCTGTTGATACGGTGCAGAGCTGGCTGAGCACAATAATGGTAAGATTCATGTGCAATGTACATCTCATCAGAGCACCCTGGCTTACTTTTGAAGACTGCAAGAATGTGGCAAGGGACACTATGCAAAAATCACACAAACAAAAACCAACATGCAAACAAATAACATGAAATGTATAAGACAAACTATGGCGAATGAATGGTTTCTGGTTGGAAGCGTAAACTACATGGAATGTATCATATTGACTATGTGCCCTTTCAAGAAAGGTGATCTCTCAATGGAGTGGTCCTGAAGACAGGGACCACCATGCACTTAGAATCTGCAATCCATGTTATAAAATTATGCAAGGCAGTGTATATAATCAGACACCTTAAATGAACATACATCAGGTGTTTTTCTATAACATGCAGTATAGTATGTAGTACATTCTGCTGATTTCACCATCAGCATAGAGGGACCACTTTTTCTCTAATTATCGAAGAATGTCCCTATGATAGTGGATTGCATGAACAAGAAGCAGATGCAAGTTTAATGCCCATCTTCGTATATCAGACTTTCTTGGGGGTATAGAACTTGTCTCCTCTGCAGACCCAGCTGGTGATATTTTTACTATGCCCTTTGATTGACCATTTTCCTTGATTCTTGCTTTATTGCTGCAAAAATGCCTGGGTTTTTTATTAGCCGTGGTAACCATGGCAACAGATTGCAATTCACCAGGATTTCTATGCTGCTACTGTAATATGTGATTCCTGATTGTTGTGCAAGTCAAGTTTTGTGAACATTGAAAAATGGAACAACTGGAGTCATGTACATCTAAAAGTGTTGGTTTGATTACTGCATTATTCTACATTCACTTTTTCAAGATGTCATTTCTTGCTGGTCAGTGATGTATGACTAGTCCTATTGAACTGTAGGAAAAGACCAGTTATATCATTTTGTAGTGTCACTGAAATACTGTATGCAGTGAGTCAACCAATGTCATTTTTATCTTCGGCTAAAGCCAGCTTAACCAGTGTTAGCATAATTTTGTCTCTCAGCCAGTGAGTGGTTGATGTATAAAACACCAAGCCACTTCGAGGCCTAATAGAGAAGTCGTAATTGTAACAATTGCATGTATAGATCTGTGTATTCAGATAAATACACAATGCAGTATTGACCAAGTTCCTTTAGGCAGCATGAGCGTGTGCCCAAATTGTTTTAACTTCAAATAAATTTATCACCTTTGAGGAACAGGTTACCAAGCTTCTATTATGTTTTCAGGTATACACCAATAATCGAAGTTTTAGTTTAACCATTCCAGCTTTGCACCAAGATACAATGTTATGATTTTTTATGATACAGCGGTTTGAAGTTCTTGACCTGCAAGTTACGATAAAAACAAAAGGCCGTGACACACAGTTTCCAGCTCTCCTGACTGACGTGTCCTCCAGAGGGAGGACACAGGATCAGGGTGAGGATCAGAACCTTTTTTGCTTATTTCGCCCTCTAGGGGCCATGCAAGTACAATAACATAGACCTACATCTACATGGCTACATCACAAACATCACAACAGGACAGTTATACTGTGAAGTACAGACAATACACTTAGACTTTAAATGATAATACACATGAATGGTAATATTCTATTCCAGAGATAAATAAATTTATACTACAGTATGTGTACAGAGAACTGACAGGAAAAAACCGCATTTTATTATTCTTGCTCTTGCATATTATTTAGCTTATTGATTGTGACACAAACATGTACATCATACATGTCTGACCAGGCTTAATATCATTATGAAATCCCTAACAACTTCCATTTTTTATGATTGCACATTAGGCGTATTCAATGAACAGTGAACACAAGTTGCAGCATTTAATTCATTTAGATTTTCGAGACACCAACAGATTTGCTTTTCAAGCAAAACTTCTTTTCTAAGAATATGAGTTGTATGACATTCAGAATCTGGTAACTTGTTTGTTTTCATTTTGCCCAAGGACTTTTTAAACATCTGATGGTGTGTGTGTGTGTGTGTGTTTGGGGGGGGGGGGGGTATTACCCCAACTTATTTGCTCGACCTTTCAAAAACCCACTCTTTGTTAGGGCACTTTTTCACGTAGATGATACCTTTGTTAGGGAATGTTTTAACCCAAATAGTAGAAAAGATTGGCGTGCAAAATGATTCAGGAAGAAAATTTTGACATAAGGGAAATTTTCCGAATTTTAGGCCATGAAAGGGATGATTTTGAACTGTTGGGAAAATGCACATCTACTGGTCTAGATCTCATAAAAATATTAAACATAGAAGATTTTACAAGTAGAGTAACTGATTTATAAAATACAGAAAAACATATAGCTACAAAAAATTTTATGCATACAGAAGAAAATCGTTCTTTGATATGTAAATTAATCTCTTGCAAACCTCTGTATCAGTACATGTATTGGGATTTCTTATTTTAAAATTTATGTGTATCAAATCGTAAATTCTGAATAACAGAATGTAAATTTGTTGCTGGAATAAAAGTACATTAAAAAGACAGATGATTTATGGTATGAATAAATAATTGAAATAATAACATCTCCATCACCACAAAAATAACAAGAATGTTACATTGTAACAAATTTGCAGCGACCTTCTGCTAAGCAGTGAAAAGAACAGATTTATATGCAACAAGAACTTTACGCTGAACCCTTGTATTTAAAACAGAGTACATTACACTGCGAACGACACGACAAAACGATCCGTCTCTCTTCTTTAGGAGAGGCATAAAACTGGTCGTTTACAGAGGCATTTTGCAAACAGATATTTTTTAAGTTGTGCGCGTAACTTCACCGGAAAGATAAACTCAACCTTTGCAATTGCTGTAATTCCCACAATTGTTCATATCATCGTTGAAGGACAGACACAAAAAAGCACCCGTTTCAAACACGTGAGCTATTATTTAGGCCAATCTCGGTCAAAGTGCTATATCGATATTTTACTCAGTCAAATCGACTTGCAGCATTATTCCACCGAAAACTTTACGGGATCAACTACACTCCAGCATGTGAGTAGCAGCAAACGTTTACCACGCAGTCTGAATATTAATGCTCCTGGTGCTTAAAAAGATCAATTCCTTAACTGGCTAATGTTTATTACATTCAAGCGTGTGTCACGATAATATATATCACTGCAAATTACGTTTTTGGCAAACAATTGCAAAGAGGGGACACTAATATACTTCATGTGTTCGTGCTGTTGGAGACAGTTGATGTATCATATATCGTTAATTTCTGTATGTCGGTCTGCGTCGATGAATACTTCGAATCTTTATGATATAACGTATGTTTTTTGTACCTACAGAAGATTGGACTGTTGCACCCAAAATGCTTAACTTACAGAGTCGGCAGCCGAATGTGTATTGAATATGACGCCCTCATATGGCCAAAGCAAGTACAATCAGGTCTAGTACGTGCAGCATCTAGATAGCGCTAAGCTGCTGCCATAAAAACTATTCCTCAAAAGAAAAAAAACTTGCTGCTTGAAAAACGCCTAGCTCTCCGCCTCAACCCAATTTAGGTCTAACGCATTTCTAGATAAAAAGAATGAAAAAAAAAAACATCTGTGTTCTGCTGCATGATTGATTTATTTCATATCACCACTCCACATTTCTAGATAAAAAGCATGAAAAAAATGACATCTGTGTTCTGCTGCATGATTGATTTATTTCATATCACCACTCCATGTCCTGTATCTTGCTGCTATGCAAACACCGTTCCAATCCTGGGGAGAGAGTTTCGGTTCACAGGATTGTGTTGGCTCGTGGAAAGCAGGCCCGAAACTGCCGGGTGAACAGTGTCCGATTCAGAGCTTTTAATTAGAAGTCAGAGTGCCTAAAACATCGATGCTCCCCCCCCCCCCCCAAAAAAAAAATAAAATAAAATAAAAGAAAAAAAAAAAGAAAAAAAAAGTGGAGAATGGCTTGTTAGAGGATGATGGCATTCATATTCAAAGAGGAAAGAGGAAGGGATATGTCAGGAATTTTAATATACTGGGTTCCATAATAAGCTTGTAATAATGACCAGTTGCACACGTCTATGTTTACTCCTCGCTGTGTCAGCAAGGTGTTAACCTGTTTATAACTTGGAAGTTGGTTTGCACACCTTGTTGTTACTGTCAACCTTGGGCTAACAGGTACTCAACTCTGACAGAACAAAGGGGCTATGTTATCACCCTGTTAAGAATCGTATCTTTCGTTTCCCATCAAATAAAGCCTGCTTTCTTGACCCCCTCTGTTACATAAGTATAGGCAGTATGTGGTTTGTACATATAATTGTGCATAGGTAGGGCAACAGCAGTATAGCTGTATTTCTGATGGAATACCTTGATATCACTGAACTTACTGAACCAGTTTTACGGAGGACTGCAGTAATTCAAGGTAGAAGTAACCCACTTGAGAGATATGATGTTGGATTTATATGCCATTTTCGATTTGCCAAGAATTTGGTCCTGACATACTGGAGTCGGTGTGGGACAGACTGCAGTATGTGCAGAATAAGCCATCTTCTATGCCCCCCCCCCCCCCCGTGGTGACACTTCTTATATCACTGGGGCCAACAATGCTGAACTTTTCCGCAATTGAAAGGGCTTTTTTTCCCATAAATGTTCAGGCAATCGGTGAAGCTGACTTGGTGATACGTAACCTTGTGGTGTGCTGGCCAGGAAGTACCTGGGATAGACGCATCTTTAACAGCAGCGAGATTGGTGCTAGACTAGAAAATGGTGAAGTCAATGGAACATTATTGGGAGACAAAGGCTATCCTCTGTGCCAGTACCTGATGACAGTTTTTCTGCACCCAGCTACAAGAGCAGAGAGAAGACACAATTTTGCTCATTGTCAGACAAGAGTGAAAATAGAAAATCTGTTTGGAGTATGGAAACAGAGGTTCACATGCCTAGCTTTTACTCTAAACTTAAAGATGGAGACAAGTCTTGCTGTCATTGTTGATTGTGGGTTCTTCCCAAAATTGCCTGACTCCGCGGGCTACCAGAACAGTATGGACTGGATGCAGATTACATGAACTTGCAATAACGTATGCAGCCGTCTGCACACCCCAATCAAGGTGGGCGAGCCTAGAGAGCAAGACTTGTCGCACTTTTTGAGAAAAAAACAACAAGGTATGTGTCTAAACATGCCTATTTATTGCATCAAATCTATATCATATAAGTGTGGAAATACACAGTTTTTACTGTAAAGCTTTATATCATAAAGTGCATTTACTAATGCGTTTAAATGTTTTTAACCAATCTGCATGTGCTTTTGTACTTTGTAGAGTGTCACATACACTCACACTGGGGCAAAATGGTTAAAAATACCAACTTAAATTTACTTGCCCTCTATCTTTGGACACATAGCATCGTGTTTGATGAAAGTTGGCAGGAAGATTATTTGTTGAGTGGGAAATAAATTAAACATTTTTGTTTAGTGATAAATGACCTTCACCTTGAAGAATTGGGACTTTCTGGAAGTTTTTGTCCTTTTTTACATCTTTACAACCAAAAATCGCAAAAACTAAAATAAGTGCATACAATGTTAGTTTTTATGTTATCTTTTGAAAAAAAATGCATAAAAATGGAAAAATTAAATTAATGATACTTTTAAGCTTATAGTTTTAAAAATAATATCAAATGGATGCAATAAGGATAAATGAGAGTACCATCCAAAGTTTGATCTATTTATAGATACTTTTGAAAAACGTTCATATAATTATTTTGATTTAAACGAAAGTTGTGTTTATTAAAAAAGTTCAAAATGTCGGTACTGTGGGCCGCCATCTTGGATTTTTAAAAGTCCAAAATGACGCTTGATTTTTATATTAATATAACTTAGTCAAAACTTCAAAAAAAAAAAAAATTAAGTGTATCGACTTTCAAAGCTGCATTCATTGATATATTTAAGCTTCTACCTTTCAAAGTGTTGTGATAAGAAAACGTAAAAAGACGTTTTGCAGGTATGGTAGAAATTTCTTAATCTCCCTGATTTTTTCTGTTTTAAATTTTCAAGGTAAAATGTAGGTTTGTGGCAAGTTTTTTGCAGGTAATACTGATCAATCAAAAGATATCACCAGAATGTGTACGTATTTGGTATTTTCGGCCATTTACCCCCCATTGTGCTTGTCCTCGTGGAACGTTATTATAATCCAAACAGCTGCCATGTCTCATTATTGGTCGTGGTGTGTGTCACAGATGTGAATGTACTAGATGCTATCCAAGTAGCAGGCGGCAACCTGATAGGTTGGTCTGGTACCTGTGCGGTCAGGCTTAGTGATGAGGGGTAGCCAAGTTCTCTCCCCAACTCTTTCTCTTTTTAAAATAACGATTCAATATTTTAGTTTAAACATTTTCATTTGTTTATCGTGTTCCACTTCAGCAATATGCGCTTTTAATTCAATCCGTTTAATTTTGTTCTCGTGTGCTACATCAGACAGTGTTAGGACCCCCGACTTCACATCCTCCTGTAGGCATCTAACAGGCTTCCTTTTGCCACTGTGTGATGCCCTCCAGGTCGTTGTCATCGATGGTGCAGTTTCCCTTTGCCCCGACTCAGATACTGTGGGCCCATCATGACCATCCCCACTGGCATCCTTTTCCATGCCACTTACTGTACTTGTTGATGGCCTACAGGGTGGTGCTGCTAGTTGTACTGCATCAGGACCTATGGGTTAATCCCCATCACTTTCGCCTGATCCACACCCTGCCCGTATACAAAGTATTCATGTCTGTTAAATTATTTTTCATACGCTATACCATGTGGTGTGTGCAATGCATTCAAATATGTAATTATATAATATTTCTGAGGTGTTCTGCAGAATACTGATAAAATTATAATGTTGAACTGATTGAAAAAAAATAGCACCTTCTATCACAAAATTTCATGCATTACTTTTATGTTCACTGAATGAGCATTATGTAATAAACAGGCAATACTGTGTATTGAAAGTAAAGTTTCCTTCATATCACTCTAGGTACAGCTCCACAACTGGTAACACTTACCCAAGTATCAGACCCTATACCTTACTGTGAAGTCATAGTGGCAATAAGGATCTAATCGCGAAAGTAGCTTTTCAATAACCTCATTTGGTTTAGAGATACTTTATTCAAAAACGATGAGAAACAGGCAGAGCCTATATAAATATCTCTTCCATAAAAAAAAAATACAGATAGAACGGGTTTGAATCATACCAAGACGACACGATACAATATTCAATAGTCAAATACACATCACAGGACTATACATGAGTGAAGACAGTAACTTCCTTTAATCACCATAGTTCACTGAAATGCATGGTCAGGTAGGGTCTGATAATCAGATAACGCAACACAGGCAATGGTGCAGAGTTTTTGTATTATCAATAGGACTGACTATACAAGATTTATAATTAAATTATACATGTACATGATACTAATAATTGTATTTGATGTCACTTCATTTTTACAAATCACTCAGATTGCACTTTTCCTTTGCCAAAACTAAAGAGCAAATGTATGTTGGAGAGTGACCATGTGATGGAAAAAAGAAACAAGGAAAACTAGGGCTTACATGCATCATGTGACAATAACATTTTAAATAGTACAGAAACACATGATCCATATTCATTAATTCCAAACCCAACAATGACAGCAAAGAGAAAATATTATTGTTAAAATAACATATAATGTATACCAGTGTTTACTGCTTTCGAATGAGCTATTTCATTATAGACATACCATTTTTTTTATTCTGGTAAACGTCCTTAAGTTTGAAGTATCTACATCTATTAACCCTCTTCCACACAAGCTGGCCATTGGCAAGGCTCTTTACTTTAACTCTTTAATTTTGAGGAGCTTTTAGAATGGTTTAAAGATGCTCTGTACATACTTCTCTCTGTGGCCCTGGGCACATAGCACCCACACGGATGGCCCAGGAAAGATATGCAATCAGTATTATCTGTGTACCTCTGTTCGAACTGGCTAGTGCTCAGAAAAAAAGGGAAACAAAACTTTAGGTAGTTCGATTCATGAAAACTACAATTTGATAGTGCCAGCCTATTAATGCTACATGTACCAGGGGAGTAAAGGGGGTTTGGGTAGTAGTATACTGGGGTATTTATTTCCCAGCAGCCCACTGGAAGACCTCTTATTTTCTAAATTTCGTACAGGCCAGTATTTTAGAATATTGTTATTTCTGTTTTCCCTATTGGAACAAAATGATTACCTGTACTATGGAGAGTCGAGGGGAACTATCCATGCATGTACGAGCAGTACAGGACCCCCTTCCCCTCTCTGGTGCTACCATGTCCATCAATTGTGTACCATAATAGATATACATCATTCTCTGTTCGTCATATGACCATTATTTTTCTTGTTTTTAATGACATTTTTGTTCAAATCCACCAGTTCAACAAGAGTCGCCTTTTCAAGCGAAATGTTGGCAATGTAGGCTACGTTCTGACAATGATCGCACTTACTGCATGTATATTACATTGACAACACACAAACTGAGCCGTCAACTTGGATAATGTAACAAATTTGAATACACTGGCTTTATTTGGACAGTAACATGGGTCGAGGGACAAACTATTGAAAACAGCACAAGGGAGTGTGGCTTCAACCTCGTGTTGTGTGATCAGTACTGAACAAAATCCTCTGCAAACCAACTCCATATTACTCCACTTGGTGTCAACATGGAGTGAACTTGTGGTTTCACAACCTCTGGTTAACTGTTCTGACAAGCTGTTTTCTGTTTAACATTTGGTATTTGGAGAGCACAGAGGAACAATGTAGCAATGTGGGCAGTTGGAGTCCTGGAGAAAACCCTGAGAGTTCTTCAAGTTCCCCCTTATGGTGATACCTAAGTTTTTGGAAGGTAACCTGTGAGCATATAGAGACTGGAAAGGACCAATAATTGTCTGCAAATATATATGGATCTTCATATAATTCAAGCAGAAAAATTTTCAATTCGACCACTGAACATTGCTTTGTCATTGTCAAAGTGCAAGCACCGTCACAGCCATGGATAACCTGACTTGAACACTAGTGCACTGTGGCTAGGTCAAAGCACCTCGATACATATAACAATGCAGGCTTAGATACCCACCATTGTTCCCCAAAGCGGGTCAATTTAGTTAACAGGTTACATGACACAGTGCTTGCATAGTAAAATAAAAAAAATGGGTCATAAAGTCGCAAGGACCAGACTGAGTTCCCTTGGCATTGATGATAAATTATTGGAGGCAATCTGTTTAGTAGTGCGAGAGGAAATGGAGGGGTTTAGAACTGAAGTACAAAGCCTTTGGTCTGAAAAAAATCAATGCTCATACAGATCCACGTTTCAAAAAGTGCAATATTTTAAAGGTAAAAGATATTTTTAGATTCAGGGTGATCAAGTTTATTTTGGATATATCCAGGATCAATTACCTTCATATTTCAATGATATATTTGCAACTCCTGGACAATATACCCACTCATATGAAACTAAAAATAGAGAAAATATCCCTCTTGCAAAGCCTGACCAACTTACTTCATAACACTGCATTCGATATTATATATCCCTTCCCTAATTAGAGACCTCCCTTCTTGCATCACCGAAAAATTGTATACACTCATGTCATGGCTTATCAACTTATACTAAATCTCATTTCCTATGTCAATACCAAGATGTGTGTAGTGTGCCAAATTGTTATGTATGTAATAGTTGAATAACTTGTCGCTGTTTATGCTTGATTATATGTCTACTAAATCAGTATCCAGTGTATATCTTCTGGTCATCTCTCTTCATATATTTAGTACATTAAATCTAGGAC
This sequence comes from Hermodice carunculata, assembly GCA_964020975.1. NCBI lineage: Eukaryota > Metazoa > Annelida > Polychaeta > Eunicida > Amphinomidae > Hermodice > Hermodice carunculata. Next base: position 11,640,087 of record OZ026621.1, on the reverse strand, counting down.
TTCATTTGCAATATAATTATTTTGTAATCGTGTCTCTCTTGATCCAAAGTGGCCCCAGTGTTAGCGGACAAGCCGTCCTTAACTGGAGTCATCCTGACAGTTTTGTTCACATTTCTGCAAACACCAGCACGGAACCTATATCTATCAATTATTACAAACTGTTTGTGGTGTTTATTTACCTGTCCTGTCTGTCAAATAAAAGAAATTTGACTCTGACCTGAGTCTGACTCTGTTTGTTAACATAGACGTTCGCAACTGGCAATAATCTTCTAACCACATCATTTTAAGCCCACAGATTTTCTGTGGTTTTTGGAATGCTGGAATTGTTTTGCTTGATTTATTTTAAATTACATTACAATTGTACATATCCCGGGGTCAAACTTTTACTTGTATATTTAAAATTCTCCCTCACAAAGTACACTATTTGTTTATGAAAAGTGAAGGAGTTGAATAGTTATTGCACTTTGTGAAGAAACTTTGCCTTCGCAATGAAGCAATATATACTTTATTCAATATTAAACTGTGCGGAATTGCATCTCATTTCACCACCGGGGTCTGTGACGTCATGGAAGGGAGCTTCTACACCAACTCTGATTGTAAACATTGACTCACAGCAGTGAATGTCAGTTTATTCATGGCTGACTGGATTAGAATCGGGATGCAAACAAGAAACTGTTCGCAATTGTCCAGTGTGAACTCATCAACCATGGTGAACCAATATTGGAAAAAGCAATGGGCTAAAATAAAGCCAGTCTTTGCTGGTGCAACTGAAGCAGAGCCTGTGCCCATCTTGCTGCCAAGGAACATACCCCAAGCTGGCCCTTTTTATATGCAAAAAGGATCCATACAGGGCTATGTTTTTGCCTGGCGATGTTTTTTTCTTTGTTTTTAGCAATAGAATATGTTTAAATCAAGAAGGTAGGCCATCTTGCGGGGCTGCCAATGCCGGCAGTACACACTACATTCTAAGACAGGCAAAACAGTAGCACTTCCTGCAGTGTTGCTTATGTTGTCATTATTAATCTTAATAATTATTAGCCATGAATCAGACTTAGGCTTTTCAATGCAACTCTTCCCCTTCCCCTATCCCAGCCTTGTTATAAATCACTAAAGAGAATAAAACTAAAAGCCTGCTGCATGTAGGTCTATGATTTCAAATTCAGCTGGTTTTTGAATTTATATTTACACTGTCTTGGCATGCACCGTTAAGTACTGGCATTGCCTATTGGCTGCTGTAAAGTTCAACCAGTCACTTATAACATCGGATTTTTGCACAATGACTTGAAAAGCATCCCTTACCAGTCTATACTTCCCAAGCACCAGCTTTGGTGATCTTCCATGGCAGCTACGGTATGGTCAGTGCTGGGTCCTGACTCAGTCCCAGATGCACTGACAAGGACCGGCTTTGTCGTATCCCATCCACGGCTCTTTCCAGGAAGGCTAAATTTTTCTGTCCATCTTCCTTTCTAAGCGTACATCATCCCCCTTATCCTCAATAAAGTCCTCTTCAGAAAAGTTACAGATAAAACTACCATCCTGCTCATTCTCTGTGTCGCTACTGCTCATGCTTTCTCTATTGCTATCTTTCATTGTATAGACTCCCTTCTGTGACTTCACGACCCACAGCTCACTTGATGTCCAAAAAGGCGGGAACTTGTCAACTTTGGGCACATCATAAACAACAACATTAATTTGCAAATAACTTTATTTTCTTGTGCAAATATGGCAAATTTTCTCCACAAAAGTGCTGTAACACTCCAAGTCCTTCACGTTGAACAAAAAAATAAGTCTTTTGGCATTTGGGACATTTAAGTGTGGTATATTTATCTATATTTCATTGTGCTTTTTAACTTTTTCAATTCTGGTGATTAAATAAATAGTTGTTATTACATGTGACAAATGGCCTGTTTATTTCATATGATGCACGGTGGATGGGTATATTACATTTTATGAGGTTTCAAATGCGTGAACTGTAACGTAAGAAATTTATTTCTAGTGTGGGACTGGAACTTTAATGTTGTGTGATAGTAATCTCCCCGCTTCTGATGCCAACTTATGGTCAACGTTTTCATAAAAAAACACGGTTCTAAAATTCCCGTTGTTTCAATCTATGACCAGGATATATGCTTGGTATCTGCCTACTACATATCTACATCAATTTTACCCTTTGCTGACTCTTAGGGCACCTTATAAAACTCAGCCATTCAGGCAGAAAGGAACGCTTCAAAGTAATCTCGACAAATATTGCAAAATTTCCACAATCTACTTCATTAATTTTAAAGGCCGGGCTATAGCTAAAACCAAGTTGGCCAGACTGACAGATGTGTACATTTTGTTTTCAGTTTTCACCAGGAAAACAAAATGGCAAGTTAAATTTTGTAAAACGTGTGGTTGACAAAATATGTACTTTTGAAATTTAGAAAATATCCCAAAGATATGGCCTAAAAAGAACAATTCATTGTACTGAATTTTGATTGTCCAAAAGATTAATTATGGCGAGCAGGTGCAGGCCTTGAATAGAAGTAGGGAAATAAGGTTAACGGTTAGCGTATGCATTTGACATGCTTTTTCATTCAAGTATCACATGGCCGTTGCAATCACATCTATACAAGAGTTTTAATAGCGTATCTAACCAAAGTATTAACAGCATTTCTATACAAAAGTGTTAATAGCATATCTATAAAAAAGTGTTATAAGCAATTTCAAACATAAATGTTAATAGCATTTCTATACAAAAGTGTTAATAACATTTATATACAAAGTGTTAAAAGCTTTTCTATAAAAAGTGTTAATAGCATTTGTACAAAAAAGTGTTAATAGCATTTCTATATAATATTGTTAACAGCATTTCAATACAAAAGTGTTAAAAGCATTTCAATACAAAATCACAGAACCACAGCTTGCTAAATGCATACATACAATGAATACTTTATTTATAGAGAGTATCTTGAGCAGTGTCACTAGTATTTGTGTAATTCGACTGCTGGCATTCATGACTGAAGATCTGTGACGGAAAGAAAGATTACAATGGGTTAAACCAATCCCCTATAAGTATATCACAAAGTGACTAATGGAAAATACATATATTTGCATGCATAATATATAAATTTGGCAAGATGACATCCCACCTATGACAGAGAAATTTTAGAGCCAAAAGAAACTTATCAGTCAGAATTAATGTGACCAATGAATATACATTTTGTTGACCAATGAACATAATATTGCGACCTCCCTGGTAATCACGTGGCATAGGAAATATGCTACAAAATGATCAGAGCTAATCCGACCAAGTGAGACACAATCTGTCCATCTAAATAGTTACAACCTAGAGCGGATATAACCTTATTGCAAGAGCCCTGGTCATGGTGCATACAAAAGACAGGGGTGTATTCTTTGATGTGGCAACTGTTTTTGCTGTATTCACAATCATGCAAGGGTAGGAATTCTTGGTCTGGCCCTTGAAGATAGCTGAAACATAGTATGGAGCTTCTGTTTACAGAATCAATGTGTGGAGAAGAATCTGTCGTATAACTTTCTCATTTTCTTGTACCATCTGAGGGGGGACACCGAAGACACAGTTGGAAAAAGCTGTTAAAAACTCTTTACCATTTTGTGTGCATCCATGCCAGACCACAATAACATACTCTAGGCTGGGATGTACAAAACAGAACTATATAAGGATTCTAAGAATCGTCTGTTCAACCCATGCTGTAAACATTTAAGTATACCAACTGACCTTTTGGATTTTGCAAAAATTTGGTTTGTGTGTTTTGACCAGGAAAGATATATGCGGAAAACCAAAGACCTAAATGTTTATGCAAATTTACATTTTCAAGGTTGTTCTTGTTTAATTTAAAACAAGGATGGTTTTGAAAATTTTTATTGCTTACTATCAGTGTTTTCTCTGTTTTTTGTGGGTTGAAAGAGACAAGCCCCATATTGGACCATCGAGTTATTGAAACAGGATGATGATTAATATCTCAGTTGCTTCTGTTGGATCGTTAACTGTAATGTACCAAGTTGTGTCATCAGCAAAAAGATATATTTCTGATTTCACAATTTCAACAATATTGTTTATGTAAATTAGAAAGGGCAAGGGCATTGAGACTGAACCTTGTGGGACACCTGTGGTGATGTTCCCCCAAAACGAGGCCTGACCTTGAATGACCACCCTTTCTAAGTGTGCATTGAGATAATTTTCAAAACACAAAGGCAAGAAACCTCAAATTGCTTCGTCCTTTAATTTCAGTATCAGACCCGGATGATGCACTCTATCAAAAGTCTTGGTGATATCGCAGAATACCATCCAAACCTCTTGATCAAGATAAGCCAGCTGATTTACTGTGTTATCTTGCGGCTAATATCCAAACTGTTATTTAGATAGTACATAATTATCTCGTTGAAAGGTAAAAGCATGTTAAAATACTGCTCCCTCAAAGACCTAGCCTATACAAACTTACAAAGAAATTGGTCTGCAATTGTTACATAATTCGGGAGCACCGCTTTTTAAAATAGGGGTTACATATTGTTTTTTATTGTGATGGGAATTTGCATTTCTGAAGAGAATAATTCAGTAATTTGATAAGAGAGGGAACGATGCTGGGACGCTGCTTCCTTCAACAGTTTAGGACCCATAGCATCAGGACCAAATGCGGTATCAACTTTTCAAGATATCGCATATGCTTTATTCGTTCGTCTAAAACGATATTTCCCATAAGGCTGCGCGAAGGTTGAACTTCTTTAGATACAGCGAATGTCGAAGTATCAATATTAATCTGTTTAAGGGAATATTCATTGAAAACACCAGCTTTAGATTTACACCTAGATATCACCGAATTATTGGATATTATAGATGGTATTGACATAATTTGAGTTCCCGGACATAAAATATCTTATCATTTTCCACCATTTTCTACTTTTAAACTGACCCTTATTTACAACATCATACTCTTCATTATGATACTCCTGTTCAGCCTTTCTTGGGTCGCTAATGTATATTTTTTGTAATTGTCCAAAATACCCATAATGATTTTCGTTTAAGGCTTTCGCCTTCCCGCAAGGTACTGGGCAGTGACTGCTTTGTGCAATTGGAGGCTGCACGGACTGACATTGAACATATTGAAGTATACTACTCACTACTTGATGTAAACATGTTGTCGACTGCTCCGTTAACCTTGTACGCTCACTGATGTGTGTTGCAGACTTGTTATAAAGACCAAAGTTTATAAGATATTTTCCGTGATATGTTCTGAGGTCGGCATTTGAATCACCCGTAATTGCAATGTCCGAGTTATAAGCATGGTCAAGGTTAACCTGAAGGTCGTCCAAAAAGGACGTATCAGAACTAGGAAGCCTATAAACAACTGCTAATAGAAATATACTGTTGTGGAGACGAAATTTCGCCCACATTATTTCAAGGGCTCGACTCTCAAGGTCAGTGCCCCCTTGACAACAGGAGCGTGTGATGCATAAAGTGAAACACCTCCACCATGCCGGCTGGTACGGCCCGTCTCATTATTAGATGAAAGCCTGGGGAATATAGATCGCTGCTGGCCTTAAATAATGATAGAAATGTCTCGAACAGAGGTATCAGATCAGACGATGGCACTAGGGAAGATTTAATACATAATAGTTTATCTTCCTAGAGACTTTAGATATTTGCATGGCACATATTCATGCCTCCAAAAGAATCAGTACGCGCCAGGTTTGGATGCACATCTCCTGACAAAAGTAAAAGTGTATCATTTATGGTTGCAAAACAACCTATAGTATGTTCTAAAAACATTTAGTAATGTATAATAATTAATATTTACTGCAAGGTCATGTCCTCACTTGGTTTGCTATCATGCTTCACACTGGAAATAATTAAAACACTGATCAAACGTGCCCCAATAATTACATATGTGGGGAGCACTAAGCACGCAAATGTATCTACCAACATTTCTGGAAACAAATCCAGACATAATTCGGTACCAAATCTAAAATTTGGTCACAACCCTTGCAAGGAGTGCAGCAGATCATACAAATAACATAACGACACCAGTTGGTATATGCCTCAGCAGTAAAATTACAACTATTCTCCCTATATCGAAGTACACATGTGAGAATATTTTCACTTTATGTGAAGATGAAAATATACAATCCCAATATTCTACTAAATTAAGGTCCAATTTACACATTTTATGCTTCCCCTGCAAGAGAAAAAGTAATATAGGGAAAATATTAAAACCCTTATTATCCCGAAGGTAGTATTTATAATGTAAACTGACATACTTTCCGTGCCATACACCATGATAGAAATCTCATTACACGTCGATTAGAGAGAACACACACATACATTACAGAATAAAAAAGTAGAAAAGCAGACAAACTGGCATTAGTGTGCCAAACATAGAATATAGTTAATAGACTCGTAGTCTTAAAGAGAAAACTGATGGAATCGTAAGCCTTTGCTCTCATGGTTTCTACTAAATCATAGAACAAGGAAAGAAATAAAAGTATGTGACGGTAAGCCGCCACTGAACTACGGCAGATTATTAATGGCAGAATGCTCTGGAGATGCCATAATTTTGGCAGCATCATTAGGTGATAGGTAATCAAGTTGACGGGACCCTGCCTTAAACTGGACTGAGTAGTTTACTTCAACTTAAAAATTTAACTTTTCACATACCTTTGTTACACGAGAAGGATAATTAATAAACATATAATTGTATGTAAGTGGGGTTGGCGGTGGACACAAGGCACTTACAGCATAAACACCGCCATCCGGAGAACCCACTGTTTGACAACTACACAATTTATACATTTCGAATGTAGGTACACTGTTACCACTGCTGACAAAAGAGCCGCATGTAGTAAATGTGTAAATATTTCAGAGGGCGAAACTAGTAGTACAATTGATTTTTGATGCGTCACAAAAGACTATAGTATCGCCAATTCAAATCTCTTAAAACTCATCTCAATATGATTGTATGAGTGACAATCTGTGATAACATCAGACTCATGCATTGCTTCAAGTACAATAAGACTTAACCTAATTCGGCAAAGCTATAAAACTCCACCGTCAATTTATTGTCCTCAAAACCCTTGAAACTTAATTTATGTCTTTGATGAAACGGACGAGAGAGGTAACTTTACACTATTATTCCGGGAGAGCTAAAAAAGGAATGGAATAAAAAGGATTACCTTTGTCAAGGTCTTAACTAAAAAACATACCCAGCGATTTTTATTTGCGTGCCCCGTTTTTTTCTAGGGACCAACGAAATTGAATAAGTCAAAGATTAAAGGAAAAAGCGACATGTCAAACTTCAGGGTCTTGTGGTGATAAAAGTATTTGGGATATAAAAAATCGAAGTGTGCTTTTTTCTGGAGATAAGTTAAGTACAAAACGCAAAATTTTTTATGAATTTATGCCAGGCATGCACTGACTTATTTCGATGTTTTTAACATCGTTCATTTTCGACATACTAGTCAATGTTTATTTAACAATTCAAGAGGTAAAACTCTGATCACAATACGTACATCATCTTTGGATCATGACAAACATACAAATATATGGTTTGAGTGTAGTACAGAAAGTACCTTTGAAGATACAAGTGACTAAAGTCGCATATAGTTTTGGTGTATCTAGTGTCATTCATCACAATACCCAGGAAAACCTATTTTAGTCTGTACAACCTGTCGTTTATGGAGGCCCAATATGCATTTAAGAGAGAGAAAAAAAGCAAATGTACATGCTTTCTGGCCGTCCATCCCAATAAAAATCGGTACAAGTTCCCAACCAGCTATAACACACTGCTATAGGTAATCACGAAACTGCATTTCATGTATTGCACCGTGTATACTGTTGTTGGCCGGTAATTTGGAAAGATGCCCATGCAAAGTTAGGCAGGAGTCACAGTATGCCCCTCATCTAGCAAGTATTGTTGCATTTGCCTGAAATGCACACGACAAAAGTATATAAAATAACAATCATTGTATCAATACATAGTTAACGTGACTAACCTGGACAAAGAATATTAAATTTATCCGCATTATTCTGGCGGTAATGAGTGGCAACAATGTGAGAAGCTACATTGCGTGTCTGCACACCACACTGTGAGTATGTTGGAAAGATGGTAACACATTCGTACCAAAATAATAATCGTAGACGTAGAGGCTCGTATGAGATTTATGCCTGCGACTCAATAAACATACAAACCACGCATTTATTACAAAACTATATAAGCGTATTTAATGGTCGCAACGCCGTGAACACATTGTCGCTCAATTAGACAGGATCAACAGTATCTCATACAGAAGTTACGTAAGCGTATTTCAATTTTTCATACACTAATCAATAATTAAGTATACGCTAGTAATATTGTGGCAATATCTTCTTTACTGCATACTTTGCATAAATTTGGAACAGGCTCATTTTTTGGAATTTGTTGTTGCGCCTGGTTTTAGCACATTACAAAGAAATGCTCACTTTGATTAGTCTGTAAAGACCAGGCATATATAGGGGGCCTACTATGTATCCCAATATAAATGGAATGCTATATTTTCCTGTCGAAAAATAGCACAGGTAAAAGGCACCAACACCAGATGTACAGGCTTTCTATCATCCCACCCCTATAGATAGGTACCAGCTCCTAGCCTGCAATAACAGTCTGCCTTCAGTAGTCATGAGGCTGCATTTCATGTATTTACCTTGCACCGTGTTTACCGTAAAGGGCCGGCAATTTTGCAGCAGCGCAGGGCAAAATATATCGCTCAACTACCACGGATTGTTCGTATATATGTACGCCAAAAGTATATACAATAACAAAGGGGTGACAAAATTGTGCTGCGTGACAGGAGAAATGATAAAACACAAATACCAACCAAACCTGCTCCCTAGCTTTATATTGCCATGCCATAGTCCTTGCCCTTTACTCTATTTTATGTTTTTGTATACTCATATTTCTAACATTGTATGGAGGTTTTGGTTGGTACATTTAAATACCACTGCATACATTGGTCAAATTGCAAAGAAGGGTCGTCACGTGTATTACTTATTCCCGCTGCTTAGCTCAAACTGATTTTTTTGTTTGTTTTGTTTTGAAAATGGTTAAAATAGTGCCACCAGTGATTGTGTTTATCTTCTCTGTTCAAGTTTATATTCCACAACAAGGTATTACTTGCCGTATTTGATGACATTTTTATACGTTGTAACAACATACATTTCTACAGTGGTCATCGACCAGACAGTTATCATATACCGGTTTGTATGTCTGGGATGAAATCAAGAACGATAAAAAATTAAATTTTAGTGTCTGGTAAAGGTTTGTTAATATAATGGTTGCATATATACTTTCAGATGAAATGTAAAGAAATATTTGTTCGAGTATGGATCAACAATATTGCCACGTGGGAATATTTTATTGTACAATGCCATAACACAATACCATTAGAAGCACACCTTTTTTCTTTCTGCACCCCTGCTTAACACTCTGAATTATACATACAGGAGTATCTGAGAGAGCAAATAATCCATGATTTTCATAGTATGTTTTTGTGTTATTACATTAAATTTCCTTCTTGATTTCAGTATTTTGACAATGAAGTTCAATTTCAGTTCCCATTTCAATTTCAATGTGTTTCGGAAAGTTTTGGTATCTTTTCACTGAATATATGTCTGGCAAGGACAATTTTTCATGGAGGTATATTTGTCGAAAATTTCAAAAAATATTTGAAAAACAAGAAAGAGAATCAAACAGGCATCAATGTGAGCATGCATTTTTATTTGTAGGTGCAATATTCGTTCAAACGTTGGCTTGCAAGCGCTAGAAATATACAGGTTACAAATAGTAAAAAGTCTGATACAGTGTCATTTTTGTACCATGTCCATATCCCACAGGTTTCAATAAATTGAATTGATTAATACACGATTTCAATAAATATTTTGCCCATGCCGTATTTCAGCACCCAGGATAACTTTTTTTCTAAAGCGACCAATACAGACAGGCGATTTCAGGGACAAAAATGGCTAATCGTCAGGCAGTATTAGTAGATGAAAGTAAACCATTGGAAATTCAAAACAACCCGATTCCTGAAGCACCACCAGGTGGCCTGGTTGTCAAGGTATGTGGAATGTTGCCGTTTTCTATTTTTCTTGCAGTTTGTTTTTTTAGTGCTCCTCTGGAATTCTTGAATGCCAGTTGATTAAAGGGCCAGAGAAACCCGCAAATGTTTCAAATATTGTTGATGTAAATGTTATCATATTTAAGTTATAAGTATAAAGGTATGATCCAGTAAATTCTGACTTTGGGCAGCTTAGATTTATGATAACAGGCATGCAGCAATCTTTGCCAAATGCTAGTCCCATCTTGTAATAGTGATGGCACAGTTTACTTGCAACAAAACTATTGTATTTGATTTCTGCTGGACGTTTCAAGGATAGGATCATTTAACTCATTCAGATTTGTCCAGTTCATTTATTGGTAAATGGTGATTTTTTTTATTGCAACTGACACAACCCACACAGATACATTGACATTTCAGCATATTGTAACCATTGTTGGAGATGGTATATCATGAATGTTAGATTAATTCTTGGTGAAGTAAGGTGGACGCAAGTGCTTTCAATCACCAAACCCGCTTGGAGAAAAAGTCTTTAACCAGGACCATGTCATCAAAAAACATTGTTCCCTTAAATACAAAACACAAATAAACCGTGCCCCATTCTAGGCAACCGAAAGTGACAAGAAGGCCTTCCAAGCTAGTTTCAGTGTGCTGCATACACTGACAAGATTTTGTGATCATCTGTGGTCTCATCTGCAATAGGAACACTTAAAAGGTATACATATATATTTACCAGTGTAATGGAATTATCTAATTTCAGATTCATTCACAAAAAATTGTGTACAAAGTAATCCGTATAGAAACAAAAAGAATAAAAAATATAACTACAGAAATTACAATCACGACGAAAGTAGCCCCAACGATAACAATAGAACTGTCCTGTAGGCAACATAGAAGAATTACACAATCAAACGAAAATGACTAAATCACTTGCTATCTTGTAAAAATTTACTGCAATAACAGGTCTGAAGTGCTTAGCTACTCTTGTGAGCTCAAAATGCGATCCACAAACGGTTAGTACATGGGACCCAATCAAGATATGCCTTTCAGATTAAACCTTTAACCAGCTGATGTTTAATCAAGATGTCTTTCTGATTAAACCTTCTTCCAGCTGATGTTTGTATAGAAAGGCATTTTGACAGTAAGTCCCATTTGCGATATCGCAAAATCATTCAATGCTATTGCCAATTTGTCTCATGAAGTCATATTTCTCAATCATTTAGTAATATTGCTAAATAATTTGGAGATGTCACTGGATGATTAAGGGTTGAGGTTAAAATTTAAAATTACTTTGTTAGAGTAGAGACAATGTATACTCCATGTTAGCGACACTGACACTGGTGTTTTAATACTACCAGTACGGTACAATTATCTGCCCCACTGTCTGTCTTGTCTGTGTTTGTCCTCTTCTCTCTGTTCCTGTGCGTTATGTGTTGTCCTGTGATCATTTTCTTCTGCAAGAGGGATTTATACAGGGCCGCGCCGTGTTGTCCAATTGCATGTAACTTTCATATGCATTATATTGTATACTTTGTTGAAATAAAATACGTTCAAACCAATAAGCAGGGTAATACAAGCCCACTTTGGTTTTGAACACCCAAACCAATGTGCACATATAATGTCTATGCCAATGTCTTTGCATATGTAAGGTCTATAATATCAATCTATGTATATGAAAGTGAAACCCTTTTATTGAGAAATAAATGCGACAACAATTTATGTATCAAAATCAAAATATTATGCAACACTTCAATCACAGGAATGCAATGCATCTACCCATATCTTCTCTTTTCATGGAATGGTTTTTTGACCTGTAGTATATCATGTTTCATGTTATTTTTGGCATGCTGTTAGGTCTACCAAAAGTCGTCGACATAACACTATCAAATTGTAATATTTGAAGTCATGTCTTGTGCTGGTCTTTGATGTGGCATTTTCTTAAAGTTAATTTATGTATGGCTCAGTCTGTGATGATTTCGAGGAATACGATATTGAAAGTTCAAACACACACACACACACACACACACACACACATGCATTTGGTGACTGAAATGCTGATTTTTTTCGTATAAATTGCTTACAGACTATCTTTGCTGGAATATGTCACTCAGATGTATATGTTTGGGAGAACAGGTTTTTGATTGAGGAGGGTACATGCATCAAAATTACAGACATGCTCGGGTATGATTTTCCTATCGTCATTGGTGAGTATTTGAACATATTTAGCAATAACAACGAGCACTTTTGTAGTATAACATAATAGTTGGAAATGAAATTACTTTGCAATATTTTTTATCAGCTTTCGGAATTACTCATACACACGTTTTACTATAATAAACAAACTCGCATAGATGATATGCTGTATAGTGATGTTGTTGTGGATTGTGGCTAACATTAGATCACTAGTGTACAACCGTAGGCCTGAACGTAATATTTAATCCCATATGTGCGCATGCACAATTGGCCTAAAATGTTTATAATTCTATGTATATTTGAACAAATTGTAGGACATGAGATAGCGGGTGAGGTATTTTCAATTGGAAAGGACCAAAAAGTAGGTAAGCGATTTGTCATCTCACGCAGCTATTTAACTGAGTATGGTGGTATGTATTTAAATAAATTGATATGCACTTTTAAAGTTAATTTTTTTCAACCATAATTCCTCCAATATTGGAGTATGGTTTAGTTGATAATGCGGTAAAACCTTTTCTGGTTTTATAGAATCTGTTCAATACCAGCTGGCAATCATATATGATATGCACAGGCGTTCATCTTTGTGTGAAAACTCTGGTCATGAGAAACATCTACTTTAAGCTTTGTCATTCCACAAATTGATACATCAACATGTTCCTGATCATCTATCAAATATTTTCCGTCCTGCCCCTGAAGTCGCTTCTTGTACCAGTCAAAACAATCTCATATCAGACAAATTAAGCGCAGAACATGAAATGATTTAGTAATCTTTCAGTCTTCCCCCAATGACCTATCAAAAGATATTAAGGATATATCCTGCCCTATGGACATGCGCATGGATGAGATTTGTTAAGCTCAACTAAGCATAGCCCATAAAGCACTGCACTTGCACCTCATGAATATCAGTAATGCCACCACATGTTCATGTGGAAGTCCGATTAAAGTACAGGTCACTTCCGTGTGTATGCTCCCCGGAATACCCTATTATCAATTGTGGAAACCAGAAATCGCAGTCTCTTCTCTATCTAGACAAAAAAGACGTAATGTCATGCAAAGGATAAGTCCCTGTTTAGAGACAAAATCGCATTGATAGAGGTACAAAATTTTCTTGCAGAAAATCAACGATTTACCTTTATAACTCCAAACATGAATCTGTGCATGATTGGAGTCATGACGTTTTTCCACTATTGCTTTCTGTTCACCTGCATGGACTTTTGTCCAGTGTGTTTTGCAAAATACCATGTGCATGTTTTTGGTATGGAGCGCCTCTATATTGGCTTTGTAAGCTGTCAGATCATCCAGTCTATATGCAGGTTTTTGCAGTAAAATATTTAATTGGAAAGGACGAGCCTCCAGGTAAGTGATGTGTCATATTAAACAGCTATTTTGTCATAAATGATCATGATGCTTATATACATGCATAAATATAACAAATTACTTAGACATATTGTAAATATTCAAAATCAACATCCCGATACATATTCAATAGAATCCAGATCAGATATATATATATATATATATATATATATATATATATATATATATATATATATATATATATATATATATATGCCTGCCTGCAGTGGAACCTCTCTTAAGGGACCGCACATTGGACCTGTGAAAATGGCCCTTCCTGACAGGTGGTCCCTTAGTGCAGGTGAAATTGAACTAAAATATGGTAATGGGGATGCTGAGACTAGTCTTTTGGCACAGGTGGTCCCTTAGCAGAGGTAAGCTCACAGACAGGTTATATATATATATATATATATATGAATACACTGCAGACAATTGTGTTTGTAAGCGCGATGGGACAAAGCGTCCAAGGGCATCCCCCCTGCCAGAGTTGAATTAAAATCTAAAGTTTATGTTTGGTGTCATTTAAGGCATCATTTGCTACCAATTGTTAAGTGAGAAAATTTTTCCATGTAAAAGCTTAAATTATACACATATTCATGATATTAAATGATCCTGTCTATCAAACAAATACTTCCAGATTTTATTTTCAAATACTATTTATAAAAGATGGCTTTTAAACTTCAAAAAGGAATTAAAATATATCATCATGCTCGCTCTTCAAACAAGAGCATCTAAAACTATAATAGTGGTTACTATATTTTCTGTACGTAAATACTTAATCGCAAAAATATAAATATAAATAAATATAAATGTATATTGTATGCGACAAAATCGCAAAACTGTAGGAAGCTGTCAACACTTGATGCCAAAGTTATGCCATGTGCGGAAAAAGTGCCGAGTATCGCAAACATCAAGCAGAAATGAATAACTTCGGCAATAAGGGAACGTCATAAAAAGATCGTTGAACGTATTTTAAGGTTACTTGTAACAAGGAATCAGTATAAATTTCTTGTTGTAATGTGATCTGGTTTGAAAGGTTACTTGTAACAAGGAATCAGTGGAAATTACTTGTTGTAATGTGATCTGGTTTGAATCAACATTTAGAACACTTTTATTTCCGACATTGTACACACAATTCACACACTTGGAAATGTGATAAGCTACAAATACACGTTGGGGAGTGGCCAGCTAATCGATACGCGTTGCTGGGTAGGGCAGATTTTTCACGGGCAATGAGATCACTGAAAGTGAAGGAAAGAGTGATACAAATTGACAAAATTAGTGCTACTTTTTCAATTACGAGATATTCTGTCGTATATAATTACATGCCCTAACTGTAGTGATTGAATTAAAGTTTAGGAAAGCATTTTTATTTCCAAATCTATAGTAGTACCACTTTTTCAAATCGGAGTATCTACTTCTTCCCCTTTAAGTGGTCCCATGCTCGATGTAAAAGATGACAGAAAGCTAGACAGGCAGTAAATATTTGAAGTGGCTCGATAAAGCTATATGACCGAGAAGGTGACAGGCGATGAAGTAGCACAGAAAGAGATAGTGGTGACAAATGTGTATTTTTTTTGTAATAATGTGAACAAACGGGGAAGTCATTACAAGAATGATGAATGAGGGAAGGGTAAATATTTAACCGAGACTAAAGAAGTTATACGCCCGAGGAAAGGACAGGTCACAAGAAAGTAGTAGCATCATTACCTGGGAACTAAAGAGTCAATATTTATTAAAAAAGCGAACACTCAGAAAAGGGGGAAGCTAGAAATGTTCCTTGGGGAGGGGTAGTGAGAACATCGAAAGGGGGTGGTGGTGGAGGGCAGGATGGGTGGTAAATGTATGTCGGCAGAGACCTATGGCAAGTGGAAAAAAGTTCGTATAATTTGACAAAAATAGTACTGTGCCCTGTTTTAATGAAAAAATATATATTGTCCTATATACTTACACATGTAAAAACATTTAGGATAGCGTCGTAATTTCTGACATGTAGCTTAACACAGGTCATACATGGGCACAACACAAGTGAATCACTATTTGTGTAAATTACAATATGAAGCTATCTGTAGTCCGTCCCATTATGAATGTTCAGCTGCTACTCAGAGAGACATGTATGGGCTCCAAAAACATGTTTTGAATAGTTACCCGCTGAAGACTCTTTAATTTATTTGGGCTAATACGGCCTATTTCAAAGTTCTACAGAAGAACGTGTGCAATATGGACAATGGTATTTCCATATTCTATAGCCTTGTCCTCCAATCGGGTCGGGGTGGGGGTGGGGGTGGGGTACCAGCTTGAGCAGGCCTCATGGTCAGGTTAAAGTTGATCCTCAAATCAAGGCCAGGCCTCGAATTGAGGCCACTGATCCTCAAATCGATGATTGTCTTCCAATGGGACCCCATGTGGGGAAGGAGAAGCTGTCCACAGACTGTAAGAGGACTGTAGTTGACAGATCCCATTCGAGGGTCCCATCTGCAGCAACTTCAGGTCAAGTGAACAAGTATGTGGGCAAAGGCATCTCCCATTCTGCATGTCCTATGGCCACCCGTTCATCGGTACTTCAACAGCAGGATGGAACCTTAGTGATCATTGAGGTAGTAATTGCTAAGATAGGGAGGAAGTCGGTGGTGAATACAGGTGGAGCACAACTGATATCTCTCCCCATTGCACCTCCTGCTCCAAGCTCTCCTTCTGTCACCCTACCAGGTCAAGCTTTGACTGTGCAGGTGAAGGTGACTGCTCAAGTGATCATGGGCAAAGTGGAGGTGCTGTTTGCCACAATTAGTTAACAGCTTGATAAGTTGGAGTGCAAGGTTACCTCTCGGGAACATGTGGTTACCCCTTCTTTCCCTGCCCACTTGAAAATGGCGGGCCCCTCTTGTGAGAGTGGGGCTACCATACTAAAGCCCAAGGTAGCTGGTGTGGTTAGGGCACTAAATCTTCAGTGGTGGTCATATCTGATTGTAGGTTCCTTGAGGGCCAAGGGTTGGATCACAAAATAGTACTTGGTGTGAGGGCTCAGCCATTACAGTCACTTTTGAGTGGAGTGAGGGTCACCCTGGCGGCTGGTTGGTCACGTGCCACCCACCCCCAATCACAAGTGTTCACACTCCCACCATGGGTGGGGAAAGAAGAAAAGGAAGAAGAGGAAGAAGTGTCACAGACACGTCTCCTCTTCTCCTGTTCTGGATGGGAAGGTGTAAGGCCAGAACTGCAGTTTGAGTGATCACCTGCTGGGGAGAGGCAGGTCCCTCCATCAGCGACTCCCTTGCCAAAGGGTGTTACAGTGGTGCAGGATGCAGCTCTCCGAATGCCTTGTTGTCCCACCATGGGAATGGATTGGGCAGAGTTGGAGGATCTGCAATGCCCCCCCCCCCTTGTAGATTGATCAGGAGGTCAATCTTTCATCCATTAGGGAGGTCGACTCTGCAGTCACCTATTTCTTGGTGGGCCAGGGCACTTTGGTGCTTGGGACTACCCCTGTGGAGGCTAAGGGTCTCGCATGTTTGCTGACAGAAGGGCAAGCACAAAAAGCTGCTACAGGTGTCACTTCACCAGCCCCCAGACATATTTGGCTGTTGCGTGCCAATAGTCTGGTGTCCCCCCCCCCCCAACTGGCCAGCTTCTGTTGGGTGTCTTACCCATGGGGACTCTCTGTGTTTGGGAAGAGTTGCAGTCTCAGTATAGTGCTGAGTCTGAGATGCTGGCTGCTAATGCTTCTGCTTTGGCCAAACCTCAGCTAGGCACTAAGGCGCTGACCAAGGAGGAGCAACTCGAGAATTTGCTCTTTGGATTGGGAAATTATCTGGAGGATTGTCCGTGGCAAAAGACATTCTGGATATCGAGCACTGGGACTTTCCTAACGAGAACTCTGATGCAGAAGAGGAGGACCCTCAATTCTGGGATATTATCTGGAGGATTGGCCTGTGGCAAAGGAGATTCTGGACTTTGAGTGCCGAGACTTTCCTAGGGAGGACTCCGATGCAGAAGAGGAGAGCGCTCATTTCTGCCACCTGGCAACAGAATGGAAAGGGGTTGAGTCAAGGCCACTTCTTGCTGCAGCTGAGCAGGTGAAGGCTCTTCAGTCCATAGCATCAGCCCAGAAGGTAGGAGATTGCGGGAACTGGTTTCCCTCTGAGGCAAAGAAGCCAGGTTCTGTGTTTCAGGCAAATGTCACGTTCATATGAGAAACACTGCCCATGGTGGCAGTCCTTGAGCCCATATCAGTGCAGCCTGGATCTGTGCCAATGTTGGTCAATGGTGTTTAGACGGTACCCAAGTTAGAGGTGCCTTTCTGTGCTTTTATAGCCTGGAAGTTTGTGGAAAAATCAATTGAGGTGACTGTGTCTAGCGACAGGCAAGAAGCCGGAGCCTCCAGGGATGGCCTAATCCAGGGTCAGTTGCTGGCTGAGCCGAAGGTGAAGTTGGAGCTGTACTGGACAAGTTGGTCAATGTAAACTTCTCTCCTGCGATGGTGATGCTCCCTTATTGGACAGCGCCATTTCTTATGGGACCCCACCCCTGTCATCGCTCTGGCCTTTTGAGCAGGATGCATGGGTTATGACAATCATGCATCCTCACTCAACTGTTTGGAGCATATGCTCAGCAGAGCCATTATGCTCTAACACTATAATTAAGTTGATGTGGCACAATGCACTTCTCTGGGTGGCCAACATGTCTGCTGCAGTAAGCAAAACTGCTTACCAGCTGGCCTTTGACCCAATTGGTCCAGGGCTGGTCCCACTTCTGGAAAGGGCAGACAGCCTGGCAAAAGAGAGGTGGCAGAATTATATAGATGAGGCTTTGCTTCGGGGCATGGAGTTGACAAAGGTGTTGTCTTTCTCCCATCAGCCTGCAATAGATGTGTGAGGCCCCATGGAGCAGCAAAAGCAGCAGCAGCCAAAGTCGAGTTCTTCTGGTGCTAAGGGCAGCCAGAAGCTGGCGCCTCATTCCAAGGGAAATGCGTTGGTTGTCTGATGCCTCTGTGGGCCAACAGATCTGTGATCTCTCTACCTTCTTGGTGAGGAACTGTCGACTGATGACGAGTGTCATTTGTTGACCACTGGTACCACATAATGGGTGATGTTTCTGTCAGGAACGTCGTTTGGCATGGTTACTCACTGGAGTTTGCCAAGGGCAATTCTGCTCCCCTGTCTAGAGTTTCTTTCTTTTCTGCTTCATGTAGAGGTGCAACTGCAGCTCTTGTGTGAGACCATGCAAAAGCTTGTGAACAAAGAGGCCATTGAACCAGTGTTGGAAGTATGTTCCTCAGGCTTTTATAGTTGTCCCTTTTTGGTGCCAAAATAAAAAGCATGCCAACACATATCTTGTAGTGCAGCACTTCATGATAGAGCCCCTGGCCACCATTACAGCCACAATGTGACAGGGCAATTGGAGAGTCTCGATAGAGTTGAAAGACACAAATTGGCACATTTCTATAGGCTCGTGGTCTAAAAAATATCTGCACTTTATAGTCAGCAGAAGAGTGTTTGAGTTTCATACTCTCCGAGTGACTGAGGTGGCAACTTTTGTGAACCAGCAAGGGATCCAGTTGCACATCACTCTGTACGATTGGCTCCTGCCGTTTCAGGACAACAGCCTACTTCTCCTGAACATGCAGGGCATGCTGCCACTGATTGTGAGGTTAGGCCTCATTGTGAATCTTGTGAAGTCCAGTCTGATTCCCGCAAGGGAGTTTGATTTAATGAGGATTCAATTCTTTGGGAGGAAGAACACGGAAAGGTGGTGGTGGTGGTGGTGGGGGGGGGGATGGAAAAGACAGGCTTCTTCACAGTCGCAGTCGCAATATTTTTCTTACTTTCTGCTGTCACTTTCATGCCTCTCTAATTCTGTGTTCAAAATTTATTATACACAATCGTTGTTGCGGAACTAGAATGCTAATATATAGTTTCTAGTTCTAGCAAATTCTACCAGAATTGACCATATTTCCCTCTCACCCCACATCTCATTTTTAAGGCCCATATGCCTTTGTTACGCATTGAACAGTGATCATCATGAGGGATGTGTGTGCAGGTCCACAAATGATGAGCCTCGTGAGAACGTTTCTTGCCGTTAACGTTAGTGGAGGCTCCTGTGAAAACTTTCACATCCAACAACCTAGCAGGAACACTCCCAGTCACTCAATACATTTTACGTAAATTGGTGCTATGTCACGATCATAGAACAAAGTGATAGTAATAACAAACATTTCACGACCGGTTGTCAAAATGATAATGATAAAAATTTTATTATGAAGTTGTCTCATTTCGGGGCAGGAAGTTTAAGTTGCAACATTTTTGCTGATGATACTAGTGTCTGTTTGACGGACAAGAATTTGGAGAGACTATATTCAGTGATATACATTTGGATATTGAATCATATATCGCAGTGGCTTTAAAACAAATAAAGTATCCCTAAAAAATCGAGTATCAAGATTTTCTAATGAAGTTGACGTCTTGGGAGGGTAAAGTTGAGGCAGACATTGTTTTACCTTGCGTTTGATCAAACTTTATATACAAGAACACTAAAATCCATCATTATTACAATAAGAATAAAATAAAATAAAATAAGGACCATCTAAGTTCTCAGGCATCACGAGGAATGAAATACGCCTGCTATTTTCTCATCCTTTGTGGATAAATTACAAAATTCAGATAATACTCACTCAGCTGATGTAAATCATTGTTATAACAAATTTTAAGCCTATTGTGCTGTATTTTTAAGTGAGAAAGGAACTTGGAAGGGCTAAACCACGTTTTCTAATACATATTATGTCAGTATCAAAACTGGTTTTGTTTTGTCCATGTGGAGACCTTGTTTTTGGTGTTTACATAAAATTTTGGAAGTAAATGCTTCCTGCACTAAATTTTGACCACTTTGGGGTTGGTGTCACTCTGTGGGCAGGGGGTTGTGCAACAGCTCAAATCTATTCCACCTATTCAAATCAAATTACAACAATGTAGACCTGAAGGTCTGCTTATGGCTCCTGCATAGTCTATGTGGGCTGGTACATAACTATTGTTAGGAATGATACTTTCTTTCCAATTTAAATGTATGCTAAATTCAACTTTTGGCATATTGCATCATATATGAAGACGCAATTCTAATGTAAATTTAGTAGTCTGCCTTAAACTTCCTCATTGTCCTGTCATTGTTTGGATGATGACTATGAACTATGGTCATGTACTTACCTTTTATAACTGTTCATTGAAATTAAGGGCAAAAATTGTTTTAGGCCTACTTTAAATGAATGTGAGTGCTTTCCAAAGTGGAAGGATTGGGATCCCATAAAACTGGTTTAACCCCGTGCCAATATGTTGGTAACCTATTCGAAGTTAGGTAGAAGATACCCTCATTCATTTAAATACCACAATTGTTCAAAGTGGAACCTTTTGACGCTGAACACTAGTATGTCTTACTATTTTGAATATGATATTGGATCTGACAAGGCTGAACTGGTATTCGGTATGGTCTCATCAAGGTCATTGAAAATTGTTGTCCGCTTCTCTTTTCGTGGAACTATTATGTTTTTTTGCTAACAATTTGAACATTCAGGCATTCACTGTGCATGTTGTAGTGCAGTAAGTCTTCAAAATGTGGTGGGACTGATGTTTTTTTTCCTTTTTCTTTTTTTTTTATAATTGTATTATGAGTATAGTTTGTCATTGTGAATATCATGTCAGGTTGGCTCGAAGTGTTTGATGTGTAGCTGATACATGGTTACCTTTAATGCATGGGTATTTTTTTAGGTCTCTCTCTCTTTTTTGTATAAAAATTAACATCTAAAGCAGCTGATGACAAGTTGCCCTATGTCTGATTGTCAATGAAAAAATCTAAAACTGTTACATGGAAGACAGCTGCACTTACATTTACCTTTAGGGATTTCAACATGATCTCTCTGTCTCTCTCTCTTTCTCTCTCTCTCTTTCTCTCTCTCTCTCCCCCCTCTCTCTATCTAACTCGCTCGCTCCTATTATAAAACCTATTTCTTTCACTGATAAATGTTGTAGACTTTTACAGTATTTAGGACTGTTATATATTTTGACCTTTTGAACTTTATAAAACCATGAATTAGATGTACATTAGGCTTAGCTGACTGGCAGATGACTTACAATGGCATGATACATTTATTTTATTCTAAATTATTACCTTAATAAAAAACTTATTAGATGACTTGTGTAATTTTGTGCATTCTTGAACATTTAATATTCCTTTCAAAAATACTTCTTGAAACCATAGTTGAAATTTTACTGCTATATTTACAATTTTTGGCGATTGTAAAGCAATTTGACAACTGTTCTTGCCATTTTGATTGCTGTTTTGCATTTTCTGCCTGATGTCACTTGTTTCTAGCCGCCGTTTGACATTTGAACCAATGTCAAGGCACATTCTGATACTGCATTCAACTTTGACCACTATACTTGCAGATTCAAAATTACTTTTTGAAACATTCAATTAGTACGGAAAAACATGATCCATATTCATTAATTCCAAACCCAACAATGACAGCAAAGAGATTTCAGACTTGCCAAAGCATTAACATTTCTCTTCCAATACCAATATAAAGAAACAAATTTCACTCCTGACTTGAGACAGGCAGTCACCCACAAAAGGCAACTGGTGGTTTTAAACCGGTCCTCTCAGGTCCTCTCAACCTTAGAAATATTCATCATTAACTACAGACACTAGGTCCTCTCAACCTTAGAAATATTCATCATTAACTACAGACACTAGTTTTTTCCCAAAATGTATAGGCCTAACCACCCAAAACACAAATTTCATTACTTCTGCCAAAAATAAAAACAGACCTGTTAGGCCTATCACCTTTTAGTTCTCCCGACTTGTCAGTCATCTAAGTTTACAGCAAAAGAGTAAAGTAGGCCTACATCGTTTTTGTGATATTTATGAATCTGGAACATTATAAACACACTCTACCTCCACTATAACTATGAGTCGGAGAACAAAGCCCACAGCACAACATAGCCAATGAAGTAATTTTCAAATAGTATGGAAAAACATGATCCATATTCATTATCTCCTTAAAAACAACATCATACCTTAGCTACATGGCTAAAATACATTGAATTGTATAACCATGTTGTTTGGATTGTTGTTAATAGTCATTTTAGGCATGGGGGCTTTTTTGATGGATTTATGTTGGTGTTAGTGTCACTTTGTGGACTTGTATGGATGACGATCATTGTTTAGAAAGTTGCAACTAGTATTTTTAAATGCTGAATTTTATTGATATTTTCGACAAATTTGGAACCTGTGCCTGCAAATTTTCTACTGTGGTGCAGATATTGGTCCCTTTTCATGAATTGTATGGTCCTATATTTACATATATAATGCACATATTTAGACTAATTTACTACAATTGGCTTATACTTGTAAACAATAATTTGGCGTCCTTGTCATGTTAAAACTAGACATGGCTTTTTTGACCCTATGGACCTTTGGATGCACGTTTTGGACTCTTTTGGACACAGATGAAGTATAAATTTATGTGATTGAGCTAAATACACCAAGGAACTGTAACAATCACTGCCACAATAAAAAATTTCTAAAAGAAAAGTTCCCACTGGCACAGTGACTGACCAGGTGAAGTTTCCCTTCAGGGGGAAGACTCGAAATCCTGGATTTGTAAGTACCAGGGAATGTGGAATTCGATTAACATCCTTGTTACAAAATAACCACTCAACTCAATAAAATATGTCTATATTCATATTTGTTTTACTTCAAACATCACGTAGACTATTACAGTGGGAAAATAACAAAAATAACATTACTGTCACTTAAGCTGATGAACGGAACATATTGTAGATGATTGAAAATGTGTGGAAATAATTTGTAGCCTAATCATGAAATAAGACACTAAGTTCCTTGACTTTAGAAGACGATGTCCACCAGAGTAATTCAACCCCTAGTAGGCCTTCTCCACGTCCATCCATAAACTGTTACTGAATATAAATAAAACTCCTTAAGGTAGTATCGGTACCAGCCACATACAACTCAAAATTGACAACTAACTGTTCCACCACCTAACAATTACATATTAACTCCAACATAGAAAACTTTATCTCAGTCCTCATGAACCAATAACTACATAATCCATCAACCTGATACATTATAAAGACACAAGTCCGATCACAATCAGTATACATTAATATTGTTCTGTGAAATGAAAGAAAACAGAAATTCACTTAAGCTGTTTTTATTTTAACAAAAATCCAAACCGCTATTCCAATTGAAGAAATAAGTTTGCAACACAAAGTTTAACTCAGTTAACAAAGTTGAACAAATTACCATTACCATATATACATTGAAACATTTTTCTTGTTTTCATTACCAATATTATTATCATAAACCTATTCAACACACATGAGTCGAGTTCATGCAACAAGTAATCAATTGTAAACCTTATATTAGCATGGTATAACGCAGCAGCCTCACTTGAAGTTAACTTCACTTTTGACCTGACCTGACCTTCGAAAGGTCAATCTCAAGCTGCAAATTTATGCCGATCAAACTCTCTCGTACCATTGAGCGTACAACCGACATGTTTTTCACGGTGCACATGCAGGTAATCACTTTGCGGACTTGGTCCAGGCACCAGCATACAGACAAACAAAGTCCACAGGTTCACACTTTAGAATTTCAAGAGAACCAAGGGGAGAGAAAACACCGGGAAGAAAACCAAAACACATTGGTTATTTATCGTAATTTAGAATAACGAAGAACATCCTGAAGCAACAAAGAATACATAGGCCATCATGGAAAATATTACCAGACCCGGAAACTGAGTCTATTCATTGAAATTTATGTGGAAAAATATTTCTTATCATTAAAAAAATCTTGTTTTAATCAAAGGGCACTATCTGAATCTAAATGGGGAAGATTTCTGCGGTATCATTAAAACTGAAACGTGCATTGTATACATTCCTTAGGACGTAAACCTGGTTGCCTGAATGGATTAAATAACCTGATAGTTTTGACCAACAGATCCTTGAAACGTATCAAAGCCCCTTTCAAAACATTTGGCTTTTTAGTTTTGGTGAAACGTTTGTATCCCGTAATGCACTCCACGACATTGCAAACAAGTCACCAAGAATAGACTATTGCTTTTGTTTCACAGGAATGATAATACGCCAGAGAATTACTTACACCCGTCTCGCTACTTTCCCAAAATTTAAACTAATACATACTTACGTCGCACAACTTATTTTAATGTGGTTAACCGACACATGTGATTCAATTCATTTTTCGGAGACCTACAAACCTCTGATCTCGATGTTCTATATTACGGAAAGGATTTTTGACAGTGGTTTTTAATTGTCTTCTCTTCAATTTAACAAAACAATTTACAATAGAATGAGAGAAAAAACAACAACCCCAAGGCCTTTCAGAAAAAACCTCATAGTTTCCCTAAAAACTTTTACAGATCACCAGACCATAAGAATACAAATACATTCATTTCGCAACTCAAAGGTTCTCCTAATCAATCTTTATACAAAAAAAAACCAACCTCCGCAACCATACTTGTCCCATTACACACACCTTGAACCTAATCTTGTGACGATTTTTATGCCACACAATTAAACCTTTTCATCATAAACTTATCTCTTCATTTAAATACTCTTTGATTTAGATTACCTCATCAAACTTTCACTTATGTCCTCAGCAATTCAATCTGGTTTAAGCATTTTATTACTCAGACATGCATTTTGTTAGCAGAATACCGATTTCTGCAAACTTCAGCTAAATATCGCCTAACATTATTATGGAAAGTGTGCGAGTCTCCATAAAAATGAATGGATGAATCCTCTCCTTACGCTACATTCATCCTCAAAAGACAATTCATATATGCAACACTTTGCATGTACTAACTCTCAAATCCTAAATCCCGTCTGGTTTAGACGCACAAAAAATGATGTCAGACTGCCACATGGTCCAGTACCTCCTAATGACGCTTATTCTCCCCCCCCCCATTTTAACCCTATGCCGTTGGGAGGAAAAACAATGTATCAACACGGAAAAAACATCCTTATAGTCAATATAGGCAACCTGGTCGTGAATTAGGCATTCTCCCAGACCCCTATAAAAATTAGGCTAGCATAAGAATGACATAATTGCGGAGGGGGGGGGGGTCACAAGAAAATAAGCCAGAGGAGTCGTTGACTAACTCTTCTCATTTTAACAGCCAAGACAAAACAGAAAACCTCGAGTCCACCATGAAGTTCCCAGCCGAAACAATTAACTTACCCCCCTGGGAAAAAATAAAAAGCCCAAACTTCGGATAACTCTTTGCTACATGTTGAAATCAAGATCCCCAAATGCCAAGGCATGTCAAACAGAAAAAGTCTACATCACCTAAACTCCTCAACAGAAATCTCAGCTCAGAAAACAGCAAAGGAGAGCTGCAACTCAACGCACCGGCAAACGATACGTCCTAGGACCCCGATCGAGCGGAACCTGAGATATTAATACCCGGGTGCTAAAGCACCACTGTCCAATAGAAATCCTTGCCTTTCAGGTGAAAAAACAAGGTAATGCACTCAGTAGGAATGTTTCACCCTACAAAGGAAAAGAGAGCGGGAACAGCGGTGTGACTAGGAATCATGGGTAAATTCATGTAAACAATAACATGTGCTCTACTCTATAATGACACTGTACCATCCCAGGAAAATCCCCCAGAAAGTTCAGCGCGCATAATACCTACAATTTCTTCAACTCTTTTACATTCAATATTGAAGAAGGCTAAACAAATAGAAGTAAAATCAATCATTTTGCAGTAGCAGTGGGAAAAACTTTATATCACACATGAATTTTTTAGAACTGCTACATTGCCTTTGGTAGGAATTGATTAGGATTTGTTTTATGAGCACTACGGTTTGGATATGGTTATGACACTCTCTAATTTAAAGTGAGTTATTGTGGTTTTCTTATGAAAATGATATATAAAACAGGAGGCATTTTGATTTTCCACATTGTACAGGGAGGGCGCTCTACACAAGTGATACTTCTGTACACGATGGTGTCACTGAAATATGTTAAATGCATGAAATCAGTCTGGCTTTGGCCTCATATGTGACAGCTTGGCTTGGTGGGGGTACCCGTATGTACAAGACTTATGTAGAATGTTGCTTTTTCATGTAATTTAAAAGTATGTTTATTTTTGTTTACATTTGGACGCCATCTTAAAATGATGCATACAGGGTGGATAACAAAGTCAAAATTACATTGACATCTCATTCTTTCAAGTCTGAAAATGTTTATAAAGACTCCAAAATTACCTTTTTATGACAGTTAGCTGATGGAATACAGTCATCCAAAAATGTCTTCAAATTAACAAATTAGGGGTAGGGTTGACTTTCAGGTACGATTACTGCAATAAAAATCAAACTAAGCCTGCATTAGTCAATATGAAAAATGAAATATTTAGAACACCAAATGAGGATATTGCTCATGTAATTCTTGTTGCTCTGTATGTGATATTGGGTGAGAGTCATCCAATGTTACCCCCTCCCCCCCTTTTTTTCTTGAAAGTGTTGCGTTAGTGACATTTTCTGGGAAGAGAAATGCCTATGAACTATCCCCTGGCAGCAGGACTATTGAGATATAGCTATGTTAATATATGTCCATTTAATTGAATTGAGCATACCTTTTTTTTCACATTTTCAGGTGCACCTAAACTGTCCATCGGGGACAAGGTTCTTGTATACCCTTTCGGTGGATGCGGAACATGTCCTGCGTGTAAATCTGATAAAAGCACTTTGTGTCCGGAAATTCACAAATACAGTTTAGGGGGTGCCGGAGCCAATGGCGGGTGAGTTACTTAAACTTTATTCATTTTCTGAATGCCGCAGCAATTTTTACCTACTGCTGGCTATGTATATTTGAACCAGTTTTAAATATTAATTGAAACGATGCATGGATATGGTCGAAAGTCTAAAGTGCTGCTTGGTTTTTTCCTAGAATGAAGAGGAATCAAATTGGGTAGTGCATGAAAAATAAGTTTTATATCCGGGCTACTATCCATGAGAATAAAGCAAGTAAGATCGATGCAAACGGGTGTGAAGGATAATCGGTAGGACTTCAAATCAATCAATCAATCAATCAATCAATCAATCAATCAATCAATCAATCAATCAATCAATCAATCAATCAGTCAATCAATCAATCAAATCAGTTAGTCAATCAGTCAATCAATCAATCAATCAATCAATCAGTCAGTCAGTCAGTCGGTAAGTCAGTCAGTCAGTTAATCAATCAATCTCGGTTGTAAAGGCAATAAACATTAACATATACAGATTGCTATTTTCACGGACAATGAGACAACTTATTATATCAGAACATAAATTCCTGGCAAAATCAGACACTGAACCAGGTGGAATACCTGCAGAGGATGGAAGACCAGCTCACTGTCAACAACACAGAAACAGGCTTTGGTGTCAGATGGATTTGGTTTCAGCAATTTAGCGGGGTGTTTTAAAAAGACCAATTCATGATGCATTCTTTGTAATACGTAAAAACATAAAAGGGCAGGAGGGGGGGCATAGAAACATAACATCCCATGTTCAAGTATGAATCAAACATAGGGAGTTACCCTCTGTACGCAAAAATCACAGTTGCTGCATTTTCCTAAGGAACAGGATCCTCGGATCTTTCTTGTGTAGATCCGACAGACTACCGTAGTGCTGAAGCTTTGAAAAAACCATTCCCTAAGTGAACTTTGAGAGTTTTATTTGTTTGCTTACTTACGATGTTGGCATGCAAAACTTGCATTCTAGTTTCAACATTAATTGATTGCTCTTCATAAACATTGAACCGTGTTGTAATCAAACACAATAACAGATGCTGAATATATACATGGTATATTCCATGTGCCATTTAACGTCCGACAAGTACTTTATTATGAAAAGAATCTTGCATTCTCCAATGTTCTAACAGAATTTGAAAACGGTTTCAGCACAAGATGTCTCTTACAGATACGGCTCTTACGTCCCAGTACCAGACAGTGCCTTCGCGGTGAAGGCGCCTGATGGTCTGCCTCTGGACGTAGGGGCTCTGCTGTGCTGCGGTGGCCTGACGGCCTACGCTGCCCTTTCTTATGTCCAGCCCTTCCTAAAGACCGCCGATAGCATTTATGGTTTGTACATTTGATCATTACACTGCTGAAAAGATGTATTGTTTGTTGGCCCGAGCATTCAACTGCTCACAGAATGTATGGTATGTTCCCCCCAAGTATTAGACTGCTGACAAGATCTATGGTATGTACGTCCGAACATAAGACCACTCACAAGGTGTATGGTATACACGCCCAAACATGATACCACTGACAAGGTGTATGCTATACACGCCCTACCATATTAAGACCACTGACAAGATGTATGGTATGCACGCCCAAACATGATACCACTGACAAGGTGTACGCTATACACGCCCGAACACCACCGACAATGTGGATGGTACACATGCCCAAACATGAGACCACAGACAAGATGTATGTTATGATTGCACAAACATGAAACCATGGACAATGTTTATGGTATACATGCCCGATCATAAGACCACTGACAAGATGTATGGTTTACACGCCCAAACATAAGACCACTGACAAGGTGTATGGTCTACACGTCGGGACATAAGACTTCTGACAAGACGTATCGTTTGCAAGCCCGAAGAAATTAGACTACTGTCAAAACGTATGGTATGGACACTGAACAAACAAACAAACAAACAAACAAACAAACAAACAAACAAACAAACAAACAAAAAACTACTGAGAAGATGTATGGAATGCTCGGCCATACTACAGACATGATGGACGGTATGTGCACTCAATCATATGCCTGTTGACAAGATGTGCGGTGTATTGACTTTTTTCAATATTGATCATATGCTTGTTAAAACAATGTTTGGTATGTGGGCTTGATCATATACCTGTTGACAAGATGTACGGTCTATGGGCTGGATCAATGACTTTTGACAAGATAATCGGCGTACGGACTCGACCATATGTCTGTTGACAAGATGTATGGTGTGTGGGGTCGATCATATGTCGGTTGGGAAGATTTGCGGTATGTGGGGCGATCATATGTCTGTTGACAAGATGTGCGGTATGTGGGGCGACCATATGTCTGTTGACAAGATGTACGGTATGTGGGCTTGATCATATGTGTGTTGACAAGATGTTCGACGGATGGGCTTGATCATATGCATGCTGCCAATATGGACTGCATGCGGGCTGGATTATATTACAAGATGTAAATTATGGGCCTCGGCTCAATCATATGACTGCTGACAAGGTGAATGGTGTGTGGGCTCAAACATCTCACTGATGACAAGATGCACGGTGGAAAGGTTTGATCATATGACTGCTAACAAGATGTTAAGTCTGTATGCTCGCTATATGACTGCCGAAAAAGTGTATGGCATGTGGGCTCGATCATATGACTGCTGACAAGTTGGATGGTATATAGCCTCGATTATATAACTGCTGGCAGGATGTAGGATGTATGGGCTCTGGTATATGAGTGCTGACATGCTGATGTACGGTATGCGGGCTTCATCAACAGACGAATGACCAGATGTACAGTGGATGGGCTTGATTATATGACTGCTGATAAGATGGAGAGTGTATGGACTTGATCATATGTCTACTGACAAGATGTACAGTGCATTGGCTTGATCATATGTGTGTTGAAAAGATGTTTGGTATGTGGACTCGATCATATGCCTGTTGACTAGATGTATGGTGTATGGGCTCGATCTTATGACTGTGGACAAGGTGTACAGTATGTGCACTCGGTCATATGCTTGTTGACAAGATGTATTGCGTGTAGGCTCAATCATATACCTATTGACAAGATATACGCCGTATGGACTCGATCGTATGTCTGCTGACAAGATATGCGGTATGTGGGCTCGATCATATGAGTGCTGACAAGATGTACGATGTATTAGTTCGATTAAATGACAGCTCAAAAGATGTACAGTGGATAGACTTGATAATATGACTGCTGACAAGATGCACGGTGTATAGGTTTGATCATATGACTGCTGACAAAATGTACAGTCTATGGACTCGATCATATGACTGCTGACAAGATGTATGGTATGTAGGCTCGATCATATGACTGCTGACAAGATGGACGGTATATGGGCTTGATCATATAACTGCTGAAAAGATATACGGTATGTGGGCTCTATTATATGACTGCTGACAAGATATATGGCGTATGGACTCGATCATATGTCTTTTGACCAGATGTACGCTATGTGGGCTCCATCATATGTCTGCTGATAAGATGTACTGTGTATGGGCGTGATCATATGTCTGCTGATAAGATGTACGGCGTGTGAGCTTGATCATATGTCTGCTGACAAGATTGTACTGTATATTGGCTCAGTTTTATGACTGCTGACAGGATGTTCGGTACATGGGCTCAATCACATGATTAGTGACAAGATGTACAGTATGTGACGTCGATCATAAGCGGTTGAAAAGATGTATGGTGCATGGTGTTTGAATAAGAAAACCATTGACGTAATTTCCAGGTCGCCAGCGTCAATTGTTTTCGAATTTCTTTACTAAAACATGTGAACCAGACAAGCAGGCCTTTTGCAAGTGATCTTCCTTGTAAAAGTCTAGATTGAGTTTAAAGGCCGCTGCCAATTGACTTAAGTTCAGTTCACTCGAATAAATTATCTTTGAATTCCATGCGTCCGATATTTGAAGATGAGCTGGGGTGACAAAGCAAGGACTTTGAGCCAAGATATAATTAGAATTGGTCTCAATGTTGTTTTACAGGTTCGTCCACTCTGCTTATAGTAGGAGCCGGTGGCTTAGGTCTTTGGGCACTAGAGCTAGCCAAAGTAATTCTGCGGGACACTAAAACTAAAGTTGTTGTCGCAGACGTCGGTGTAAGTAAAATTCTTCTGTGTGGCATGTATGTATGACATTTATAGACACTTAGTATAGAGTAGTGGAATAACAGTCTGAAATAATGTGCAGAGATCATTCACCAACAGTAAGTAGGGACAGTGCAATGTTTATCTTCACATACCGGGTAAGACAATTAATCTCATAATGTGCATATTTTGTATAATTTAAGAGATTTCTATACTGGAACAAGTATGAAAGTTAGGCGCTGGGTGGTAAATGAAGCATATTGCCCGGAGGTGGCACCGGTAACTAACCTAGTATCCACCTGTTGCATGTACAGACAACTGGGGAATGAACAAAACCTGTCCCACTCGTTGGCTGAAAATGTCGTGTGACAGGGGAAGGAGGTGCTGCCAGCATACCAAAAGCATATCTGTACTGTTCTATTGGCCAATCATGAACCACAATTCAAGCAGTCCAAAATGAGAGTCGACTCAATGCGATGGCCGATGATGTCTGCACACCCAAATTGTTTACACGCATTGCTCATGATGCTGTGTCGCAAGGAAATGGGTTTGATGGCACTTCAAATAATAACGGGACTAGTGATCCACGCAAAGAATGCTTCACACAGTAATATGCCAGACTGGTCGCAAACATGCCACGTAAAACGAGGCAGCATCTTTGCACGCGCATTAAAATAGATGCTTGAGAGAACATATACGTGTTAACGCTAAATGTTTCAATGAAAAACCTTTCCGGCTAAAGCACTTAAAATCTAACTCCCCGTAACCAAATCACCATAATGAAAATTAAAGATCACTTGGGCGATGTATGAAAAACCCATTGCCGTGAAGTGCAAATACACCTTCATTGACAAAGTTGTTTATTCAATTGATAGAAACAGCATTGTTTACGTATCAGAATGGATTTATTTTAATGTATGTATCTGTATTTACATATCTACATCCAGATGTTGCAGTTATGCAGTTATGAAGTATTGGTGGTTTTGTTTGCGAATAAATATCGACAAACGCAGGTACCACAGAGTAAATGGAAGATCTTTCATTTGTTTATTTTGCTGATTGCAAAGAAAGGAACAACTCACAAAGATAACGAATTATCAGCTTCGGTAGCAACTATTTCAAATAAGCCAGGCATCACATTTACCTACACACTTCCACACAGGCAAAATTGTCCTATAAATAAATATCCAGTTTAAAAGTCTTAAAATTGTGGTGGTCGCAAGCTAACATAACTAAACCAATTGAGGCTTGTTGAAATAGTTTCAAAGTATGTCATTGCCATATTCACTTTATGTATGTTATATATATATATATATACACATATATATAACAACGGTTAAGAAATACCCCTATATGTCTTGTCACTTGTGATAAATGTGAATTCGTTTTGTGTAGGAAGCCAAACTGGAAACTGCAAGAGCAGCAGGAGCTGATGCCACGGTTTTGTGGGACCCTAAAGGTAACAACAGTGATTACGTAATCAGTTTGTGTTATTGATGGCTAACTACGTCACAGTACGTTTTCGCCCCCCCCCCCCCGAATCTTCCATGGTAGACGAATTGCGCTTATGCATGGAGTTAATGTTCGTTGTTGCTTTCATAACGTTATCTGTTAAAGCAAACAATCGATGTAAGCTTTATACACTCAACATTACATTTATAAGGATTCTATAGAAAATTACTAAATATTATTAAATACAGGAATTAATAACCTCAGTTTTGTAATTTTTAAAGATTTTTTTCCACATGATAACCATTGTAAACCACTTGGACCAAAATTCTGATATGAGTATTTATGTTGCATCATGTGTTTGTGAATATATGGTTCATTTTGAAGATAGTTTGGTTTCTGGAACGTTTATATGACACTTAGGGACGTATTCATGACAAGTACCAGCAGCTTTTGATATTTATCAGAATAAAAACACAGTGTGCCGAATTTTTACGGCATCATGCATAATGTTGGAAACATGCAAAGGAAGAAAACAGGTTCTGTGTGCGTATGTCCTACCAAATAGTCCCTTCCAACTATTGCAATTTTCTACCATCCCAAGACTGTTGATGTGTTTAAGTGTACCGCCACATATGTCAGTGACCGAGAAAATAATATATTTGATGTCGCTGTTTGCATTGTAATCACGTATAATCTGCGGTCGAAGTGTGGCAAAACTACATGGAAAATTTTAAAAAGTGTGGAAGCTTGGAATTCTTTAAGATGGTTACAACTGTAAAAGAGGAAGATTGGGTAACCCATGATTATATTGGTACTGTTAATGGCACTTCATGTCCGTTGACTAGTATATGACAGGAATTCCATTGTACTATGATAATGCCTGCGTGTAACTGCTATATTTGGCGGAAACAAGAGCAAAATAGTATCAACCAGTGCCCTTTGTTATACAGGTAACAGTATTTTACATACAAAGTTGCCTGTAGGCCCAACATTGGCCCAATGCTGGGCCATCCTTGCATTCGTTAGGCCAATATTAGGCCAATCTTTATTGCTAGCTGGGTACATACATTTGGATGCAAATTTACATAAAGGTTATAATCCATGTGTTGGTGACAAAAAGTAAGAAAAGATATGTGCAGATAGGAAGAAAAGAATACCGTCTGTGCACATCAGATACTTTCTTAAACATGTGTGAAGTTGGTCCCTGTTATCAAATGACAAAGAATCTTACATAAGTGAGAGTGAGTCAAAGGATTCAAAGGATTTCTGTTCTGTGGACTTAAAAGAAAATAACTCGCTCGCCACATTTAGTGATTTTTATATATTCAGATGAGGTTGTGTTTATTCTGTACATGATGGAACATTTACCATGAATTCTGTCCTCACGTGGGAGTGGTGCCACCATTTGAAGATAGGAGTACTTTGAGAGGAAAACGTTATGATTGGTCTGTAGGCAGTGTGAATGACAGTGGCGTGCATGTCGGAGGGATTTGGCACTAACAGCCCCTCTTTAAAACGGTTGTGTTTACTTTGGTGTTTGGCGCAAAAGGTCAATACTGCGCATGCTCATCTTACCGGAAGTAGCAAAGCCATTTTGGTTTCTATTTTTGGGATAGACGTAAACATCCACATACTGGCAAATAAACAAAATTGATATGTGAAAACAATACAATATTGACCCACCACATTTTTTCTCCATACTAATACACTCATGCACATGTTTAACCCACACCAAAATATCCAAAAACAAACTGGGAATTTTTTCTCACTAAGGTGAAGTTCGGTACATAGGGTAGAGGGTGTTTTAATCAACAAACGTATTTTCTCAATATAAAGAGAGTTTTTAGTTTCCAAAAGTACCAAACAAACGTTCCGGTAAACAGAATGAAAGCTGCACCAGTGCAATTTCCGGAACACGAGGAACATCGTCCCATGCAGTATTTTTTGTTTTGTGCGAAAAAAAGAGAGTTTTTAGAAACGTAATTTGGCTAAAATTACCAGTTTTAGCATTTTATAGGCATGTTCCTTTGATCTTCTAAGTTGTGCTGACCTGTTAAACATTGGGAGAAACAACCGCCATATAGTACACTTTCTACACCAACATTAGACTGCAATGCTCGGTTCCACATGTCCAGATCAACTCCAGCTTACTTCGACCTTGAGGTCAGGTCCAGGTCAAACAAGTTTGTTGGTTTGCACATGTCTAGATCAAACTGACGCTCTATTGAATTTGACCACAACATTTAACTCAGGAACAGCCAGGATTAAAGACTAGAGTCAAGCCAGCTTTCCAGTGTGTACAGGGGTGGCTTTCTCCAAAGTTACAATATTATTGCAGTGTGGATAATTATATTGATTTGCGGGATCAATTTGATTTAGTTTATTGTCTCATGCATAGAGAAGTCATCATTAGAGACAGAACACGGCCCTTTGTCCTGTATGACGAAGCAGATTTTTCCAATCGATATCGACTGGGTAGGGACATGAGCTGATGCTGCAAACCATTGAAGAGCACCTAGAAAGTGTACACCGGCAGAAGGCAACTTACATCCATCCACTGATACAACTTGTCATTGCATCACACTTTTATGTAACCGGCAGCTCTCTTTGAGTGCATGCAAATTTATTTGGTATACAAATTTCAAGTGTAAGGCGAACAGTAAAATGTGTAACACATGCCATTGGAATCCTCTGGCCACAGTACATCAATGTCCCTGTTGGATATTGAGTCCATGAAATTCAAGAGGCATTTTTTAACATGTCAAAAATGTCTGGCCGACGGGGTGCATAGATTGCAGGCACATCCCTATTTTACCCCCAGGAGGACAGCAAGCCGAATTATTCAGAAACAGGAAGTGATTCTGCTCCATAAATGTTCAGATAATTGGAGATCATAATCTGGTGATATGCAACATTGTTGCACGATGGCCTTGCAGCACACATGATTCTCGAATTTTCCATAATACTGAATTTTGCTACAAATTCGAAAATGCATTAAACAGATGGACTTCTGAGACCAAGAACCATTGAGTTCAGAAAGTAAAGACTTGGTTGTTTGTATTTCTTCTATAATGATACATGGATATGGAGAATCTGGCATTGCCAAGCCACGGTGTATAACGTTTGGGGCACGAGTTGCTGGATTTTGTGGTTGTCGCAAGGCTTGCTGAGCGAAAACCACAAAATCCAACGATGAGTGCCCCAAAAGTTATCCACCACGGCTCGGCAATGCTAGATTTTGTTTCTCACATGTCTCAAACTGAGAGTAATTGCAAAAGCACATTGCTAATTGACTTGCTTTTCATACTTTAAAATTCGCCGTCTGTGGGCCTTTTGGTGCATAAATGTAGAGCTGTAAATGCGCATTTCACTGAAACATATCTTCATGGTTAATTTGAATGCAAAGAGTGACAAAACACTAACATTAGACCAATTTATTTGTAACAACAAATTATACAGAGTAGTTCATATTATATGGGTAACAGATCATTATCACTTCAGGACTATCGATGTTCATGAGGCTGACTGAAAACAGCTTATCGGCACAGCTGAACACTTCATTATAATAATTTTATGTCTGTAGCAGCCATGTGAATGTGATCATTATCCAGTGAGAAAATACTCATAAAAGGTCCGATTAAATATAATTCGAGAACAAGAGCAATATTTTAACATGATATTAAAGAAATTGAGGAAATTTTATTTGAATGCTAGCACAGATTGCATTGATTTGCAGTGGATCATCGATCATAAACCATTTCACTTACTCTTACAATACACTGTAACGTTAGCCTATAACACCCTGAGATTTGTTCCAACATCAATTATCCTACTGTGACTTTGCCATGAAGGATTGTTATCAGATGACATATATATATATATATATATATATATATATATATATATATATATATATATATATATATATATATATATATATATATATATATATATATATATATATATATATATATACATATATATGTATACATATGTATATATATGTACATATATATATATATATATATATATATATATATATATATATATATATATATATATATATATATATATATATATATATATATATATATGCAGAACAACACTGAAATATTAGTATATTGTTCACTTTGTGGCAAACAGTGAATAACATAATGGTACTGGAATGAAAGGAAGAAAAAATACTTCAAAGGTTCCTAGTGGCCTTATCATATCCTTGAGAATGCTTTGAATATGCAAAAGAAAGTAGACCTCACCACTTTGTAAAATGGACCAATCACAAATGTCTTACAACAATGGGTAAAGTTGTCCACAATGTCGTTGTGGACAGAAACGGTTATTGCACAGCAACAACGCCTAAGGTATGTGAAAAAAATTATTAAAATTTAAGGTAAAATAACAAAAAAATATAAATGGTTTTCTTTCTACAGTAACGGTCATGAATATAAAATGTCAACAAAGAAATCGGCCACAACTTCCAGTAAAAGCCTGTTCTCTCAGTTGCACATGCCAGGATCAGCGGGAAGTCAGGGCATGTAGATGTGCACATGAATGCTGGCATTGTCTGCAAGATGGGCACCAGAAAACATATCGTCAAATACATTTGACGTGGTATATCTGTTCTGAGTAGAAGATGCAACAAAATTACCACAGGCAACAGGGGAAATAGTTTTGAAGTTGGTGGTAGCTCGGTAAAAGCAACATGGCTGACTGGCTTGGGACGTGCTACAGAAAATTACGTAGTTGGAATGGGCTACTACATGGAGTAACACACAGCTGTAATCCGTACTTTTATTAACCTCTGATAGGCGCCATTCTCATCCTCATCATCGTGGCACTTGCACTGTTCAGCCAATCAAAAGTTTGAACAACTGAGCTGCAGCCATACATAGCCAGGTAAAAGCACACTGTAATGACATATATATCTGCGTGCAGCCAATGCCCTAAAACCTTCTCAACACCAAGATTCTCGCCAACAGACTTTCTCCAAAACTTGACAGTTAGTACATGAGATATATGTCTTCTTAATATCCAACGTTTGGAACTCGTCAATAGTGCCATTGTGGAAATAAGCAATGTGAAAACCTGACGTTTTACATGTAAATGAATGGGAGGGTAGGGGTCGTTTTCACCTGGCTCAGTATGAGCTGTGACATTAAAGTGAGGAAAAAAATCATGGGAGAAAAAGTAGAAAAGTGCCTCTCGGAGGGAGGTGCCCCTACCTGTTATTACACAGGTTTCATGTTGGATGCAGGCCGGATTGACGACGAACTTATTGAGAAACGGACAGACAAATCTTATAGCCCCACCAAGGTGGTGGTAACATGAAAATCATTTGAAATATTTTTGATTGATTTTGAAGTGAATGTGTCCCGATTTGATGATTTTTGTACCAGTGTAATTTTGTTTTGGAAACACATGTATCAATGTACCAGTTTCACATTTACAGATGCTTTTGAATCTTATTTTGATTTATAAAAATTTGAATCCTCTATGAATCATTGATATGTGTGTGTGTGGAGGCACATTGCCTGACAACCTGTACTTGTCTCACCGTCACCCTCTACCTCCAAAGCTTCTCTGTGCGATTTGTTGATGACACGTGCAATGAGTAATGTTCACACCTTGCGTTCATTTGAGGACTTTTGAGAGTGACTGAGTAGAATAGGGGAGAGCAAGAGCAGAAGCTTTATTGGTCTCCTGTAGAGGGGAGTTCAGGGACAGAGTTGTGTATTCTAATTACTTTTCCTTGTAATGTACAGCTTAATAACTTTAAAACCACTGGTTGCAGAAACAGCACAATTTGTGTGGTACAATTATGTACGTAGCTGAAGTTTGCACATATTATGTAATTCTTGTGGCTTCAAAAGTAGTCTTTTAATTTGAGATAAATTTAACATAACATACAATCAAATGGGAATCCACATCTATCCTAAAGAATTCCATGTGTTGGATTATGTCATCAGCTGAATACACAGATAAGTGGTAATTGTGACCTCTCGTATTCGGCAGGAGGCAAGGGAAGCTCTGCAGCATCGTATGAGTGATGGTGTCACTATCAGTTCGTGTCAGCTTTTGAGTACTTTGGTTAGTGTTTCCTGACATGGATTAGGTATAAATAGCAGGAACAATCCATACAATTTTCCTCATGCCTGCTGATGAACTCAGTACCTGATTACCTTTGGCCAGACTATGGGTCGTCCATCAAACCTGCTGCATTATCTCCGCTGCTGGATATGTGATTCTTGGGACATTATCATCATCAGCATCTAATGAGACAGACAAGTTTACATGAAACCATCCTTCAAATTCCTTCCATTTTACACGTTGCTTACGACTCTATACACAAGAATGAACAAAGGTTGGAAGAAAGTGCTGCTCATGGATTGATAGGTGCGCAATCTATCCATGTCTGCGATAAGCATTTCCATTTCGGAAATACTGTCTATTGGTTTTGCAGCTGGTCCACCGCCAGTTTCCTTCATAGATGTCCTTTCTTCTGCAGTATCCTCTTTAGTTCTCACTTTTTCAGATTTTTCCATGCATTGTTTAGCTGAGTTTTGTTCAGCTTTTCTGCTCCATTGTAACTTTAAAATTTATCTGTAATTCCGTTTTAGGTTTCTTCTCTCTTGTGGACCATTGTCCCAGCATTTTGTTTGCTTTTCACAGTATTTATCTCTGTCTCCACCAATTCCATAAGAATTTGTTTCTCCAGATCAGAGACGTTTTTGCTCTTTGTATTTGTTCTCATGCCCATGCTGACAGCCTGGCACTCTGCTGTACTTCACACATATCCAGAAGGAAAAGGAAGTAAGTCCACTGAAACAAACTTACAACACAACTTGTAACCTGGAGTCACTAGACCCTAACTTGATCCTGACAAGTGCAAACCAATTGGACTTTGGGTCAATAGCTTCATAACCCAGAGTCACGTGGCCCTAGATTATTGCTTTGGCATCATATTCAAGGAGGTCCATGGTTTTTTGTATGGTGAGTTGACTGTTAATAGTGATCATGTAATTGCTATGCGCAATATTTATTCTAGCGGTACACCCGTTCAAATTTTTGCATGCTGCTATTTGCTGTATTCTGATAAAACAAGGTATGCCCATACAAAATCTTTCAAAGAATGTATCAACATTTAGTAGAGTTTTATCGACAGATACTCGGTCACTTGTCCCATAACTTTGTGTGGAAACTTTAATGTGTAACTCCCTATGCTTAGTAGGTTAAACAGAACCTGGTTAAAGAAAAAAATGGTTTAATGTGCACAGCAGCATTATGTATCATTTTTTTTATTTCCAACTATAGGGTCCTGGTTGATTTTTTGTTTGAACAATCACTACTATATACTTATTCCTGTGCCAAGACTAACGTGTATACGTGGACAGACCATTTTCCACATTAAATTTCAAATATTCTTTTCGCACCTTTGTACTTTTAGTCCATGCTGTGAGCCCTTGTGGGCATATTACGGTGACAAGGAGTGTAAGTCTTGTCCATTTCATCAATGTAAGTTTTATCTGGACGCACCACGGGTTTACCCCGCTCCGGTGGTGCCCCTGGTGTAAAGGGGTAGTTTTCCAATAAATTATTATTATTATTATTATTATTATTATTATTATTATTATTATTATTATTATTATTATTATTATTATCATTATCATTATCATTATCATTATCATTATTATTATTATTATTACAGACTGTACTGTTTCCACTCCTGATGCTGGAAACATGAGCAGTCATTTGCCTGTTTCACTTACCATTTAGCGAAATTCCCTGTCCTCTGATAACACTAATGCCAGGCCAGTGAATCAGATTAATTTCTCTATCCCAAATTGGCGAAACCCGCAGTGTAGCTATGCATATGATGATATCCTTGGATGTAAGCTCTCATCTATTCCAGTCTTAACTTCTGCGCTCACAGAACCCTGATTTGTTCATAAATAAACGCATCAGTAATATCCATAATGGTTCCCATGAAGCTGCCTTGGAAGCTGGGATTACTATTCCAAATGTTTGGGGACAGAAGCAATTTTGGTGCCCCGTCTCTTGTACTACCCAAGGAGAAAGTGCTTCTGGTGGTCACTGTGGGTTGACGGGGGTAGATCTGGAGCTGGCGTAGTATACAAATGTTTGAAAAATGCTATAAAAAGCTTTCAGATGGGAAACTCAGGATATGTATTCAGAGTGATGTTAATACCAGTTACCTTTTGATTGACACTTCGCTTATTTAGAGAGATACTTCCTCTTTTCGAAACTCCCTAAACAAGCATTTGCACAATGAAGTAAATTCATTGCTTTCTGCTGATTAGTTTGGTGACCCTATGGAGATATTATAAATAGTGACAATCTAGAACTTCCAGATGAACAGAAAGTAATTAAGACATTTTTTGACGAAAAATTTGATGAAAATATAAATAGTCATGCTGGTCTTGTCATTTCTCCTGAAAAATGGACGATATATAAAGTTAAAGGTTTTAGAAGGTAATTGTGCACCTGGTTGGGATGGAGTAACTGTAATATGAAATAAAACTGCTGTGATTCCACTTAGCCTCTCTATAAACCTGCCTGTTTCTCTTTTGAGATCATTCGTGAGGTTCTCCAGATGGGTACTATTGCTGGCTTGAAAAAAGCCCCATCTTGCCCCCCCCCCCAACATTAATAGGAATTATAGAGCACTCAGATTAAGTACCATCCTTTCTGAATTTAATGAAATTTGCCTTCCACCGATGATACTGCTAATGAAGCACACTTAGGGTTTAGAAAGGGTAGAAGCACTGAATTTGGTTGTATCTATTTGCGTTGCATTTTCTCATATGTCAACTCTTCTGGGTGTTATGAGGCCCACCCTTTAAACATTAGCAGAACTCGAGAAAGAACGACAACAATGAAAAATCTTTAACTATGACAATATATTAACAATCAAAATCGGTACAAAGTAGGTAAACTTATCTCCACTGGTATTTCAACAGTCAAACAGTCTTAGGTAAATGCTAATCGCTGGTGAGATTATCCACAGGTACTGTTCCACAGTTCCAAGTCCTATGACAAGTGCTAAATGATATGGTACAAATCCCACAGGGGTACAGTTTGGGTCTAATGTG
This sequence comes from Hermodice carunculata, assembly GCA_964020975.1. Taxonomy (NCBI): domain Eukaryota; kingdom Metazoa; phylum Annelida; class Polychaeta; order Eunicida; family Amphinomidae; genus Hermodice; species Hermodice carunculata. Next base: position 11,597,956 of record OZ026621.1, on the reverse strand, counting down.
GAACTGAAAGGTGTGGTGCTGATCCAATCCCATGGAGGTACGGTTTGGTTCCAATGTGGTACATTATACCAGTCCATTCAAAGACAATGTCCACACTCCACAGGTACAAAGTACAAATGGGTAGCACCAAATATACAAGTCCACTCAAGACACTGTCGCACTCAACAGGTGCAATGTAAACAATGGATCACAGTCCCAGTGGCTTGATGACAACACACAGCTTCTGTCAGATCTTTAAGAATTAATTCTCTCTTCTCTCCTGTCTCAGTCAAAAAACATCTGCTTTATTTAAACATAGAGAAATCTCTAATTTGTTCCAGAGTTTTTCAATTAGTCAAACATCCATTCAGACCTGTATGGATCACCTCATATGAATATTGGTCCCCAGTCTAGCTTATTCCACATGTTTACAAGTTATATTTGAGTCACCTACAAAACAGCCCGACTCAGTGGCTCTGCAGTGACCCTGCACAGTATTCATTGAAAGCAATGACTTTTCACACCCTGAATGAATACAGTCACTCCTCCAAATGAAAACAAACAGCAATACACATTTTCATAACACTGGGTAATGGTTGTATGTGGTCTAGATGTTGCATAATGTTGTGAAGTATCTGGCAAGATGGGCTGTTTTATAAACTTTGGCCTTATTTACCTCCTAATCTGTGGGTGTACCTGTGTTTATGGTATCACCCATTGGAAGCCTATGTTCAATGGAATAATGAATGCAGCAGCTATTTTTCTGTTACTGCTGGCACCCATCAAGGCAGCACTTTGTCATCCATGCATTTTAATATTTTTATTGAGGAGCTGATTATGCAACTGTGTGGATCTCAGCTACGTTTGAGGATCGGCACACATACTTACAACAGCTGTGCATACGCTGATGACCTGACCTTATTCGCTAGCACTGTTTTATGATTGTGCCAGGTCATGTGACCTGACAATATTCTCCTTTTGGTCCAGAATTATTTCCGAATTATGTTTTCAATAAATGACCTGTTATTTTCTCTCCAGAGGTAATATCATTCACAAAAAAGTGACAGCTACTGGAGGTGCCATATTGATGGTCATATTGAATATACTAACACAATTTAACATTGTAGTTACCATATCGAATTTCCCACATTTATACAATGTGCCAATCCTTCTGTTCACTCGAATGGCCTCCATTGTCACCCCTCTAATATTCTGTTCCCAGTTTACATTATCAAATGTGGTACATGCCGATACATATATGTCCAGCTAAATGCTAAAGTGAACATTTATTTTCCCGGGATAAAATTCAAATGAAGGGATATAAAGCAAATTTCTTCGACTTTACCCCAACTAATAGCAATAGCTAGTAACAGGCATTTTGACTTAGCATGGACCTGGTCTAACCATGCGTTCTGCTTGCTAGAAATGGACCATAACCCATCCAACAACTACTCAAATATGTATTAGCTTACTTCGGCAGGTTTGCGGCGTGCCGTTCCTTATACCACTAATTAGATTCACTTAGATATTTATATTCACAAGGCTACCAAAGTGCAATTGGTTTACATTCAAATGCCCTTGTGCATCAATGTGTATGCACTTCAACAAAAGTTTTCCGTGATAGTAGCATGTCATTGTTTGGGATATCCCACATCGCATACACCAGTGTATTCCCACTTATCCTCATTGCATCTGATCCAGGATGTGCTTGCCAGTAGCCTGGGCATATAGTGGTAGCCAGATGCCAGCCAAAGGTGACAGTGATACAGATCTACTTCCTTATTGTTCAGTTTTGTTACTGTGCCCCAAGTGCAAGAGAGCTTTACACAATCGTACCTTTAATTATGTTTTACACAAACTTGTTCCAAACTCGAACTATTATTGATTTTTCTGCTAAATGTTGTTATTCATGAGAATATACCTTGCAAAATCTGCTTTTGCCTCAGCAAATGTATTTCTGGTTAACAGTCACTTATTGACATATGTCCAGGAGTATGCCTGGAGATGGCGCTTCTTATTTAATGCTATGAAGTCCATGTGTTTATCGCTCAAAAATCTGCTTTTATAGATAGATAATAAACCTGAATGGATGGCTCCTACAGATAATTAACGAGCTATATGTATTAGACTTTACCTATCAGTATGGCAGATAACCTGGGGAATACGTATGAAATAGGATTTCAAAGGCAAGAAAAACCATGTCTAGATTTTCAGGTGCTAGTGTATGCTATCCTGGACTTTCATCTAATGTTAGAGCTTATATCTGGAACACGGTGGGTGTGTCCATGGTATGAATTGTATCAATATGTAATAGTAGGAAAGATGGCACTTCACCTCCATCTATTGTTTAATATGCCCGAAGGGGATGACTCTTCAGTTTTTGTGACAAGTCCTAATTTGAAATAAATAAGACAATAAAACAATTATCTTTCTCCTAAAGAAAGGACCACATGTACATTATTATTATGACACGAACAAGAAGAAACAAATTAGTTCGTGTCTCCAGCCATTGTCTTACCACTTAACCATGTGTTTCTATAAGGATGAAAGCGTTAAAAATGCCCAAGGTATTACCACTAACAAAAGCAAGTTAACGAAATACATGGGACAAAAGCAAAAGAAAAAAGAAAGAAGAAAGAAACAAGGATAGAAGGAAGGAAAAAGAAGTAAAGAAAGAAAGAAAAAGATGGAAAAGAAAGAAAGTGAGGAAGGAAAGAAATGAAGAAAGAAAGGAGGAAAGAAAGAAGAAAGAAATACAGTGTACTACAATACAGACAACAAATACTTTTCATTTCACATGATAATTTTATGTATCTTGAATTACATAGAAACATTAAGACGAATTGAATTCTGAGGTTGAGCTTTTCTTTGTCTTCAACTTTTCTTTCATCTGTAGGTTCTGTGCCATGATGGGAGATATACCTGGTAATTTCTTCTTTGTCTAATTCTGTTTCCTCCTTTTTGTGGACGAGAAAGTTCCCATGGTTGATTGAAGGCTGCAAACCGTGGTATATTACTTTTCATCTTCAAAATGAAGACGCCCGAAAATGTAATGTAAAGTCACAATAGTGCATATTTCTTAATTGGCCCTTGGTGTCTAATATGAAAATACGTATTTGTGGAACGGGATTTTGCACAACATAGGCAAACTCTTCTGTGACAAAAAGTTTATTTGATGGTGATGTTCCTGGTAATATTTGTCTTAAACTGTGTCCGCCTATAATTTAGTCTACAGTGTCACCACACACCAGGAAACGTTGACTTGTTTGTCCTTCTGCTTGGTCAATATTGATGTCCCTCCCAGCAATTTCCCAATATCCCGATAATTTTAATTCTTGTAATAATTGTACAGAAAATCTTTTCCCCTATTTGCGGCATGTAACAGTTGACTATGTGCACCACTCAACAATATGTGAAGGTCCTACAGTATAATGAGATGACCTGCTACTTATAGTTTTTCAGTCTATAGGTTCCATATTTCCGCCATCGATCTTTTCATAATCCACTTTCTTCTTCTGCTTATCCTTAACTTTACAACCAGATGTTTTCTTACAAGTCAGGCAATACAAACATAATTTAATCGTCATCTTTGTATCTGCTTTCCATATAGTTTTACAGTGTTTGCATGCAAGCCACCAGTCCATAGTAAGTATGAACAGTCCCGCAATGCTCACATGCAATTGGCTCAAAAACAACTCTTGTCTGTGGACAGCACAGGGCAAGGTTTATTACAGTGAGGTATCACACCATTCCACTCATACACGCATCGATGAGCAAAAGCTTCGTTATTCCAGATCAGCAATTTACATATGTTACTGCAATGAGCAATGCTTTTGAGAAATTCTTTCCATTGTGGAGGATCTTGACTTGTCTCATCATTAGGACTGTAACCATTTCATATACAAGCACCTGTCATTCTTTGTTATAGGTTGTTGATGCCTTACGTCATCCGCCTCCTCATCGTTGTCACATGCTGAATCACCAGATATGACATAAGGGATTTCAAATATTCGCCCAATAGTTTTGCTAGCTGAGATGTGTGTGACATAGTATTTGTTCTCAGTTGTTCATGGTGTTGTCAGTTTAAAATCATTTGCCAGAAAGCTGTATGGTTTGTAGGTGGCTTCTTTGTATCTGTCCATCATATAATTGGATTGTCTGGGAACATACGTTGACTCATGGTCTGGATCGTTTGCAAATCCACAGGCATGCTGCCTTAAATGAAATACTGACAATTTGGGCGCATGGTCACTGTGCATGGCTTGTAGAAATTTTGCATGAGTACAATAACATTCAAATTGCGATGGTGACTTCCGTTGGTAAACAAATGTGTCTTTCTTTCATCTTTGCTGATATTACTCATCAGATCGTCAAATAGAATCAGGTTTCTTATGTTCAGGTCCAGAAAGCTATCCTGGTCCAAGTTTGCAGGTATACCTTGGATGAATTCTATATTTTGAATGTCATCTTGCATCTCATCATACAAGTATTGCCAATGTGTGTAACAGATAATTATTATCTCAGGTGGGGGTTCGATGGTCTGGTTGGTTCCTGTAAAAGTTGGTTTAAGTATACAGTCTTGCTAAAACTATTAAGGGCCGCCATAATCATCATTAAAGGACTTTTAAATTTAAAATGTGTGTCTGTGTTATTTGGTGGCCGTTGTTCTCCATAGAGTGGCCCTATACCATCCAATGAGTGGTTGCTGTCCCTCTAAGAGTGATACAATACCCCATGATGAGTGGCCCTATGCCCCTCTGAGAGTGGTCCTTGGCTTTCAAGATTTTTTGTATTTTTTGATCTGAGAACGTCTTGCTTTAATCAATTTTGTCTTTCTGCACTGTGCAAACAATGTGTCTGACGTAAGGGTGCATTCAGATGACTTGGACTATTCTTTCCACAGATAGGACATGCACGCTTGTATTTGTAAGGTAATTAAATTTTAAAAAATTACCACCATCTCCACGCAAAAATATCAACTGCAGATGTGTCCTCGCTCTTGTATTCAAAGATGTTGTCTGTTACTTATAGATTTCTGTGCAAATGAGACTATATTAGGGCATATGAGGGCATATGAGGGAGTATACTAGGGCACATGAAGGTGTACGAAGGCATATATTAGGGCACATGAAGGTGTATAAAGGCGTAGGTTAGGACATATTAAGGGGTATATTAGTGTTAATGAAGGTGTGCAAAGATATAAATTGAAGCTGTATATCAGGGCATATGAGGCCATATGTAGGTGACTATAAGGGCTTATGAAAGTGTGTGGCACATGAGGGTGTATATTAAGGCATATGAATGCGTATATTAGGGCATATGAAGGTGTATATTAGGGCTTATGAAGGCATGTATTTGGGCATATTAGGGTGTATGAAGGCTTATACTAGGGTGTTTAAGGCATATGAGGGCATATTAAAGTGTATGAGTGCATATATGGGCATATGAACGGAATTTGTAAAGCATTTGAAGATCATCTACTTGAGGTGTTTGTAGGGCAACTTGACCTACACACGCATATTTGATGGTAGTAAAACAGATAGGTGTAAAATGACATTTTAATAATTTTCTTTTTCTTTCTATAATTAATATTTCTTTGTGAGATGCAATACTATATCATCATTGCTTCCCCTGTATCTCCCATTAGTTGGTAATTATTTATTGTAAGCAAATGTTACAGTATAGTACACTTGGATGACCTCTGGGAAAATGGTGTAGATCAACAGGTCAACTGTAGGCGGCAGTGGTTGAGCGAATATGGCCTGTACTGTTGATGTTGATGTTGCCTTCTCTACTTATGGGCACGACATCTTGCATCTGTTTGGCTGGATCAATGTTGAACAGGTCAAGACAGTACTCATTAGGTTAATTATCTTGTTTGATGTAATTCCCATCATTGGTATTCCATTTGCCAGTCCCTGTGAAAAAAGCTAGGTAAGAGTCCATGTTAGACTGTTGGAATAGTCTTGTTCCAGTGCTCTTCCCGGGTATGGAACACCAACTACAGTCATTTGTAAGTAATTCAGGTTATAATGTTGAAAATTAAAGGGGTTGAAAGTCTAACTTCCCCACACAGCGTCAGAAGCCAACAAACCAATTAAGATTTGTGCAGGTACAGGACCCTGGAATAAGTTGTCCAGTTGAATGTGTGGAGTACCTTGTGTCACAGTATGCGTCATGAGGTCTGACTCCATGATGGGGTACTTGCTTGTGATATTTTGTAGATGACAAGTGATCTCCATGTAGGGTGTGGAGCCCAAATTGACTGTACATTTTTGCAATTTCACTGTTTGAATATCCACATTGTAGTTCTCTGGGCCCACTCTCATCAGACAGAATGCTTCTGAAGTAGGTGTCAATTTGACAATGCATGGAATCCCATTGAGTAATAGATGAGGGTGTTTAAACGTGTCAGAATACAGGGGACCGTCATGTCCTCACTTTGGCCATCTTTTATGTAGGTACTTTGTTATGTCAATCCGAAATTCAGACCAGCCAGTGGGTCTGTTACATCCATGTAATTTGCATAGTCTTTAGAGTTACAGCTGAGTTTGTAGTTGACTTTTTTTTGCATCTTGACCATAATTCAACACTGTGTCCAGGTATGCCTTGTAAGGATTCAGTCATTCAAGCACTCACCTGTCTGTTTTGCCAGTACACTTGAACGTCTAACTATAATCTGTGTAAACATAAGTTAACAACACTTGGCGTTATCTGCAGCACCTACAGGAGAACCATCATTCTTGATGATGTGACATTCGTGCATAGGCGCGTCTTTTGCAAATCCGTCAAGTTGGTCCTCATATTGTAAATATGGAATTCTACTGGGTTGCCATCTTGCAGTGCAGCCAATTGTAGTTTCTCTATCCACGGAATTCTCTGTATGGTTTGATTTTGTCAAAATTTTTGAAGGCCATTTTATTGTCAGCCTTGATCATTGCCATACTTCTCTTTTATCCTACTTATAGAATTTTTCTTCTTGTCCGTGTCATAATAATAGTTTACATTTCGTCCTTTCCTGGGGCAAAGTACATTGATTCATTGTCTTATTCACTTTCTCACTAAGACTAATAACACAATGCAACCATCTCTCTCTCTCTCTCTCTCTCTCTCTCTCTCTCTCTCTCTCTCTCTCTCTCTCTCTCTCTCTCTCTCCATTCTTGTCTTGTACACAGTCCATGGGGTTTTAGGTCATTTGATTGTTTGTTTATTTACCTATGTATCTTTTTGGACAACAAACTTTGTTGCTTATGTCTTGAAAAACACCTTTTTAAATACATTCTGTGACGTCACACACTCACATCATGACTCCACCAGGACATGTCCCAAAACTGATGAGTCATTCCCTGAGTGTATATAAAACAAATGGTTGAGATGAAACGCCAATACTTTTACTTGTGCGATAAAACCTATAGATGCTGTTGAGACTGCACAAGGCAATGTGATGAAATCTCTTATGGGTCTTGGAAATCGTGCTCGAACATTGCCGCTACTAAAAGCATTGAACATAGCTAAACATAATTATATTATTGCCCAAGATACTGCCAAAGTTACTCTACTTATTTTTCGCATTCAATCTCCTCTTAGAGACCTGCAAATGTATTCATTATCCCGGTATTGCCCCTCTGGCTCAAAGGTGTGTGGGACATTGCTTGATAGAGTAATTAAGCTAGTTACATCACTATTTCAATTGATAATATGATAAGGGCACAGACCAACCCTCCCCCACTCTGCCAGAAAATAATGACGGCTTAATCGACTCTGTTCTTAATCACAACCAATTTAATAACCCAAATGAGTCTCTCGGCTGCCTTTTTACTTACCGACCATTTTAAGGCTATGTGTGTTGTATGATATATGCCCTTGTCCGTGACGTGGACATTGTTGGGCCTGCGAACCAGTCAGCCACAGAGTATCTTGGTAGCTACCTGGGCCACTGAGCTACCTTTGCACCCTGGTCATTGGCTTCAGGGAGTCAGAGTTCCATGGTGCTTCCCCTTTCTTTTATATTGAAAAAATGATATCCCTACCTAGCTGTATGTAAGTGCCTTCTCATTATTTTATATGTGCTTTTTTTCTTCTATGCTTTGTATTTTTAAGTAATCATTTTTCTTGATTTTTGTTATCTGTATACTTGAGTTTTGTACTGATTTGTTAGTATCTTTAAGTTTTGTGCTGCTTTATGTGATTAGTGTGCTGAGTTTTGTAATTTATGTAGATGTATTTCTATCTGTGATAGTTGTTTTGTATAATTTGAGTTCGGTATGTGTATTTAATTTGATGTATTTTTCGTTTTTCTCGTTACCGGGGGTTCAATAAAACTAATGTTATTATTATGATTATGATTATTATTATTATTATTATTATTATTATTATTATTATTATTATTATTATTATTATTATTATTATTATTATTATTATTATTATTATTATTATAATTATTTTTTTTTTATTATTATTTTTATTATTGTGATTATTGTTATTATTGTTATTATTATTATTATTATTATTATTATTATTATTATTATTATTATTAAGGAACTCTGGGTTACATGACATACAACAACAAGAACAAAACAAACAAACAAACAAACAAAAAACCAAAAAAATTGTATTGATGCCGTACAAATGTTGAGGGTTGAAGAAATAAATTCAATAAATCTTGTTTACTCCGTTGCTTAGTACAATCACCACTTTCTCTGCCAAACTTTGGAAGACAAAATGGCTGATTACCCGCAGAGTTGCGGTCATTTCCCGCGAAGCACTGGTGTGAGCAGATTAACCCTTTCATGTAGAGGCGCACGTGGCTTAGAAGTTCGCACGAAACGTCTCCCTCTCAATCCATCTTCCTGATGACACATAACCTATGTGGAATATGTAATGGGTGTAGTCCAAAAAGCGAGGGAAGCGTTTGTCAGGTGGAAGTGAACACCGGACCAGACTCAGTCCAGATGGACACTTTCATGTTGGCATTGTGTCATACAACCTGGAAGTCATTCAGGTCAGGTCAAAGTTCAAAGTAAACAGTAACATGACCTGAATGAAATGATCCAGTTCTGGTTATGTATCAGAAACGAATTTCCTTGCAGGGCATGCAAGTTACCTCAAACATAAATTGCAGTTCAGCATTAAATTATTCACGATTTTAAACATTCAGTTTGAAGAATTTAGTGTGATCAATTTAACTTTTTTATTTTAACTGTACCATGGGAGCGGTGGTGTGTTTAATCTGTGGAATGCTAGAAACTAAAAGCAAGTCGTCCTCATTGGTCAAATTACGTGAAAGGCAATGGCGACCAATGAGAACAAACAACTCCTCAGAGCCAGTCCAGCTGGTACACGGTGGCAGCCATTACACAGAAAATCCAAGGCCATAGCCAGCAACTCGCTGGCTTCACCAGCTCAGTGATTTCCACATTTACACACGTAACCATTAGCTTCGCTTACTTTTACACTTGTTGAATATCATCCTAGAAACTGGTATATCATTGTTAAAACATAAAATGAAAACACAGTTGGTATTGATCCTTAGTCGCAGACGAAGACATCATAAAGAAAACAATGGAAGCTTGCGGAGGAGGACTGGATGCCTCCATCGACTTTGTTGGTTCCACTGGCACGACAGGTCGTACTGGTACATGCTCAAAGAAAGTAAGTATCTTTAGGAAAGACACGTAGTTCGTTGTGCAGACTATGCTTCAGCAACAGTCACTGTCTAGTTTGAAGGCTGGATGTGCGTCTCAGCTACATCCCGGATATTAACATAACTATATTTTTATTTTGTAGAATACCCCCCCCCCCAAGTAAAATATACATTTTTAGAATTTTTATAGTCCCGCTTAATTCTGAATAGTTCAAATTAAACATAAATATGTAAATAGAATCAAACATGGCGCCAAATTAATACATAGCTGTCTTCAGGTTCTCCACAGAAAATGGGTTGTGGAGAGGGAACAGTGTCAACTTGGATACTCTGCAAATCCGTATTGTTGTGATGTTTAATTCACCAGTGTCTTAACTTTATTCACAGATGTTGCAGATAAATACAATTCTGTAAAGTCTGTAACTTGGTAATTAAATAGTATAATACACATATAGTAATAATTCAGACGTCATGACACTGCATTCATTCCTAGAACATGTAGTTTGGCAGGGTCAATAACAAAATGACGAAACCACAGACCAAGAAGTATAGATTCTGAAATGCACTTTTCAGGCCAGGACTATTATATAGCACGTAATGATGCTTCCTCTCAAGGTTTGGTCGAAACTGTACATGGAGGCCTTGACCTAGCTCCCAAGGTAATAGGGCTGATGTAATTATAACTCTGCAGAACAATAATTATTTCACATGATGATTGTCGTCTATAATGGCCAAGTTAAGACTGCACTTGTGTTACCTCAAGCCAATACCCAAGGTAACAGAGTCACTTTAACTTTTTGTTTCAGAGAAAAACCTTTCACAATTCGGCCTATTACTTCAAAATTGCAGATACACTTCTGGTTTCATCTGGACCAAAATGTGTTGAATAGATTGCACTGCGATTTCCAATATTATATTTTAAACATTGACAGAAACATGTTTTTTTGTGTATGTTCGTATACTTTTCATATGTATGTATGTGTATAAATTTCACCTTTTCCTGAACTGCAAAGTGGATTTTTCTGTACTGGTAATGTACCTTAACTTGATAGCTGCCCAACCTGGTAATTGGATGCCGCTGCCCTTGTTTCATTATTTTAAATATTTTTCAAAATTATTTGACGACCAGTGGAAGTATATGTATGATTAGTTTGGTACTTAAACACAGATTTAAATGCATGTATATAATGTTCTCCAAACTTGTTGCCCAGACTTTTTCCAATGTAGTGGGATAAACCTTGCATTCCTATCATGGTATATTTGAAACACACAGTGATTGGTAAGAAGCATGCTACAATTCATATATTGTGTGGTGACTTTTTTTTTGCATAAATTTAACTGTCAAAGTGTCCTAGAAGGCCCACTTTACATATTCAATGATCATTAAACCATGGTATATTCAAATGCAGCAATATGACCTCGCGGCTTTGTGTGATATGCTTCAAGATAACTTTACCATACGTGATGTTGCAGGGAGCTATGAATGTGCTGATTGGACTGTATGGTGGCGTCCTCAGTGTGCCTTTGGTTAAGTTTCCCTTGATGTCGCTCAGTTACCACGGTATGATGACGGGATCTCTGCAGCAGTTGCGTGAATTGGTTCAACTGGCGGCCAAGGAAAAGGCAAGAGGAAAAAAGGAAAAGCTTTGTAGAAAGTCTAATTGCCTGACATATTTCATTTATTAGGTATCATCTGGCTCGATTTGAAGACTTGAATATATCTGTATAACTTAGAGAAATGTATGTCTTTGGCAAAGATTGAGTGAAGTGATCAATATACAACTTAAACATTACATACAGTAAAACCTGTCCTTGTGGACACCTGTCTGCTGTGGACACCTGCTTCATGCAGACAGTTTTGGCCAAAGCCGAATATCATTAAGTCATTTTCATATTGGTGATACCTGTCTACAGTGGACACCTATCTACTGTGTATTGCGGACACTCTCTGGGGTACCAAAATGCAAAAACAACCTGTCTATTGCGGACACAATATGTCAATGCATTATTTGCAATTTATGTTCCAAGCTGTAATGCCTGAACAATGCTGTACATGTTCAGCTGGAATTAAAGACTTATTAATCCATTGTTCAGTGGCCTGTACCAAAGAACAAGCTCACTCAGCCAAGCAGTTAGGCTGCAATGCCTAAACGAATATGCCAGGTGTCTTTGAGCACTGGTGCTCCTGTTGATTGAGGTTGCTCACACTTTCTCTGTCTATCAAGCAATTAAGCTCCATAGATCAATCATTAATCCTAAAACAAAGGACCCACTGAGACTCATGTGAAGTTATTCACAATTTGTAACAATGGCACATACGGTTATACTGTACTCAAAGGATAGAACATCACTGTGGTATGTTTGCTTGTTTCTTTTCTGTTATTAAAATAAATTACGCAAACTTTCTTTAGCCTGGTAAGCCCATACATATACAATTTTCTCCTCAAAAGATAAAAACTGTAAAATCCCAAGTTAAGATTAGTTTGAGTAAAGTGTCGGGTATATTGTACAAAAAACTGAGAGCAAATGCTGTATGATCACTTGTGCAAAAAGGCTTTACAGAGTTAACACTCAATCTCCAGAGTCGCATTTCATTTTCTTGCCAGTTTGTAGCATTTAACAGTCACCATGACCTCCCCTAGGCATGCTAAATATACTCTGAGATCCCCAAAGTTCAGCCCCTGCCTATTGTGAACACCTGTCTATTGCGGACACTTTTGCCAGAACCACAGGTGTCCGCAATAGACAGGTTTTACTGTAATTTCAAATTATCAAGACCTCACCAAACTTACCGTCTGTCTCATTGAATGCAAATGTAACTAAATCCACTACTTAACACCCCAAATTTACAGTTCTGTCATAAAAGCCACTATCCCATAAGCCTAAGGCACAGGAAAAGCTAAAGTCTGCAATCGCTAGGCGATTATGCATTGACCTCTCATCCAGCTGTGCTGCTACAAAGGTATAGTTTTATGGGGGTTGGTGTCAGTGAGACACGTTATTGCAATCCATGTTGCCTTGTCGAAATAAAAACAGCAATACCAGCAATATCAAACGCTCAGTGATCCTGCTCTGAAAGTGATATGTTGGGAAAGGTTAAGGTTTAACGAGGCGACCTCTGCATAATTTAATATAACAGTAGCTCAAAATTGTTTTCATATCAGAGAATGGATCACTTGCGTGCAAAGTGGCAGACATTCTGACGTGACAAAGAGAGCATTTTACGCATCACTAAAGATTTGAAAATGGGATTGAAGGAAGTCATTGGGATCACATTGTTATAAACATTACCAGAATATGCAAGAATTATGCAAATTAGATGTTAATGAGGTATGGTAGTTTTCCATATGTGAAAATAGTGTATCCAATTTTCTTGTGCTGTACCAGATGTTGATGCAAAAGTTTATTTTAATCGGAGGTTACAGGTATTTTCATTATATATATATATATATATATATATATATATATATATATATATATATATATATATATATATATATATATATATATATATATATATATATATATATATATATATATATATATATAAATATAAAACAAGAACAAAATTCGTGTCATATTTACTGAAAGGCATTCTGTTGATTCCATGTAAAATCCAGTATAGCTAAGCAAAGACAGGGGCCCTGGGTTTGCACAGGTGCGCATTGTATTTTTGCAAATTGCGAAAAAAAAATACAATTGCACTTGTCAAATTTGAAGCTCTATTTTCAATGCTGCTGGGCCATCATTTGTGATGAACTAAAAGTGTGCCCGAAACACTGTGCACAAAAATCACCCCTCCCCCCAAAAAAAGAAAAGACAAAAGCAGAAAAACAAATAACAAAAAAAAAAAAAAACAAAAAAAAAAACGAAGAACAAAAACGAAACAAACCCCCCCAATACCCCCCAAAAAACCCACCCCCCCCAAAACAAAAACAAAAAAACAAACAAACAAACAAAAAAACCCCCAAAAAACCATGAATTATGGTTCTATCAACATCGTGGGATATCATTCCAGCAGGACATATACCGTGTTATACAGTGTTGTATGTGCATGATTTATAGAGACATAAAGCACAAATTACACTGGAGAGAATAAAAGGTTGTAACTGCATTCTGATAAATTATTAACCTGACAAGATAAACATGGAATTTACAGAATTTAGGAGCCTTATGGTGAATGCCTGGTCCATATAGTCAAGAACTGCCTCAGTCACTACACGGTTCCCACCATTACACTCCATGTGATACAGAAAGGTATTCTGGTCATCAATTTGATATAGTTGACATTAATTTGCTAAGCAAGCAGGATTACTTTCCACAGACCAATAAGAAATGCTTTTCATCCTTACCAACTGTTAGTTACGAAGGTTACAAAACTTGTTTGCAGCTGGTATATTTTTATATCTGCCTATTTCAATGTGTAAACTGTGTGCGCTTATTCTCAATTTAGTCAGGAGTCTCCTTTTTCTAACGTTTACATTGTTTGTTAGATGTTCTTATGGTCCAAAGTTGGACTTTAATTGACAGTAGGTTCTAAGTGTGTTAGAAGCCTTGCCTTCTCCATTTATAAATTTTAACCAGTCAGTGCTGCATAATAATTCCAGCTTTTCCTTTAATTCTCTTATAATTTTCTGTACATTCTTTACCTCCTACATTTTCCCAAATATTTTGTAAACCACAGTTTTCAAGTAGTCTCTTGATACATTTGACCCAGCAGGACTTATTGCTAAGTAGTGAATTGTGGTGTCTTTCAGAGATTTTGAGATGAGACAATAATGGTTTTATTCATGTAAACTCGATCAGTATTTAAGAGAGTGGCATATACTAAAAATAAAAAATGTGAAGTTCTCAAGCTCTCCACGTACAGCTGCTTTGCTGGGTTTCCGATGGACTCCTAGTAGATATCTACAGAATTTATTGTGCACCACTTCCATTGGTGCCTTATCATATAGTGCCATAAAATTGTAGTTGTTCATGTTGTGAAGAAAGTAAGGACCCCAGATTTCACTTGCATATGTCAAACTGGGTACGATGAGTGTATCGAAAAGTTTGGATGATAATTTAATGCAATTAATAAAGGTATGCTCCCGAAATTTACAGAGGGCCTTAGCCTTCTCTCTCAATTTATTTAGTGCGGCTCTAAATGTTCCAGCTGCTGTAAACTCAATGCCAAGATAACAGTAGTTTTGAACTGTTTTAAGTTGGTTATTGTTGTATGTGAAGGATGGTTGCAATACATTATGGCCTCCTTTATTCAATACTGTAACTTTGGTCTTCGATTTACAGTGAGTTTCCAATTCTCATGATATATGTTAAGCAGATTGAGAGATGTCTGCAGTCCTTTTTGAGATTCGGATAGCAAAACCAGGTGGTATGTGTACATCAGACAGCTGATGTGACTGTTATACAATTTTACAGGGTCTTTGTCAAAATTACAAAGTAAGTAATTAAGATATAAGATAAACAGAGAGGGGCTTAGAAGACAGCCCTGTTTGACCCAAAAATATGAAGAAAAACACTCTGTGTAGCCACATTTTGTTTTGATGCAGTAAGTTATATTAGGATACATATTCTGCAAGAGACTGAGGATGTTCCCTGCAATACCACATAGTAATAGTTTGCAGAACAGTGCTTGTCTCCACACTGTGTTGTCTCCACACTGTGTTGAAGGCAGACAATGCAAGGCCACATACTGCACCAGTCTGTGTGCAGTATATCCAGCAGCATAACATCCAAATGCTTGAATGGCCAGTCCTATCTCCTGACATGTTCCCCATTGAACACTACTGGAATGCTTTGGGCCGTCAAGTCAATGGCGAGTTCGAAGAACTTGTGGCCACTGTGGACCAACTGGCACTGCGGCAAATTCCCCAGGCCCATGCAGATAGCCAAGCTCACCAGCATCATGCCTAAATGAATCCAGGCTTGTTTGCTGAAGTGCAGTGATCACACCTGCTACTGATGCGTGCAGCCTTCAAAACAAAACCAAAAAAATGTTTTTGGAAGAGGCCTAAAACAATTACTGTGGGTCAATCTGTGGGCCGCCCCATGTTTAGCATACCTTCATTCATAAAACTTACACAGTAGGCAACAATTTGCAGCCCATTCCATCCAATACAGTGTTACATTCATAGAGTGACACAAGGGGTAGCCTATGTGACACACTAATGTGTCCTGGCAAGCAGGCTTTGTGCAGACATGTACGTGCAACTGGTGTTATTACATGGATAGGTGGGGCCCTTCAACAGCTGCCTCGGTGGCCTGGCTACCAGGCCTACCCTCATTGTGCAGCGCTTTGATCGCTGCCCAGAAGGCACGTTTGGAGCTGCGAGGCAGCGGACCAGCCTACTGCCTCTGCTGGAAATTACTAAAATTCAGAAAGATTTATTAAAAACTGACTGCAAGAACGGAAAGCAATGGAAAACACACTGTCAAGCACGTTTGCAGATTATAAAGTCAAAAGATATAACAAACAATGTTGCTAGGTTAGCACCATTATATGTGGGACGAGGCTTTGGCCTATGATTAGCAGCTGTCTTTGTGTATTTGTACATAGAAGTGGAGTAATTTCATTTCTTGTCGTAATAACATGTATGTCCTAATATGTTGATAGAAAATCAGAATCATAGCTGCAAGTTTAAATCTGCTAAAATTCTGAAGAATTGTCCCAATGCATTGTTGCATAACCATGCTTAGTGTGTGAATAGAAGTAGATGGGTGCCTTGGTAAGCATGCTGTCAAATGTTAGAATAGTAGGCCTATGTCAGATAATCTACAGACATTCATAATGGTCCCATTACATTCTAGCTTAACATTCACGAAAACTTCTTTTTAAAGGAATACTTGTCAGGACCACCACGTCCTCCCTAAAGAAGTAATAAAAGGACTGGTGCAATAAGATAAACAAACTCACCACACATCCTTACACACATGCCCAGTGTTGACGAAAGGGGGCGGCTGCCTTTTGTTTGTTTTGCTTTGTTTTGCTTTTGTTTTTTGTTTGTTTGTTTGTTTTGTTTTTGGGCAGGAGTTGGTACAATCTTGGAATATTTTAACAGATGGCATTGCTAGAAGTCGGGCATTTGAGAAATGCCGCAGCATCTAACAACGATCAGCGATCGTTCATACATAAATTTGCATATTTGGTGCTCCCAAACATACGAGCAAAATTTGAAAGCAATCAAGCCAACAGTTGTCTTAAAAATTGACAGAACTGTATACCCACCTCACACACACACAGAGTAATGCAGTTTTATGACATCTGCAACGGAATTAGCACTAACTTACAATGACGTTTAACTCTTTCAGATCAAACCACCGCCAATCACTCGTGTACCTTTAGAGGAAGCCACCAATGTCTTGGCCAAGTTAAAGATGGGGACGTACAAGGGCAGAGGCGTCATAGATTATTCACTGTGAGTGGAGTACTAGTTCAAAAAAGGCAGCAACACTCATCATCCTGACGATGATAAATAGCGCGTAGATATTGAAGCTTCATCGGAAAGAATGCACTGAAAAATTAAAGGCTCATATAATAGGACTAAGGCAACAGATTTTCTGTTAAGCTTTCCCTGAAATTCTTATTCAAACTGTTTTGACATTATCTTATTAAATGGGTCACATTATCTTTGACAGCATTATTCCTGTGAAAAACAATGTTTCCTTTGTTTTTTAAGAGAGGCCCGTCTTTGTTGAGATCGGCTTTGATGATACTGTCATTGTCTATAAAAGACCATTCATTTATGCTACAAATAAACGGTTATGCATTATTCAAGTGTTTTGTCTTTTTGCCCTGGGACTCCTCACATCTCTGGCAGATACTAAACTTGGCAGCCTGTGTTATCGTGGCTTGCAATGTAAGAGCCCTGGCTCAAGAAATTGTATCAATTTTAAGTTGCCTCTTAAATCACAGTCCTGTCCCAGTTTCAAAAGAAAGATTGTTTTATTGTCTTTTCTCATGCATGCACCTTGTGGTATTGTTTGTATATACATGCCCTTTTTAATATACCTGTTCAGAGGGTGTTTATAAAATGTGCACCTTTAACTACGCTGCACTACAGATAAAACAAATATTATTGATATAAAAAGTTTGAGTCATACTTAAAATATTCGTATGTTCATCAGCATGATCAATTGTGCATGTCTGACACACTGTATTTGGTCGTGTCTTCATGTGACACTGGTTACCGAATCATATAAGGGATATTAAAAAAACGTGGTACATCCGTAGTTTAAGTATATATCGTTACACACGTCCGTACAAATGCATGCTATTTTTGATTGTACCATTAACAAAATCCTCAAACAAATTCATAAAAAAATACAAAAAAACCAGTGCAGCAAGGCCGTTTGAATCTCTTCGGCGCCAAAGAAGTAAAAAAACAGGAATTACCAAAAGCTTTTATCATAAATAATTAGAGATTTATTTCTAATAGTTAACTTTCGGACAGGAAAAAGTCATATGGTAGGTTTCAAAATCAATGACTTGAATGCTCGATTTTCAACAAGATTTTATAAATTTATTTATTTTTATTTCATTTACATTATTTACTTATGTTTCATATTCTGGTTTGAAGAGTGGTGTTTTTATTTTCAAAAGACAATTTGTCCTCCAAGCACGCTCATTTAGTCTAGGTGTTGGACGATATGTTCTTATGATCGCAAAATCGAACATTCAAGTCATTTTCAATAATTTCATTCTAGAATGCGAGGGTTACTCTCAAATTTTTTCAGAAGCTAACCCGCAAGAGTATAGGTACAGCATATGCACGTGTTGGACTTTTTTTTACACAAATATCTTGTTGAATGTCAATCAAATATTGCAAATAAAAAACTCATAGGCATACGTCAGCTGAGTTTATTTAATGGTCTGGCTTTCTTCTTTCCTGTCATCCGTCCGTCAGTTGGTCAAAAGAAAAGAAAAAGAAAAAAAGCAAGTTACAAATCCAAAATATATTTATAATACCTATAAAACATATGGCAACAAGATGCAATGGGGTCCAATAAGTGTACATCAATCATGTTTGAATTTAAATTATGGGTAAGAATTCAAAGCAGTGGTTAGTTGCTGGCCAGATGGAGCAAGAGTCGAACCTACTTTTGAAGACCACCAGCTTTATGTTACCACTTCTTGGATGGCCGTAGGGATGGTCTCTCAAAGGAGGGACCTATGGTTATGACAATAAGGTTGTTAAGTTTGGTATTTTGGCCCCAGAGGGCGCTATTCTTAATTCATAACCAAGTGGACCCTATTGGTACTTTGTGTCTTTCAATATATTGTACTCTGCTAGCTCTAGAGCCCATGTTCTCGGTCCTTTGCGGGCATTTTGCACAATGAGAGTTACAGTGCCCCTACTTGCAAGTCCACAGTAGGAATGAGACAAGAGAAAAAGGTAAAAAAAAAAAAAAATTATGTTACGAAGTGTGTATTTTAAAACATATCAAACGAGAATTGGAATTTGAGATCTATCTAAATGTCCATTCAGTCGTGTCTTCCAGCTGCTAACCCAAGCCTATTGCTGGTGTGCTTCCAGAGCGGGTGACATTTGGGTAGTAGATGGTGCCAGAGTTCTGGGGTTTAAATCCCACAGCACGATAACAAATATTTATGATTTTTGTCCGTATAACCAAAACCAAGCAAGCTGTGTTAGTTTTCCTGATTTGTTGTTAAATGCAAACCATATACCACTCTGCACCCACTTCCAGACTTTAAAGGTCCTCTTGATTGACCATGTTCAAATTTGATACATGGGTGACTCATAGGTTGTTCTCACCATGCAGTGCAATTTGTAAAAAATGGATGTGAAAACAATACTTTTATTCACATTTTATTTTAAAAACTCACTGCGCCTTCAATCGTCGCTTTTCGTTCATTTCAAACAGGCACAAGGCGCGAAAGGCTGTGACGTCCCAAACGCAACACCGTTGGCTCACAGGGAAGACTCCGACCATGCTAGTGAGCCATAGCTGTCAAGTGTCACTTGGTTTAAACATATTTTATTCACCCTTTATCAACAGGATTGTCTCCTTCTGACGAGAGGAGTCAATATAGGGCATTTCCCTTCTTCCCAATTCTTTTCTTTTTTTCAATAAAAGAGACCAACAGCATTAAAATGCATGTAGAAATATTCATTCTTGTCCCTGTTCCCGCCAACGGGTTGGTTCGTGTGCTGCTGTTACTTGTAGCAACAATACAAGTTCTACAGCTTGCTTATATTCCCCCAAAGACCTGAAATTACGGAGAGCGTGGGCTCGCACAGTCAAGATTTACAGGATGAAGTGGCAAGGCCTGGGAACCGATCTAACCTATGTAGCAATCACTTTGTGGAAAGTGACTTTGATTTGTTAGATATGACGAAGTTTAGGAGAGGTTTTGCAAGAAAAAGCTGCTGCTGTTGCCAAATACCGTCCCATCACTGGCCAATGGAACGATTAATGGAACTGGCTAAATTCGGCATTACTCATAAAACCAGAAACAGTGATTCACTGGGGAAGCGGGGGGGCGTTGGTTTTTTTATTTGTTACTTTTTTTTTTTTTTTTACAGTTTTGAAACATTAATCTTCAGTATGATTCTAATTTCAAAGCTTGCATAACAGCAAAGTATATCTCTGGTAATTCTACGACTGTTACAGTGTATCACATAATTATCAATCAAATGTCATAGTGACAACGCTGGTCTGGGATGTTGTTACAAAGTAAAATTGTAACAAACCGTCAGTGTGTTTAACCATTTTGATTCAATTGCGGGAAATAATGGGCAGAAAACATGGTCAAACATACCCAGGTCTAAGGTTGAACAGTCTATAACAGGTTGAGTGAGCTGGCCACCGTTATGTGTATGTCCAATTACCACTGTATATTGCGAGGTGTTTAATCCCATAACCAGATAACATTTGTTTGGATAGTTACCACATCCACGCCTCATCTACACAGTGCCAAGACCAGTGGCACTGGGCGGCTGGCCTTTCATCATTTTCAGTCATGTGCCAGTGTTTGTGACAGTCCACGGCCAGCTCCCAATAATCGGGTGTACAAAATTCCATCTCATTGTATCTTTGTCGTTCATATGGAACCAGAAAATAAGTCAGCCACAGGAAAATATTTACCATTGTTACAGAATGGATACGGCCGGAAATAAAGGACATCATAAACACGTGCACTGATGCCAATGTATAAGGAAACGTAAATTACTACCCTCCAATGCTCGTGAGGTTACTGCCGTGCAGGAGTTATGCTGGTATTGAAAGCTATATTTATAAATGCAAACTTATGTTTAATCGTACATAGACTACACATATGGTAAGGGAAAATGAGCTGTTTGTTTAGACCTTTATATTCCGTAGGCCGTAGCTGTTTCCGTGAATGCTGGAATTTGAAACACTACAAGACTTGGCCCATCCTGACGCAAATTCCAATTTATTGCATTCATGTTTGTTCCTGTTAATAATTTTTTAAAACCTTTTTATTAAGGGAGTTGTATCTTTTGCAACGAATTATCATTGCCCAGATGGCAAGTTGGGATCGTCTGGCTGTACCACGGCTGCACTCCCTGCAGTACTGGTGGCGGTAGGGTTCTGGGCGTCCCCTCATGTGTGCAAGAGTACTTCTGTGACCCACATACCCAAAATTTGATAAATATTCATGAATCAGAAAAGGTACAAACTGATTTTTGTAAATTCATCCTTGGAGTATCGAACGAAACTCATAACTTAGCATCTCTAGCCGAGCTGGGAAGATACCCACTCTCTATCGACATGAAAATTAAAATAATAAAATATTGGTTAAGAATTACAAACCTGGAATCGGATAACATATTGTTAAAATCTTTAAATGACATTTCTTCCTTAGACGACGCAGGCCACACAGTGTGGCTGTCAGCCGTCAGGAAAATACTTGAGCACAACGGTTTCTCTTATGTGTGGGAAAACAAAGGCAAAGATATCATACCGGATGTGTTCCTGAAAAAATTGAGAATACGCCTGCAAGATCAACACATCCAACTGTTTCACTCATCTCTGTACAACGACAATGTAATAAATGGATCAGGTGCCAAACTTAGAACATATAGAAATTTCAAGGTAAATTATGTAAAAGAAAAATATTTAAGTTGCATCAGATCTTTTAAGTATAGGAAAGCCCTTTCGAAACTACGGCTAAGTAGCCATGCATTGCGCATTGAAGTTGGTAGATACAAACACGAATTAGTTGAAGACAGAATATGTGAATTTTGTGATTCTGGCCAAATTGAGTCAGAAGAACATTTTTTACTTCACTGTTCATTGTACAGAGATGAGAGAAACGACCTTATATCAGCTTTATCCGTCTCAGCTCTGGAATTCTCCCTAAGTCTATTTTTTTCCCCTGACTGCGAAGTGGCGGTGCCAGTCGGCAAGTGTGTATACAGTATGTTCAAGAAAAGAAAGAAAAAATCATTAGATAGGTAGTAGGATTTTAGTTGTGTGTACATAATTTTAACAATTTTTGTTTCTTCAATTGCATTTTATTTGTATATATTTTATTGTACATAATTTTGTATGCTGTAAACCCACATTGGGTACAAATAAAGCAATAAAGTAACTGTAAAAAAAAGTAACTGTAACTGCAAGGCTAAATGATCTTTTCCTCTGCTGCTTCAGCTTTTCTTATTAATTCTTCCTCATCGTCATCAGACCACGTACATAAAAAACTCAATTCATACTCTCCGGAATCACTATGCTCTGTTGTATCTGCCATAACTCTTGGCAAACTCTGGCTTTCAACACATTCACCATGGCCGGCGGGTTGCGTTTGTGATGCATGTAACATTTTCCCACATCGGGCCATGATAGGAGAAAATTCTTGCGCTTTCCTGTCGCAAATGTGATGCACTTTTGGAGCTAAAAAGGAACCATTCAAAAATTAAATTTAACCTTTTAGTTTTCAGATATCATTATTAACGACCCTAAATATCAACTTTCTAATCAATAGGACCTTTAAAGTTGTACAAAATCAAGTCATTTATGGAGAACAGACAGCTGCAATCTAATCGAGCTGTTGGCTGCGCCGGTTAAACATGTAAAATTCACAAAGTTTAGTAGAAATTTTAGTGCCAGTTGTACACAGTTGTTCGTTGACCGATACGGTAACAATGTCAATTTGTATTTATTTTCTGTTGCTGAAAATGCAATAAAGGTTAAAAATTCGTTTTGTAAGCACTTCTCAGCAAACCTACTAATAATTTACATGCAAATATGAACAATTCGTAGCTGTCATCATATCGTTTGTGGCCTTGCATCAGTAGGAAGGGTCAGGTACGGCGTGCCAAGGACAAAGATAAAAGCAAAACCCTTAAAAATATGTGAATTATTTGAGCTTTGTACCTTAATTATACGCTTGATCACGCTAACATTGAAACCTCATTAAGAAAGGTCATGGTCATGTTTTGTAGCGTTACATTTTCCCGAGAAGTGGATTAACGATGGCCCGTAGCTTGAATTGCAGCTTTCCTTGCCTTTAATCTTGACGGTTGCGGGTTCATCGACAGTTTTTTTAACGAAACTGTGAGATATACCTTCAAAACTTCGTGTTTCATATGCTACATGACAAATTTCCATTTGTATGGGACACATTGTGGTGTACCATTTTGACCCCTCCACTATGCAACATTAGCTGTAAAAGTTTAAACTGGTGTTTTACTAAGACACAGTTAGTAACCGATTCCAGTAGAGTTACATGAGCTGATTATTAGTGGTGTTTGTGCAACTCTTACAGGTGAAATCACTGCCGATTATTCACGTGACTCAGGATGACGCGACAGATGTACTACGATGTATTAATCGTGCCATGATACATCACGATGAAACCTGGAATTTCGGGCACACTGGTAAATGACAAAAAGTGTCCTCAGTTAAGTGTCCATAGTACACAGTACAGAGATGTTTTTAACATGAAAAGGTATCTTTTTGGTTCTCATAGACTGTCTGCATATAAACACAAGTGTCCACAATGTTCTTGAACTGTGATGGTCAACATCAATTACACTGCAGTTGGTTAGAAGTTCATGACATAGGAAATATAGAGACAAAGCTTTAGTTTCTGCTGTTATTTTATAACATATCAATGATTTTCATGACGATTCAAATCAGATCCAAGTTTTAATTTATGTGCATGTTTGCATCCATTAAACTTGATACAGATGATTGAAAAGTATCAGATATAGAATGCAGCACATGTGTAGGAGGGGTGGATTTTGATGGGGGTTGAGAGGGCATTAGTCCCTTCTGCCCACCCTTTTTTTTTTGTTTTACAAAATACATGTGAATACTTTTGTTTAAACTCTGTTCAAACCTTCGCTGGACTTAAGTCTAGAAATGGCTAAGAATCCACCATTTCACACAAACCTTTTCTGGGGTAAGACCCCCCAGACACTCATTTTAAGAAAATAAGTCGATGTTTGGCCACCCTTTTTTCAGATTCCTGGTTCTACTCCTGGATGTATGTCGTTTGTGTATCGGCCACCAGCACTGCTTATGGCAGGCTGTCACACTACTGTAAGGTAACCCAGATATGAAAAAAATGCAGTGACAATTTTAAGTGTGTACCTACAAAGAACAACATCACTTAGACCATAATAATATTAACACTTTGCAAGCATGGAACAGGCATATGGCTGATAAGTATCAAAACTGAAGTTCCCAGCTGAGTTGAGTGTGTCATGCAAGCCCAAGGCTCAGCCACCTTTTTTATTTTGTCATCAAGGCAAGTATGATACACTATTTCACTTGTCCCCATATTCAAAGTCTGGTTGTAAAAGCAGAATTCCCGATTACCTATCCCAAAGGAAAGTGATTCGAAATTCTCTAGCCGTGGTTGGAATTTATCATTGTCCTGGTATAAGGTGGTTGCCACTAAATGATGAATAAATGGTCTATAAATGACGAAACTTCTTGTTGTGTTTTAGGTGGAATATACTGTAACCAGAGATCTGTTTACAGTGTAAATGAAGTCAGTTGTTGTGCAGGAAAGAATACACTGCTTGTGTATTTTGCTGGCTCTGGCATACCCAACTCTGATGGAAATCCACAACAGTTTTATTAGTTCAAAATCACATGCGCCTCATATTTACTACCATCTAAATGAGAAATATCGAAGAAAAAAAGGGAAATAGAGAAACAGAATAAGAATGACGTGTAGAAGCAAAGCTAGCAGTTATTTTGTAGTCTTGTTACTTGTTCCAACTGGATTTTATGTACTGATAATAGATGAAATTTTGTGGGGCCCACCAGAGTGAATGACCAAAGAATAAAGAGTTGGAATACTTAATAAATAGCGGAAATGCCTATGAGCAAACCAAAGGAAGACTTAGTACTCAAATAGTAGCCTGAATGGTTGTCGGCAAAAGAAAGAGAAACTAAATGCCCATTGTTCTTAAACTCAAGCTACCATTAAAATATCTTGTCATGGCAAGTACTTAGTACACAGCCCTTTTTTTTTGGGAGAGAAAGCCTAATCCTGTACCCACTCTGATCGCCTTTCACTCACTGAACCCATAAGTAAATCTTTCTCAACCAATCAAAACCAAGCAAGATCGGCGATCACTCAACACTTCCTGGAATGCTGACACTTGGCATTTTAACTGTTTCAAGTTCAAAATGTGCTTGCTGCAGCTTAATTCTGCAGCCACAATATACATTGTATACAACAAATTAACCCTTATGTTTTTAAATGTATCACCACATAACGAATACTTCTCAGGTTATCATGCGACAACTAAAATCCATGTTAGTGGCCATGTGACCTTGAGAATGAGGTCAACGTCACTAATGTACAGTCTCAATCTTTGAAGATTTGTCCAAAAAGTGAACAAAAAAATCCTGAAAAAATCCGAAAATCATTAGACTGTGACCATCTGAACAAACTCGGCAGATACCCACCCAAGGACCACCCCACAAAGTTTGAAGTGAATCAAGCTGATGGTTTTGCAGAGGTCAAAAATTGTCAATTAGCATTGAAAACCCTAATGACTTTGCAATCCCCATTGACTTGCATGGTAATCAATAAAGACATGTAAAATCAACAAGAAATATTCCTAGAACCCCCCCAAAATCACTGGACCATTAACATTTGGATAAACGTGGTAGGAACTCACGCAACACACGTCCCCATCAAGTTTGAAGTGTATCTGGTAAACGATTTTCAGATGAGGTTGAAAATGTTAACTATAATTGCAAATTCCCCATTGACTTGCATAGTAAACAATAGGAAAGTATGCATTGAGGTTACAGACCACAGTTGTAATTGGCTGGTTGCGCATCCCAACGGACATAGTCTGTAATTGTGAAAATACTGTGTTTCCAGCATGCTGTAGCTTCTGTTGAAATAAAGTTAGCTAAGTCAAGTTTGCTGCATCGCAGAGTTGCTTTATTGGTGGTCATATAGATGCACTGTCTTCCAGGCCAGGTGGGAACTTTATGGTGGGGAAGGACAATGATGTGACCCTGGCAAGAGCACAGTTCATACACCTGTATAAAGCTGACATCCAGGTGTTGTTTCGTATTTCAATTATCACAAATTAACGAGCTTGGAATTGTATGACAAAAATCCATCCATGTTTTTCTGACATTTCTATCTGTTAAATGCCGTTCACGGAATTTTAAAATACCAAAATGCTGATTTTTTACACTGAAAAATGCTAATATGAAAAATAGAATGATTTATAACTGTGGTCCGTGGCCTTGACCAACAAGTACCCGAATTGAAAAAGTCATTAAGATTCAGGGATCCACAGCAATGTCACCTGGTGAACAACCTTGTGTGACCCTTCTACAAGGAACATATCCACCAAGTTTCAGCACAATCTGAGAGATGGTGTTGGAAAAGAAGTCAAAATAGCAAAAACGTACAAACATTCATAAAAAAAAAAAATAGAAAACAAGAGGGCTGTGTGAACAGCCCGTGCCTCAGCTGATCTTGACATTCATCACACTTGCAGCTCTATGAACTTGGGAAAGGATCAAGGACACCATATTCTGAGTAAGTCTGAACTTTATAGAAAAACACTTGCATGTGCAATATCAAAGTTCAAGTAGTTCTCAAGTTATAATGAAGAGTAAAATTCATGTATGCACTGTGACCCCACAAACGAGGTCAAGGTCATTCATGTACTGTCTCAGCATGACCTTCATACAGAATAATTAACATGTGTAGCTAACTCAAAACGGATCTCAAGTTATCAAGTAAACAGTAAATTTCGTGTTAGGTGTCCTGTGAATTAGCATTAGGATGCCCATTGACTTGCATAGTAATCAATAAGAAAGCTGCATTGAACGATAAGTACCCAAATTGAAAATCCTTGAAAATCAGAAATCCAAAGCAGTGCCACCTAGTAAACCACTGTATGACCCTTCCACAACAACATTTCCATCATATTTCAGCTTAATCTGAGGGACGGTTCTGAGAACAAGTGAAAAAACGCAAACCATACAAAAAATTCATCAAAAAATTGCAGTGCCACCTGGTGAACAAATTGGGAACTAGGTGTCCCCGGGAGTGTCTATGTAAGATATCAAAGCAATTGGGTAGGCGGTTTCAGAGGAGAAGAATTTTGAAGTTTTGCCCCCCCCCCCCCAAACCCCCCCCCCCAAAAAAAATCATTAAAAAATCCAAAAATCAATAAAGCGTGACCATTTGAATTCACTTGGTAGAGATCTACCCAAGGCATATACCAACCATGTTTGAAGTAAATCTGATCAATATTATTAAAGTTATGACCATTAAAAGAAATTCCCATGTTAAACTTTCCTATTAAAACTTTTGTAGAGATTTTTGAAAAAAAATCATAAAAAAATAAAAAATTCATTGGAACATGACCATTGGAACAAATATGGTAGACACCCACCCAAAGTACACTGCCACCAAGTTTGAAGTAAATCTGGATGACAGTTTTGGAGAAGATGTCGAAAATGTAAATTAGCATTAGAAGGCCCATTGACTTACATGGTAATCAATTGGAAACGTGCATTTACTGCAAAGGAGCCGAATTGAAAAAATCATTAAAAATCAGGAATCTGCAGCATTCCCACATAGCGAACAACTTTGTTTGGCCCTTCCATAAGGAACATATCCACCACGTGTCAGCTTAATTTGAGTAACGGTTCTGGAGGAGAAGTCGAAAATAGCTATAACACACAAAATTTCATAAAAATTTTACAAAAAAATTGCAGCGCCACCTGGTGAACAAATTAAGAACTAGGAGTCCCAAGAAGTGTTCCTATGTGATATCAAAGCAATTGGGTGAGCGGTTTCGGAGAAGATTTTTTAAGATTTACCCAAAAAAGAACAAAAAAAAAATCATTTGAAAAAAAAAAACACTGGACCGTGACCATTAGAACAAACTTGGTAGAGACCCACCCAAGGTATATCTCCACCAAGTTTGAAGTGGATCTGGCCGACGGTTTTTGAGAAGAAGTCGAAAATGTGAATTGTGGAAGATGGACGGACGTCGGACGGACGGACAATGGACGGACGGACGACGGACGACGGACCCTCACAAAACCTGAGCTGAATGACAAGTCAGCTGAGGTAAAAATGCAGCGCCAACTGTTGAACAAATTAAGGTCTGGGGGTCCCCAGAAGTGTCCCTATTCAATTTCAAAGTAATTTGCAACTTGGTTTCCCAGCTGTTCTTTCTTAAGATTTCCCCTAAAAATGAACAAAATAATTTATTAAAAATTGAAAAGCACTGGACCATGCCCATTTGAACGAACTTGGTAGAGACCCACCCGAGACACATCCCCACAAAGTTTGAAGCGAATCTAGTTAACGGTTCTGGAGATGGGGTTGAAAATGTGAATTACAATTGCAATTCCCATTGACTTATATTGTAAACAATAGGAATGTTGCACTGACCAACAGGTACCCGAATTGAAAAATTTGTTAAAAATCAGGGATCCACAGCAACGCCACCTGGTGATGAAACTTGTGTGACCTTTCCACAAAAAACATAGCCACCAAGTTTCAGCTGAATCTAAGAGACTGTTTTGGAGAAGAAGTCAAAATTAGCAAAAACGTACAAAAATTCATAAAAAAATAGAAACAAATTGCAGCGCCACCTGTTGAACAAATTAAGGTCCGGAGGTCCCCATAAGTGTCTCTATACAATTTCAAAGTAATTGGCAACGCGGTTTCGGAGAACAAAATTTTTTAAGACTTCCCCAAAATGAACAAAAAAATTCATTGAAAATCCAAAAATTACTGAACCGTGACCATTTGAACAAACCTGGTAGAAACCCACCCAAGGTACATTGCCATCAAGTTTGAAGTCAATCTGGATGACAGTTTTGGAAAAGAAGTAAAAAATGTGAATTAGCATTGGAATGTCCTTTGACTTACATAGTGATCAATAGAAAAGCTGCATTGACCGACAAGTACCCGATTTGAAAAAAATCGTTAAAAATCAGGAATCCTCAGCATTGTCACCTAGTGGACTACTTTGTCTGACCCTTCTACAGGAAGCATATCCACCAAGTTTCAGCTTAATCTAAGTGACGGTTCTGGAGAAAATAACAAAAACACACAAAAAATCATAAAAAATAGAAAAAATGGCAGCGCCCTCTGGTGAACAAATTAAGAACTAGAGGTCCCTGGGTGTGTCCCTGTGGGATATCAAAGCAATTGGGTGAGAAGTTTCGGAGAAGAAGATTTTTTAAGATTTCCCCCCAAAATGAACAAAAAAGTTCATAAAAAAACCAAAAATCACTGGACTGTAGCCACTTGAACAAACTTGGTAGAGACTTACCCAAGGTACATCCCCACCAAGTTTAAAGTGGATCTGGCAAACTGTTTTGGAGCAGAAGTCGAAAATGTGAATTGTGGACGACGGACGGACAACAGACGATGGACCCTCACATAAGCTCAGCTGACTAACAAGTCAGCTGAGCTAAAAATGGAATGATTAAGAGTGGAAAAGATATTTCCAACAAAATAAAAAAAACCAGTACATTTCCAAGTGCATGGAATATTAATATACTAACCCCTGTACATAAAAAGGCAGTTCCCACTGCCTCGACAACTACAGAGGCATTTCAGTCTCTGATCATATCATTCTGTAAACTGTTTTGCAGCATACTTAATAACAGGTTTTCTGATATCACGGAAAAACACAATCTGATACCAAAAAACAAATAGGTTTTAGGCAGCTGACCACATTCTGATATTGAAAACTATCTTTTATAAATATATAAATAAGCTCACCAGAAAATAACTTTTTTGCTTGCTTTGTGGATTTCAGGTCGGCTTTTGACACTGTCCTGCGACAAGCCCTATTCTATAAACTTCTAAAATGTGGTATCGGTGGAAACTTTCTGTCCTTAATCCAGAGTAGGTATTCTACAGTCTCCTATTCAGTCAAAACTAGTCATGGCATCACTGAGAGTATCAATTCCAATGTTGATGTCAAGCAAGGGTGCATCCTCAGCCCAGGTCTCTTTAACTTATTTTTATATGATCTACCTTTTTGTTTGACACTACGTGCAATCCAGTGGAACTGTCTGACTGCAAAATTAATTGTATGATGTATGAATATTACCTTGTGCCCCTCTCTGGTACAAGTGATGGCCTCCAGAGGGCACTAGACAAACTACAACAATGCTATGACCAATGGAAACTAACTGTAAACTTAAGTAAGACCAAAATCATGATTTTCAGTAAGGGAGGCCATGTAATGAAGAAATTCAGATTCCATTACAAAAATTCAGAACTAGAAATTATAAACAACTATTGTTACTTAGGTATTGACTTCTCGCCTTCAGGAAATTTTAACTCGACACTTAACAAACTGAAAGAAAAAGCGTCAAAAGTTTTATTCAAGCTAAAATACTGTCTTCTTGATGGAGATGTTGATGTAGCACTAAAACTCTTTGACTGGCTAGTGGTATTATCACGTATGGATGTTAAGTTTGGGCCAAAATTGAGACTGGAAGGTACAATGGAAAATAGCTTTTGCTGTCACTGTAACCAATCACAAATCGAAGATGTATTACATATGTTTTTAAACTGTGAAAAGTACGATATATTTAGGAAGGAACTGAATAGTCAACTGTAGGCATACAATTTGTTATACCAACACACGATGAAAAATGTATCTTTGTAATGACAGACAGTGCATATCACCATGTTCTCATATATGTACTAAATTACATAAATACTTGCTTTGTTGTCCGTGGTTAGTGTGAAGCCAGGGGAGGTTTCGTCTTTTTTCTTATTTTATTTTTTGTTTGTTCTTCCTTGTAAATATTTAAGTTATATATCTTATTATGCTGAAATTATGATTTTGTCTTGCTCAGACCTGGTGCAAACATCTTGATGTAGCACAGGTTTGAAGAATGTAATCTTTGCCATGCCCACCAGATGGCGGGCCTGCAGCAAAATAGATATCTGTCCCTATATGTATATATATATATATATATATATATATATATATATATATATATATATATATATATATATGTGTGTGTGTGTGTGTCTGTGTGTGTGTGTTTGTCATATTGGTCATTTTTAGGCCAGAACATTTTAACTAAATGTTGACCCTGTTTAGCAAATATAAAGCAGTAACAGCATAAAGGCCCTTAACATTTTCATAGGCCTAAATTTTGACCATATTGTAGGAATGTCCAGCTGCCTTTTTCCTGCAGTAGCCATTGTATGCCTGTGAAGGCTAGTGTGGTGGGTTGTTGGGGTACAAAAAAAGAGCATTTTTCATCGGCTAATGAAAATTTAGGGATATACTGGCTTTCATTGCTAATTCAATTAGGGTGCTATATCCTCCCTTGGGAAATACGGGATGTTGCCAGGGTAGCATTCTAATTGGACAGTTTCAGTACAATCCCTCGTTTTGATGTAGGTAAGTCCCTCTGAACACACTGTATGCTGGAGGGCTAAAATGCACTACAAAAATCCCCCTCTTATAAGGCCACCCCAAATACACCAAAAAGGTGGCCTTATGAGAGGGATGGCCTCTTATGAGGGAACAAATATAATGAAAATACTGTCCTTGCTGCATGGAAAATTGGCCTGTGTAGAGGGGGTGGCCTTGGCTGAGGAGGGCCTGACACGATAGGGACCACTGTATGAAGGCAATTTTATATTACATTTGGGATACAAGGCAATATGTTATTAGTTTGACCTTTCAAAATAAATCAAATCGAAGTTAACTATGCTGAAAAAAAAAAAACTCACAGCACTTTCCAATTTATGTTTTATAGTAACCATGGCCCTTGGATCCACAATTACCAAGATTTATGCCAATATATCAGTTTGATCTTTCAAGGTCATTCAAGGTCAAAATTAACACTGACAGAAACTCCATAGGTACTTTCCCAGTAAAGTTTTAAAATACTCATGGGACTAGGATGCACCATTACTAAGATAAAAACCAATTGGTCAGATTTTTAGAGTCTGTAAAACCGTTTTTATTTTCCTGTACACTATGAAGTTATTGTCATAGAGTGCATACTTGTTGCATCATCATCTCCTTCACAATTGTGGTGATGGTCCACCTGGAAAACCTCTCTGTAAAAGCAAAGTAGTCCATACACGCATGCATGGGCCAAGTCTTGGGGATTTTTTTTGACAAATTTCACATAACCATTTATAAAAAAAAAAACAAACAAACAAACAAAAAAACAAAACAAAACAAAAGAGGAAAAAAGACACACACAAAAGAGCATGACCATTTCAATATTTCAGTGTAGTTGGTAGAAACCAACCCAGGGTACATCCCTTTTAATTTTGAAGTTAATCTGGCAAATGGTTTTGTTTGAGCACTCAAAAATGTAATTGACAATTGCACTCCCATAGACTTGCATATTAATCTACAGGAATGTACACATTAACCAGCAGATCCCTGAACTGCCAAAGGTGTACAAACTCAGGCATCCACAGTATCACAACCCACTGTACAACTTTCTTTAACCCGCCCACAAGTTACAGTTCTACCAAGTTTGAGAACAATCTGAAAAATGGTTTGGAGACAAAGTCAAAAATCGTAAAAACACAAGAATTTATGATACATAGACAAAATGGCAGGGCCATGTGTTAAACAAATTTAGGCCTGGGGGTCCTCAGAAATGCGCGTATACAATTCGAAACCGATTAGCTTGGTGGATTGGGGAAGATGTTTGACGATTTGACCAAAAACTATAAAATTTCCATAAATTACTGTAGGGTGATCATTTGGACAAACTTTGTAGAGATCCACTCACGGTACATTCACACAAAGTTTGAAATGAATCTGGTCGACCGTTTGGGAAGTGTAAAAAAATGTGAATTCCCATTGCAATCCCC
Source organism: Hermodice carunculata (assembly GCA_964020975.1). Classification (NCBI taxonomy): domain Eukaryota; kingdom Metazoa; phylum Annelida; class Polychaeta; order Eunicida; family Amphinomidae; genus Hermodice; species Hermodice carunculata. The sequence continues at coordinate 11,565,011 of OZ026621.1, read as the reverse complement.
ATTGACTTACATGGTAGGCAATCAATAGATATGCATGCATCAACTGACGGGTTCCTGATTAAAAAAAATTGTTAGAAATCATGTGATCCACAGTATTACCCCCCAGGGAACAACATTGTTCAACTATTCAACGAGCTATATTTCCATCAAGTTTCAGAACAATCTAGGTGATGGGTGGTAAAAATGAAAAAAAAAAAATAGCAAAAATGAACAAATTTCACATTTAAAAAAAATTGCAGTGGCACCTGTTGTAAAATTAGGTCTAGTGGTCCCTAGAAGTGTCCCTGTAGATGCAATTTTGAAACAATTAGCAAAGCAGTTTCAGAGATTTTTTTAAGTTTTGCCAAAAAATGAATCCCCAAAAAGGTCGTAAAAACTGCAAAAATGGCTTGAGCATGATCATTTAAACAAATTTGGTAGAGACTGTCCACAATTTGTCATGTTCCATGTATAGAAGAGGATGACCGGGTTCTCAAATACTTTGGCATTGCAACCATAGCAATGCACGTAATTACTTTCATAAGAACGGTAAACAATTATAAACCTGCGGTTGTAGCTTGAAATATTTGAACCTGCATTGGGCCAGAGACGGTGACCTTGTTGTGAACAAGGAAACTGCAGGTGTTGATTATTGTTTTATTCATGCAAAAGTATTACTCTTTCCTACACTACTGTTGCACATGTGGTTCTAACATTCTATACCCATACTGCCTGGAGGGATATGCTGTTGATACATTTTGGTGGATGTGTTCCTAAGGTCACTCCTCTACGGTATTGCAATGTTGGGATTGTTGATACTGACAACTGCTCATCACCAGGTGGACATCGTTAAGCATGGGTGAGCTGGACGACATAGCTGCACCACTGAATCATCCTGATTTTAGCACAGAAGCAAGTATTGGCTGTTTTGTGTTTATTTTAAACTGCAAGGTCAGCTCTGCCTTTAATCTTCCTTTACTCGTTTTATTTAGCTAGTTGTATTATTGTTATTATATTAGTAATAAACAATGATAGTAATGCCACTAAAAATACTTAAAATGATCGAAAGATATACTTTATTTGCTTTACTTCTAAAATTACATGAACATGTTTGCAGACTAGGGCTTTCTCTTTGTTGCAATTTGCATCATACATTAATTGATCAGAGTTCAATCCATCCGATAATATCTGAACCGCCCCCCCCCCCCCAAGAAACCTGGCAGGGACTGCCATGGACTCCCAAAAATTAAACCCCTGATAAAACTCTGGAGAACCACTCCAAGGTACCACCAAGTTTAAAGGGAATCTGGTTTAGTTTTTTTTTTTTATGAGAAGTGGAAAATGTGAAATGTGAATGGACAAATAAATTGACAAACAATAGATGGCCACCATCCTATAAGGTCATTTGACTGATAAGTCAGCGGAGCTAAAAACACAAAAATTTGTAAAGCATTAAAAAAAAGGCAAGGATTACCACCTATTAAACAAATAGGGGTTTTGTCCGCATCCCCCCCCCCAAAAAAAAAGAAAGAAAAGAAAAACAAGAGGTCCATGGGCCCGGTGCTCTACTGACACAAACATGTATTTGCTATTACAAAATCATATCTTTCAATTTTACAGGCATGGTGACCTCAAAACAACAGGCCATTGATTTAAATATAACATTCTAGCATTGGACATGGTCTACATATTCTATAAATTTGTCTAATCTAATCCAATTATTTTTCCACATATGGGGTTTTATATCTTAAAATATATTTTGGATCCCAATTTCCATCAAATTATAGGTGGCGTCACTAGTATCATTAACAACTTAGGTTTTGAACCCCCCCCAAAAAAAAATCCAACCAAATTCCTTGAAAATCTGCCATAAATTAATTATGCTTGAGATTTCAGATGATTTTCACATTTTAACCCCTATTTTGCATAATATTGTTGGTGACACAACCAATATCAAAAGTGACCTAGATTTTTATACACCCTAGAAGTCCCGAAAGTCATATTGGGCTACCTTCAAAACTGTGGACGGTATCGCGGTCACAAGATTTTCATATTTTGACCTGTATATCACATAATACTAACGGTTGTGCCACCAGCATTGATGTCAACAAAGATTTTCATACACTTTATAACTTCCAAATGTTATGTGAGCCTAACTAAAAAATTGTGTCATGCAGAACATTCACGAGATGGCCCGTATATTCAAATTGACCATTTATTTTGACCTTTAACTGGGGTTTGAAAAAAATACTATTCAAAATATGCGTTCTACATCCAGTGTTCCATACTCAGTCTGTTTGTTCAAATCATGTAAAAACATTTTGAGTAATTGACGAAAAACAATAAAGTTCCACAGGCACCAATCTCTGTAATTGTTGGTTTACAGGGACCCCAAAAGTAGGTCACCAAGTGCATTTTTTTCTTTAATTAATCAAGTGCAATTTTCATCTGGAGGTACAATTCTTTTTGTCATTGATGTCCATCTGTACCCTGCCATTACAAGATGACCTCTTTCAACTTTGCAGGCATGGGGACCTCACAAAAATACGTCAAGGTCACTGATATTATACAGCAGTCTAGCAAGGGACATAGTCTATATATTCTATAGATTTGGCAAGTCTAATTCAATTCCTTTTCCAGATGTGGAATTTTATATTTTAAAACGTATTTTGGCTCCCAATTTCTGTCAAATTATAGGTGTTACCACCAATATCATTAGCAACTTAGACTTTGACCTCTTCAACAATCTCATTAAGTTCGTGAAGATCCATCAAAAATGAAAGATGCTAGAGTGTCACAAGATTTTCATATTTTGACCCCTAGATTGCATTATATTGTAGGTGGCACCACCAATGTCAAAAGGGGTCTAGATCTTTATGTTCACCCTTTAAGTCCTGAAACTTGCAACTTGTGACACTGAACTTGTGCTACAAACGCGATTTGTTCCAATTGTGAATCTCAGCTTCCACGTGTTTTCTTACTTATTGTTTGCAGCAATTATCTTGAATTTGAATTCTTCAGGTAGGAAGAAGAAAATACTTCTGTTTTATCTTCTTTACATTATTTTTTACCGGCGCCAACTTAGAATTATTAATATTATAGCCTTAAGTCCCTTATTAATACTTCTAGCTGGCGATGTTCACCTGAACCCTGGCCCTGGACAGCATTTATGTGACATTTCTTTCTGTCATTCCAATATTCGTAGTTTGTCTGTAGACAAGTTGAGGTGCATTCGTACAGATCTTGCACCAGAATTTGACATAATCACCCTTTCAGAAACTTTCCTTACTCCCAATTCTCCTGCTGACAATCTTACTTTACCTGGCTACCATGAGATTATTCGACGAGACCGCCCGAATGCTGTTGGTGGCGGCGTTGCTCTCTATGTTTCCAAATCTCTACATGTATCTCGACGAAATGATCTGGAGCTACCTGATATAGAACTCCTGTGGAGCGAGATTAGACTTCATAATAACAAATTCTTACTTGGCGTAGTTTACAGACCACCAAATTCTATGGTTTCCTTTTGGAATAAACTTCAGGAAAGTCTTGATTTAGCGAATAGTACAGGTATCAAAAATATTATATTGACTGGCGATTTAAACGCTGATTTTCTGACACAGTCTGGGTTAAAACTTGATCAATTTTCCCGAACAAATTTCTTGACTCTGCATGTACATGGACTTACCCGTATAACCGAACGCTCAGCATCCTGTTTGGATCAGATAATTTCAAATATTCCTAATTATCTACGTGGAATTCGCGTGCTTCCTTCGATATCAAATTGTGACCATTGCGTTGTGGCAGCTAATCTATTATTCCGTAAAAAGAAAGATCCATGTTTCAAACGTCGTATATGGAACTATAGCATAGCAGACTTTAATCATTTTAATACCTATCTTACAGAGGTCGACTGGACTTCTTGTTTCGTGTTTAATAATATCGATGTATGCTGTGATGCCTGGTCTAAATTATTCATGGAAGCTGCTACACGTTGTATTCCCAATAAAGATATTGAAGTTAGACCATCCGACTTACCATGGTACAATTCCCGTCTCCGGGCACTCAAGCGTCGTGTCAAAAGACAGTATGACAAGGCAAAGAGTCAAAATTTCGAACCTGCTTTATGGAATGCCTTTTGCCAATTATGTAATCATTATCAAGACCAACTGAAACTTGCTGAGGAAAATTATAATAATAAATTGCGCGCAGATTTAAATAGTTCCAGTCGATCGAGTAAATGTTGGTGGCGCACAGTGAAACAATTCATGAATAGAAACCAGTCACAATCCATACCTTCTCTTCTTCACAATAGTGAAAATATTCCAGACAGTTTGTCAAAAGCCGAAATATTTAATGCTTTCTTTCTTGAACAATCTAAAGTTGATTTCTCCTCTGCATCTTTACCTGAAATCACTGATCATCCAGAGTCTACCCTTGAGTCCATAACCATAACGGAAACCGAAGTTCTTGAAACACTCTTAAGTCTTGACACGAGCAAAGCTTCTGGTCCCGATGGAATAAGTGCAAAACTTCTTAAGGAAGCGGCACCTGCTATTTCTCCATCACTCACAAAATTGTTTAATCTTTCGCTGTTGACAAAGAAATTCCCTACAGCTTGGAAACAAGCAAACGTCTCTCCTCTTTATAAAAAAGGCCCTGATAATTTATGCAACAATTATAGGCCGGTGTCATTATTTAGTTGTACCGGAAAAGTATTTGAGAAAATAGTTTTTAAGTATGTTTTCAATTTCTTTCGAGACAATATTGTTATATCTGCCCATCAATCTGGCTTTATGCCGGGAGATTGCACCATTAATCAGTTACTACTACTGTACCACGAATTATGTCTAGCTGTGGATCAGCAAAAAGAGGTTCGTATTATCTTTCTGGACATCAGTAAGGCATTCGATAAAGTTTGGCATGCTGGTCTGCTCCATAAGCTAAGGAAAGCTGGTATTATGGGAGCTCTTTTTGAATGGTTTTCAGACTATTTGCATAACCGTCACCAACGGGTAGTCATCCAAGGCCAGTCGTCTAGTTGGGGTAAAGTCTGTGCAGGCGTTCCGCAAGGCTCAGTTTTAGGACCTTTGATGTTTCTTATTTACATCAATGACATTGTGGACATTGTTCGATCTAACATTAAAATGTTTGCTGATGATACCTCACTCTATCTAACTATTGATAATCCTGTCACTGCGGCTCAAACTATGAATATGGACCTATCTAAAATCGACCAGTGGTCCAAAGATTGGCTAGTCACATTCAATGCCTTGAAAACTGATTCTATGCTTATTTCCAGAAAAAGTAATCCACCTTCTCACCCCCCAATTCTTTTCCAGGGTCATATTTTGCAAGATGTGGCTCATCATAAACATCTTGGAGTGACAATACGTTCTGATTTAAGATGGTCTGACCATATTACTGATATATCAAACAAATCCTCCAAATTAATCAATATCATGAAGAGTTTGAAATTCACTCTAGATAGGAAAACACTGGAAACCATTTATACTTCTTTCATAAGGCCTATTCTGGAATATGGTAGTCAAGTATGGAGTGGCTGTACGGTCCAAGATGAAGAAAAACTAGAATGTATACAATTAAATGCTGCTCGTATTGTCACTGGAGCAATGCATGGGACCAGCACCGCTAAAATATATGAAGAAACTGGATGGTTAACTTTATCCAAACGCAGGGAAATTTCAAAATTGATTCTTATGTACAAATTGGTCCATAACCTTGTACCGGACGCACTATGCTCTATCCTTTCTACCGCTTCGCCTGATACAGGTAATTATACCACACGCCAGCAATTTGATCTTCCTCATTTCCGAGCTCGGACCGACCTTTTTGACAAATCCTTCTTTCCTTCAACTGTTCGGTTATGGAATCAACTACCTCTAGAAATACGGAATTCTGACTCTATTCAAAAGTTTAAATCAAGTATAACTCAACCGGTGATCCGACCTATAAAGTTTGATGAATTGTATAACTTTGGTAATAGATTCCTAGCTGTTCAGCATACACGCCTCCGTTTGGATGCCAGTCAGTTAAATTCACATCTCTTCAAGATTGGTGTTAAGAACACTGCGAAATGTTCATGTGGCTCACCTAACGAAGATACGTGGCATTATTTTTTTCATTGTTCTAAATACACAATTCCTCGGTCTAACCTACATACTGCTATATCACAGTATGCTCCCTTTACATTACAAACAGTTCTTTATGGGTCCCCTAACTGTTCTTTTATTGAAAATATTGAAATATTTTCATCCGTTCATGACTTCATCTCCGCCACTCAACGTTTCAGCCCCTCTGGTGTTGGCTAATACATTTTTCTATTTTCGTTTTGTTTTTGCTATACGGTACAATCAATTTATCCCCGGTCCAAATTGCAGATAAAATGACATCCTAATACTACCAGTACAATACAACCTTATGCCCCACTGTATGTCTCGTCCGTGCTTGTCCTCTTCTCTCTGTTCCCGTGCGTCTTGTACGTCCTGTAGTGTCCTGTGATCGTCGTCTTCTGCGAGAGGGATTTTTATAGGGCCACGCCCTCTTTCCCAATTGCATATAATTTTCATATGTATTATATTGTGTACTTTGTCAAAATAAAATACGTTTAAATCAAGTCCTGAAAGTTGTATTGGGCTAACTTGAAAACTGTGTACAGTATTGCGTTAACGGGCAAAAGTTTATGGACAGATGGACAGACATGAGCGGTCGCATAAGCTCTGTGACCTAAAGTCAGCAGAGCTAAAAAATGGGGAAAAAGTAGGTAAGGCTTATTCATTCTCTTAAATTTCAAACTTTGTGTCCTTTCACTTAAAATGCTTCATGGCCTTGAAGGTTTCATGAGGAACATCCAGCATTTACAAAATCTGACCATTGGTAGGATCTGGTGTAAATTTTGTAGCTCCATCTCAATTTACTATCACAATAATGAATTTCCCATATTTTAAATAACTATGATGTTGGATAATCTATACCACAAGGACTCCAGATGTGACAGACTTTTCTCTGTGTATTGTCCCTGCAATTGTACGCATGGATTATATGTTTTGTAAATCTAAATTTAATGACCATCAACAAAGTCAGTTCCTGAAATGTACTCTCTCTGAGAACTTGAGAAAGTAGGTAAAGTTGATTCATATCATGCAATATCAAACTTACACATGCTATGTACACATCTGTTGTACATTTGGTACCATGGGCCTTAGTCTTTCTGAACATGTTGAATTTAGTGTCCTTTACCAAAGTGGCCTATGACCTTGAAAAATACATCAAGGACACCAAAAAGCTGCACAAAACATGGCTATAGGTATATCTTGGTATCTATCTTGTGTAATATTTCCTGGAGGTGGTGCCTTCAAATTTTGATGGGTCTTTGTGTTTTTTGCCTGATCAACATTCTACATATCTGTGTAATTTCAGGATGTTTGACAAAAAGCTCTTTGAAACAGCATTCTCATTTTTTTTGTACATTTTGGCCCATTTTTGACATAATAATATAGGTGGCACCACCAGTATCACACTGTTACATGCAAGGGGTTCACAGAAAAACTGTGGACTGCATTGCACTCACAAACAAAAGTGGATCGAGGGATGGACTGATGAGTGAAGCTTTGAGTTGTGCAACCTGCAGTCAGCAGAGCTAAAAGAATACCAGAAATATTATAGACTTTTATTAGACGGCTATGCAGAGTGAATACCACTGTGATGTCACCTGACATATACAGTACCCCCATATAGTGTGTGGTAGAGACTTGACCTTTTTCCCTCCAGATGCTCCGATAATATTTAGACACATACAGTACCACCATATAGTGTGTGGTTGAGACTTGACCTTTTCCCTCCAGATTCTCTGATAATATCTGGACACATGCAGAACCAACATTTAGTGTGCAGTAGACTTGAAGTGTTCCCTCCAGATTCTCTTATAATATCTGGAGATGTGGTGTTACACTTATCCCACACAACTGAAAAGTGTGACACCCATATTAATTTCATCAAGAAACATCAGAAATATCACTTGATCCAACGTATACATATAGATTAAAGGCTCCCTTTTAACATGAGGAACATCACATGACTTGGGCAGGAGTTTAGCCAGGACAAAAAAAACGCCTTCCAGTCTAAATGATGGCCAGAGGTGGGACATTAACTCATTCCATGCCAGTCCCTGATTTTTCCGTATATTTACCTAAATTTAAGATGACAATTGCATACTTAAATTCTTCATGAAAAGAGCTTTCGTTCAAGTACCAACATGCCTATAGTCTTAAGTCATTGGTTCTGGCACTGCCTGGCAAGCCATGCTGCAGCTGCTGCAAGGGCAGCTGCAACATGACTTGCCAGGCAGTGCCAGAACCACTGACCAGGAACTGTCACCATAGTATGGAATGAGTTAACAAGCACCAAAGATGGGGAGTCCAGGAGCATGCAACCCTTGCAAATGATGATACAATTTGAGGGCCAAAAGACACAAATCATGAAGCTAAAACCTAAAAAAAAATGAAGGCAACTTTTACTTTTTGGAGTAGTTTCAAGACCAACATATCAACAAAAAATTACAGCCGTATTGTACCACTATGCCATTTCAATTCTTTTCCTGATTCTGGGCCATGTTTCTGGGTTAATTTGGCCACAACCCAGTCCTCAGGTGCCTTGATGTTGTTTTGTGAAAGCAGGTTCGCTAAACATGCTGTGCTGTTACTTTGTGTCCATTGTGTACAGGGAAATTTAATTGTTACTGACACAACATTTTAAAGATTCGTTAACAAAATATTTTTCCTTTAGGTGGAAAACTGAAGTCAGCACCTTTGGATAACAAGTAATCACTTTTTCATATTTTTGGATAGTTTGATACTTAAACTACATGCTCCCAAAAACTCAGATGTGTGAACATAAAATTTATCTGAGAAAACTGACCTCAAAACTTTTGTTTACACTGAAAAGTTAAAGCAGTGCTGAGCACAAGAGGTGTGTTTGCATGGGCACAATAATGAAGCATGTTATTGTTTGCACAGTCATTAGTCCATGACCCTTGTAAACCAATTGACTAGGGTCACTCATAGGGAACAGGAAACCATAAGCCATGGAGAGAAGAATGGGCCAGTTCAGACCTATCTATTTGTTCTGATTATTTTGAAATTGATGTAAAAACAAATTAGTACAATCCACTTACTGGGCCCCAAATATGGAAAGCTGCATGTGAACCCACACCCAAACAAGCCAAGTATGATGTGTTCCAAAGTTAGAAAGTCCAGATTTAAGCCACAAAATATACTTTTTTTAAAGACATCACAGAGTTAAAGCTAAAAGTTTTTTTCAAACAATAATTAAAACACCAGACAGAAGAAACGAGCATGTGTCATATTACAGCCATAAATGTGTAAGAATTGGCAACTTTTTCTTTCAAAGCGATTTTCTCAAAAATGTTTTTTGCTCAACCTCTGCTTTTTTCTGTGGGATCTGGCATTATATTTATCTGCGACTTACCTCTTGCTTACATCTATTCATATGACTTAATCAAACATTTTCACCTGATTAATTACTTTTCTTCCTACCGGATACATTTTTTCGGGAGACATCAGAAAATGTCATCTTATATAACATGTATACAGGTTACTTCTTAATACAGTGGTCTCCCTCTTTTAAGGCCCATCTCACCAGAGGCCACCCATCTTATAAGGCCACTTTTTGGCTGCATTTGGGGTGGCCTTATAAGAGGGGGATCACTGTACATCAGTAAATCCTGGAAAGAACTAATAAAATAATCAAGATTTTCAAACACATAAATGTTTACACATCACTTCATAACTTTATTTTCCAAACTCCCTAACAACAGACCACTTCACATTTGCTTGCAAATTGAGCTAAAATTATGAATTATGTGCAGACAAGTAGTTCACTGAACAGCCTGTGAATCCAATCAAATGACACAACCTGCTGGAGCCCTACATATTAAAATGTATCATAACATGTAGGTACATGACCGCTTTCAAAGAATGGTGTTGGCACTGAAAGGCAACAGGCATGTCCCCCTCCCCAAGTGTTTACAAGAATTCCTTTTCTCCGCACTAGTGTGACTTTAAAAAAATCAACAAATGGTGAAATAGTATCTACCTTACTCAAGCTCATAGTTCAAGTAGTGCTCAAGTGATAGTCCTGAGTAAAATTCATGTAGGTTGCACTGTGACCCTGGAAATGAGGTCAAAGTAATTCATGTACTGTCTGAGCATGACCTTCATAGAGAAGCATTAACATGTGCAACATAAGGTCCTAACTCAAAATTGATCCCAAGTTATCAAGTGAACAGTAAATTTCATGTCAGTTTCCTGTGACCTTGGGAATGAGGCCAACGCCACTTATGTACTGTCCGAATGTGGCACTCAAAGAGAATCATAACCATCTGAAACATCGAAATCTAGGCTGAACTAGTTCTCCAAGTATCATCTGTATAAAGGTATCGAAGTGACCCTGTGACCTTGAGGATGAGGTCAAGGTCACGTATGTACTGTGAAATTCCTGCTGCCATGGCCTCAAGTGTTCATATGGGTCATTCTCAGCTATTGGTCGACTTTAATGATATAAACATGCCAAAATTTCACACTGATTTTTTTTCCATCAATTTCCCTTTATTTCAATTTTCCTGGGCACTGAATGTACAATTATAATTTCAGAGCAGGGGACTCTGTTATGCATGGACAAACTGAATGTAAAGAATGGTACTTTCACTGGAAAAAATGTTGAAAATCTTATTTTTACCCCTTCTAAAATATAAAAGAGACACCCATATTTTTTCAAAGAATGGTATGACAATGTAGCATTTATACTGCAACAAATTTGTGTCAAGTATCATACTGATTGATGCATTTCTGTTGTAATTATATGGCTATAGGCTCTAAAATAAGGGTAAAATGCTCAAACAGAGCATTAACTTTGCTTGCCACCATACCAGGAATTATGTGAAATCATATTCAGTCCTGGTGTGATTAAAGTAGGGGTGCCTTTATCCACTCATACCTTGGAAAGTTTGAAAGAAGCATCCTATACAAAAGTACGAACACTGACAAATGTGTTTCGGACATCACCCCTTGTGTTAACATTTTGTTTTGGACATTAAAAGCACATGTAACATGTAAGTCAAACAATCAATTCTTCTTGGGAGGTGTAATGTAGCAGATAAATTCTTTCTGAAAGACTAAATGTAAATTTTAATTTTTTGCAAAGAATTTGCTGGGAAACAAGAACATGCATTCAGAAAAGCAGTAGCTACATGTACATCTACAGCTATTACTGACATGGTTTGAATGATGCCTGACTCAAAGATTATGTATTTTGCAAGATACATAATTTGTTTAAACCATAACTGCAGTAAACCTTCAATCCCATTATTATGTCAGAGGATTTTTTTATGATTTGTTCTTGTTAATTTTGTTTCGGACATCGCTTAATTTGTTTATATTACATTCATCTGGAAGTTACATGTATATCAGTTCAGCAACAACCATAAGATGAGAATGAATAATTGCTGTCATAGTTGTTGACAACTTGTGAAGTTTCAAAATAAGAACAAATCACAATACTTGATTTGTTTGAAACAAAATGTACACAGAAGAGTGAAAGCACAGTTTTTAAAGACATTACGTTGTAACCAGTTCTGAAAAAGCCTTCCATAGCACTGAAAGTTTAAAGTGAATAAGGGGCATGGAGTCAGATTTCCCACTTTCAAATGCTGTATACTCACATTTATCCCATTTTTATGTAGTTTCTAGGCTTCTGATTGGTTAATACGCATGAAATGTCTGCCGCACCTATTTGAAATTATGGTATTACCCACATGGGGTTGGTATTACTGTTACACCATGCGACACCTAGCGGCTAAAGTTAAAACGGCTCTGACATGGGAATGCAGACGACAAAATGGCAGAACAGGCGCACATTATGATTGGAAAAATCCCTAGTAAATTAGAAACTACATAAAAATGGCATAAATTCGTTACACACTGGTAGACTGGGTAATACAGCGAGCATCTCCCACTCAGGGAACTGGTATTACCCTCTGCTGGCGCCTCGGGTAATACCAGTTCCCTTTGTGGGAGATGCTTGCTGTATTACCGAGTCTACCAGTGTGTAACTAATAGTATTCAAAGGAAATTGTGAAGAAATCATGCATGGGGCATATATACCAATTTCTGACGTTTTAAACACACACACATATATATATATATATATATATATATATATATATATATATATATATATATATATATATATATATATATATATATATATATATATATATATATATATAATTTAGGCTAAGTCTTATTAAAATGTCAGGCCTGAGACACATATTAATTCAGCACATTCGGTCATCTTAATATCAGGCTTGTCACTCAGAAATTTCAAAATAAGTTAATTTGCACAAGGGCTCACCCCAACACCTAAAATTTTTGAAGATATAGCAAATTCTGAATTCTTGGACTGAGATCCCAACTCTTTGTTTTCATACATTTTCAGAAAAAAAGTGAATTATTGCTGATAAGTGAATGAATGACATGCCTGAAATATGCCAAGTACATGTAGCACACCTATTGTATGTTAACACTAGTGTATCTGCTGGAAGGGCTATATGCATTCATAAAATGAGAAGAGTACCATATGAATGAGAGCTTGTGATACCTCTGTTTGGAAAACACAAAACAAAAACAGGAAGAGAGAATTGTTGTGAGGTTTTTTTTTTCATGTGTAGTTTTTGTAACCATGCATATGTGCATATTACTTATTCCTTTAGTGACACCTTTATCTATATATACATAGATCTATTTTGTTTTCTTTTTTGGCCATCATTACACAGAGCTTGTAACAGTGAAACCCAAAATAAAGGGAAGTTTTTGCTGGTCCTTGGTTAAGTGTGCCTGCAGTCAACTAAGTTCAAGTCTCCTTATATGCATTTTTTTTTAGCATGATCTGATGCTATCTTGTAGCATATCATACAATGAGAAGCTATGAGTGACCAATGCACATGATCCTGCCAAGGAGTTTAGTTTCAAGTGTTGACAGTCACAATGTAGTCAATACCTCACTAGATGACCACTTTGTTATGAGAGTTTATGTACACAAGTCTGCAGAGACAGGAAGAAAGGATGCACTCTTCAAATTCCAGGCAATTAGTCGGCGTGGGTGGGTGGATATCACATTTGATGGTGGCATGCAGCTTGTGCCTTCCCCAACCTACTCTTGTTTATCGCACGTTTTTATCAAAAAAGTTACATTGCTTACAGCATGTTTTATTACAAATGTCAGAAATATGGCCCCAAAATGTTTAAAATGGCCTATTTGAGCAAATGTTGACCTTCGTCAGGAAATGTTATTATTGGTGGACCATCCGACACAAAAGGGTTTTCTGTTTTAGACACTTTTGAGCAAAATATACGCCCAAGAATGAAGTACTCTGGAACAGCATATACCTGTTATGGTCACTTAATTATAAGGGTACCCCTCACTCACAGGTAATTGGCTTCACAGAAGCTAAATGAAACTATGGACTTCACTGGAGTATGGTGCTTTTTCTGCTCCAAAAGGAGCTATGTACGCCTATGAGCTCCACTAAAGTACAGGGTGCACATCAGTCATCAACTATTTTGTCTTGCTTCAGAGGTGGTTAGGTTGCATTATGACATGGCTCTTCAGAAATGTAAGGTCCAATCAAAGCCTGGTCCTCTATTCAGTTTTTTGGAAGCCAACATTCTATTGGATTTTAGGTTTTAGTATGAGCCTTACAGGGCTCAACATTGTGGACACCCCTTGGATTTCATAGATCTGTTTTCTGAGGCTGAACCAACAGCTCATCCTTTGCTCCCTTATAGATGTGACAATCTTGAAAGGCTCCATGGGAGGCAGCCCTAGCTTGCAAACTGGTGTGTGGGGGGGGGGGGGGGTCAAGCTCATCTCAATCATTCTGGCAATTACAGGTACAACATGATCTTGATCATGTCTCTCCCAAACGAGTTTTTGTCATAACTCAATCACAAGTTTACGTTGTACATTTTACACAACCAGACTTTGAGAGGCCAGGTCATCAAATTATAGCATCCTTGCTTTAGTCCTAAGTTTTATAGAAAAGTGAAAAATTAGTGTATAAATTGTATAACAAGTGAAATATTTGTGTCATTTCCCAAAATACCATAGGCCCAATGGTAGCTTATATTATCTAGCCATTCAACTTCCACAAAAGAACAGTGAAGCTTAAGTACCACACCCTTAAATGGTTTTGTTGCCAGTCTGTGGTGATGTCCGAAACAGGTCACGCAGTTGTGGTTGTGACTCTGATTGCAGTAATATATCAAATCTGCAGATGAAGAAATTCTATTAATATGTTTCACACTACTCCTACAGGAATGGAACATCTGCTCTTAAATGTTTTTTTCATGGTGACAGCTCACAAAGTAACGCAAGGTTTGAAGAAAGTGTAGCTAAAACTGGGTAAAAAATGATAATGGAACATTGATTCATGAACAATTACCTATCTAGCACAATAAAAGCACACCAGTGACATTTATCCTGTTTCCCAGAGCTATTTGAAGCAAGTTTAACATCGAAATTGTGGAAAATTGACAAAACGTGTAGCCATAAGTAATCATGATGATGATGGTAACTGTCCATAGTGATGTCCGAAACATGTACAACCTTGTCTTACCTCACATTATCAACTGTTTCTTTGAACTTTTTTTGGTGATTGCTGATGTAGCTCCCCTTGCATGAAGGTTTGTTTGTGCATTATTTGTTTCTAATATGAAAGGTTTCTGACATGTCTATGGGAATAGCCCTGTTTAGGACATCACCAATGTTAACAGAAATTTGATTTTTCATGTTCCTTGCTATTCAACAAAGTTTGGCCATCCAATTTGACACATCATATGTTTATTAGTTGAAGCCAAACAGATTCCTGTACCAAACAGTAAACTTTCATCTTTTGTACAATCAAGCCGCAACCTAATGTTCGGTTGTTTCGGACATCACCCAAATGTTAGAGGAAAATTGCTTACACAGCTTTCTCTGTTTTCATGTCTTCATAGAATCTGCCAATATATGAGGACTATTTCAGAAACAAATGAGTACCAATGAAAATTACTTATAACTACAACTTCATGGCATCACTTTTTATTTCGGGGTTGCAAAATAAAGTTGTAGTGAACATATCAAAGTTAACGGAAGGTGGTGATGTCCGAAACATCACCTTTATGAATCTCCTACAGCAAAATACTGCACATAATTTCACTCATACCTGGTATGTACAAACTCCAGACTATTATCTTCGTAATGCAGTTTGATACACGTCCTTATATACCATGGTGTTTTGGAGAGCAGCTTCTAATTTAGGTTAGTCGAAAAAAGCACCAGGGGACGGGTACTATCTTCAGCATATCTACGGCCACTGTGGGTTTTAAAGAAGGACTCTTGAATTGGTTCAGCTATGGTAGCCAAGCTTTGGGAAGATTTGTACCTGGATATACCAAACTTCTTCAGTCCTCACGAAAGTTTTTTCCTAACACCAGCAGAAGTGTGACTTTCTGAAAGTCGACCAATAGCTGAGAATGACCATTTTGAATACAGTGACAGGGGTGGCCCCTCTTGAGGGGGACCACTGTAATTGCCCCCCCCCCCCCAAAAAAAAAAAAATCAAACACGACCGTTTGAACAAACATTGACAGTACATCCTCACTAAGTTTGAAGCGGATCTGGTCACTGGTTTAGGAGAAGTCAAAATTGTGTATTACTATTGCAATCAACACTCACTTACATATCAGTCAATAGGACTGTTACATTAACGATTTGAACATCCTTTTGATTGTAGTTACAGGAGTCATAACCATGTAAAACACCAAAATCCGGGCTGAAATAGTTCTCCAAGTATCATCTGTATTCAGATACCTAAGTGACCCTGTGACCTTAGGAATGAGGTCAAGGTCACCTATCTAATGTGAAATTCCTGCTGTCATGCCCTGAAGTTTTCATATGCAATTTTGAATACAGTGACAGGGGTGGCCCCTCTTGAGGGGGACCACTGTAATTGCCCCCCCCCCCAAAAAAAAAAAAATCAAACACGACCGTTTGAACAAACATTGACAGTACATCCTCACTAAGTTTGAAGCGGATCTGGTCACTGGTTTAGGGGAAGTCAAAATTGTGTATTACTATTGTAATCAACACTCACTTACATATCAGTCAATAGGACTGTTACATTAACGATTTGAACATCCTTTTGATTGTAGTTACAGGAGTCATAACCATGTAAAACACCAAAATCCGGGCTGAAATAGTTCTCCAAGTATCATCTGTATTCAGATACCTAAGTGACCCTGTGACCTTAAGAATGAGGTCAAGGTCACCTATCTAATGTGAAATTCCTGCTGTCATGCCCTGAAGTTTTCATATGCAATTTTGAATACAGTGACAGGGGTGGCCCCTCTTGAGGGGGAGAATATAATGGAAATACCATACTTCCTGCACAAGAATGCAGGCCTTTCAAGAGGGGAGGCCTCTGGTGAGAGGGGCTTCATAAGAGGGGGACCACTGTAATTGCCCCCCCCCCCCAAAAAAAAATACCAAAGAACGCAGTACCCTTGGGCTGCCTTCAATCTTTTTTGCTGCAAGTGAATAGGAATAGCGTCTGTGTCTGATGTTTCATAAAACTGACTTTAAAACTTTCTTACCTACACAAATACTACTATGGTACACTTGACCTTTGACCTCAAACTTGTGACCCGTGTGTGACCTTGAAAATTAGGTCAAGGTCAATTATGCTTGCACACAAAACAAGCCTTATAGTGGTGTACTATCATATGGAATTTGAACGTCCTGTCTAAAAAATTTCTGATGTTATAGTCGTAAACAAAATTTCAATGAATAGGTCAGTGGCTCAGATACTTGACCTAGTGAACTACTTTTGATTCATGACACATTCTTTGGCTGTGATACATGTGTGTATAAAATTTCATGTAACTGACTTAAAATCTTCCTTACTTATACCAATACCACCATTGTGCACTTGACCTTTGACCTCAAAAGTAGGTCAAATATAAAGTTATAACCTGATTTTCAATAGGCTTCTAGATCACTCTGTGAAGTTTCTTGTGTGAAAGATTTAGATTGCTAGATGCAGGCTTTCAATAGTTAGGGCGGTAGTGTTGCTTACCACATGCCCACTGTGTGACCTTGAGAATTAGGTCAATGTCAATTATGTTTGCACACAAAGTAGGCCATATAGGAGTGTAATATCATGTGCAATTTGAAAGTCCTGTCTCAAAAATTTCTTAAGTTATGGTGGTAAAACCATGGCACGGACAGACGGATGGACGGCGCAGGGTATGACAATACCCATCGGCCTCATAAGGCCTAAGGGTAAAAATCACTGGAACATGACCATTCACATATTAGTCAATAGGACTGTCATACTAACCCCTGAAGTGCTAATCACTGCTATAGTTGCTTACTCATTACCGTTAAACATATAATGGTTAAAAGAGTCAAATTCCTCATGAAGATACCTTTCATTCAAATACCAGCAAGCCTTGTCTGAAGCAAAAAGTAGTCTTAGTCAACAGTTTTTCTCGGGACACATTGTGTGCAAAGTGTCCCGAGGAAAGCTGTTGACTCAATCTTAAATCAGCACTTTAAGGGTTAAAGAGTTGAACGTCCTTTTGATTGTAGCTACAGGAGTGGGACAGCAACTGGTGATAAGCACTTTTCATGACATCGTTAATTGAAAGGCATGAAAAAAAGGCCTCTCGCCAGTTGTTATTACACTCCCATAACCATCATTAAAAGATGGTCAATTTTTATATTTACATTCATACTTGTACTTATATTGTAGTTATATTTCCATTAATTCTTATATTTATGTATTAATGGTTTATCTCACAATTATGTGAGGTGCAAATTTGAAGTTGGGAGGAGGGGGATGGCATGTTAGCAGGGCACAGATTTTTGTGCCAGCAGTGTAAACCAAAACTAGTCTGGAAGGTGTTGTCAACAGCGCTGTACTACTAGAAGGTTACTATGATTGCACATGGACATGTAATTGACTGTATCCATGGAACAAGAGGGCAGTGGCAGTCCTGTACTCAGCTGACCCTACATGCAAAGACTGAAGTGGTCCTGTGAACTATGATAGAGAAGTTTTTAATATTTTGCCAAAAAATCAACAACAAAATTCATTAAAAATCCAAAATTCACTGGACCATAACCATTTGAACAAAGCTGGTTGAGACTTCCACAAGGTACACCCCCACCAAGTTTCAAGTGAATCTGCTTCATGGTTTTAAAGTCGAAAATGTGAATTTCCATTGCAATCCCCATTCACGCACATAAACAGAGTGCATGTGTCAAGCAACAAGCACCAGAAGTGAAAAATGGTTAAAAATGATGCATCAAAAACAAATTCAGAACTAGGAGTCCCTAATGAGTCTTCCTGGGTGATGTCAAAACAATCGGGTGAGCAGAGGAGATTTTGTTAAGATCTGCCCCCCCCCCCCCCCCCCCAGCATCAAAAAAACCCAAATCACTGGAGCATGACCATTTGAACAAACTTGGTAGACACCCACTCAAAGTACATGGCCACCAAGTTTGAAGTGAAGCTGGTTGACGGGTTCAGAGAAGAAGTCAAAAATGTGAATTACCATTTGAATGTCCATTGGCTTGCACAGTAATCAATAGGAAAGGTACATTCAGCCGAAAGTACCCATATTGAAAAAATTGTTAAAAATCAGAAATCTGTATCAGTAAATGATCATTTGAGCAAACTTGGCAGCAACCCATCCAAGGTAATTTACCACCAAGTTTGAAGTCAATGTGACAGTCCGTCTCTTCGGAGAAGTTCAAAATGTAAATTTGCATGTGAATGCCCATTGACTTGCATAGTAATCAATAGGAAAGGTACATTCACCAATAAGTACCCAAATTAAAAAAAAAATCGTTAAAAATCAAGAATCCACAGCAGTGCCACCTAGTGAACAACTTTGTTTGACCCTTCCACCTGAAACACATCCACCAAGTTTCAGCTTAGTCTGAGTGATGGTCCTGGAGAAGTCGAAAATAGCAAATACACCAAAAAATATCACTGGAGCATGACCATTTGAACAAACCTGGTAGAGATCTACCCAAGGTACAGTGCCACCAAGTTTAAAGTCAATCTGACACACGGTTTCAGAGAAGTCAAAAATGTAACTGAATTAGCATCAGAATGCCCATTGGCTTGCATGTGGATGGTAATCAATAGGAAAGATGCATTTACTGATAAGTTCCTGAATTGAAAAAAAAATTATTAAAAATCAGGAATCCATAGCAGTTCCACCTGGTGAACAACTCTGTTTCACTCTTCCACAAGGAACATATTCACCAAGTTTCAGGTTAATCTGAGTGACTGTTCTGGAGAAGAAGTAAAAAATAGCAAAATACACAAATAAATTATTAAGAATTAGAAAAATTTTGCAGCACCGCCTGCTAAACAAAATAAGAACTAGAACAGGCTGATTTTCCAACAGAAAATCAAATGTCTCCCCGTGCACCCTAACTATTGCCACCTTTTTTTATAAATAGGCATACCGATTCCAATGATCTACAGATATGGTGAAAGTACACTCTTTATTGACATTTCAAAACGTTGATTTTTGACAAAATGCCCAAATGACCTTGAACAATAGGTCAAGCTCATACATTTGCAGTTACAAGCAAAGTCTTACAAAAGCCTTACATAGAAGCATAACCACACAAAATGTCAACCTCTTTAAGACAAATCTTTCTCGATGGCATCTGCAATGACTTTTACAAAGTGGCCATGTGACCTTGAAAATAGGTCAAGGTCACCCATGTACAATCATAGAAGAAGAAGAAGAAGAAGAAGAAGAAGAAGAAGAAGGAAAAGGAGAAGGAGGAGGAAGAAGAGGAAGAAGAAGAAGAAGAAGAAGAAGAAGAAGAAGAAGAAGAAGAAGAAGAAGAAGAAGAAGAAGAAGAAGAAGAAGAAGAAGAAGAAGAAGAAGAAGAAACGGATGTAAAAACAATGTGTCCCTCCGTTGCACGGGGAGACAGAATTAGGAGCCTCTACGGGTGTCCCTGTGTGATATCAAACCAATGGGGCGAGCGGTTTTAGAGAACAATTTTTAAGATACCGCCCCCCCCCCCAACAAAAAATTCATAGAAAATTTAAAAATCAAAGGATCATGACAATTTGAACAAACCTGGTAGAGATCCACCAGGGTACATTACCACCAAGTTAAAAGTCTATACGGTTGACGGTTTAGAGAAGAAGTCATGAATTAGCATAAAATTGGCCATTGACTTGCATAGTAATCAATATGAAAGGTGCATTAACCGACAAGTACCCATATTGAAAAAAATGTTAAAAATCAGGAATCCACAACATTGCCACCTAGTGAACAGCTTTGTTTGACCCTTCCGCAAGGAACATGCCCACCAAGTTTCAGCTTAATCTGAGAGACAGTTCTGGAAAAGTTAAAAATAGCAAAAAAGCACAACAAATCATTAAAAAATACAAAAATGCAGCACCACCTGGAGCACAAAATAAGAACTTGTTACTCCTAGGAGTATCCCTGTACGATTTCAAAGTGATTGGGTGAGCAGTTTCGGAATCTTTTTTTTAAGATTTGCCCCCAAAAAGAACCAACCCCCCCCCCCAAATAATAATAAAAAAGTCAAAAAAAAAAAAAAAAATGAAGCATGACTATTTGAACAAACTTGGTAGAACCCCCCAAGGTACACCCCCCCCCCCCCCTCAAAGTATAAAGTGAATCTGGATGACTGTTTTGGAGAAGAAGCTGAAATATGAATTGTGTACAGATAACAGTTGAAGGATGACAGACCATCCAAAAGGCTCAGGTGACTGACAAATCACCTGAGCTAAAAATCACTAGAGCCTGGCCCCAACAGACTCAGTAGAGACCTATCCAAGGTACATTGGCATCAAGTTTGAAGTGAATCTTGCTGACATTTTGGAGAAGAAATAGAAATTGGAATTATGAATGTACGACAGACAAACTACATGTACTAAAAGTTCAGGCTAACTAGCAAGTCAGCTGAGCTAATAAACAAGAGGGCTGTGTGAATGGCCCATGCTCAGCTAACCTAGATATTCATCACACTTGTGGCTCTGTGAACTTGGGATAGGATCAAGGTCACCCATGCTCTGAGCAGGTCTGACCTTTATAGAAGAACACTAACGTGCAACGTCAAAGTCCCAGTTCAAGTAGTTCTCAAGTTATAATGAAGGGTAAAATTCATGTATGTTGCACTGTGACCCCAGAAACCAGGTCAAGGTCACTCATGCACTGTCTAAGCATGACCTTCATAGAGAAACATTAATATGTGCAACATCAAGGTCACAACTCAAAACAGATCTGGAGCTATCAAGTGAACAGTTAATTTCATGTCAGTTGTCCTGTGACCTTGGGAATGAGGTCAAGCTCCAAACATCACTGGTGCATGACCATTTGCACAGAATAGGTAGATACTTATAAAAGGTACATCCCTATCAAGTTTGGCACAAATCTGGCCAAACGTATTTAAGTTGTAACCATTACAAGAAATTCCCGTGTTGACCCTTCCTACTAAAACTTTTTTTTAAAGATTTTTGAAAAAAATCATAAAAAAAATACAAAAATCACTGGATCATGACCATTTGAACACACTTGGTACAGACCCACCCAAGGTACACTGTCACCAAGTTTGAAGTGAATCTGAATGACAGTTTCTTCAGAGAAGTCCAAAATGTGAATTACCATGTAATGTCCATTGACTTGCATTGTAAGTAATAGAAAAAGTGCATTTACCGATAAATACCTGAATTGAAAAAAGATCGTTTAAAATCAGGAATCCACAGCAATGCTACCTAGTGAACATCTTTGCTTGACCCTTTCACAAGGAACATATCCAGAAAGTTTCAACTTAATCTGACTAACGGGTCTGGAGAAGTCGCAAATAACAAAAACATACAAGAGGACTGTGACAATCCTTTGCTCAGCTGACATGCACATATATACCCTTGCGTAATTCATAAAAAGTCCAAAAATCAATGGGGCGTGACCATTTGAACAAATCTGGTAGAGACCCACCCAATGAACATTGCCACAAAGTTTGAAGTTAATCTGGACAACAGTTTTGGTGAAGAAGTCAAAAATGTGAATTAGCATCAGAATCTCCATTGACTAACATAGTAATCAATAGGAAAGGTGCATTGACCAACAAGTACCCGAATTGAAAAATTCGTTAAAAATTAGGAATCTGCAGCATTACCACCTGGTGAACAACTTTGTTTGACCCTTCTACAAGGCACATATCTACCAAGTTTCAGCTTCATGTGAGTGAAAGTTCTGGAGAAGTCAAAGAAAGCAATAGCACACAAAAAATCATAAAAAGCTAGAAAAAAATCGCAGCGCCACCTGCTGAACAAATTAAGAACTAAGACTCCCCAGGAGTGTTCCTGTGTGATATCAAATCAATTGGGTGAGCGGTTTCAGAGAAGATTTTTTAAGACTTGCCCCAAAAAAGAACAAAAAAAATCATAAAAAATTCAAAAATCAATGGAGCGTGACCACTTGAACAAACTTGGTAGACACCCACCCAAGGTACATCCCCACCAAGTTTCAATGGAATCTGGCTGATGGTGACGGAGAAGAAGTCAAAAATGTGAATTAGCATTAGAACACCCATTGACTTACATAGTAATCAACAGGAAAAGTGCATTTACCAAAAAGTACCTGAATTGAAAAAATCGTTAAAAATCAGCAATCCGCAGCATTTAATTACCACCTAGTGAACAACTTTGTTTGACCCTTCTGCAAGGAATATACCTACCAAGTTTCAGCTTCATCTGAGTAACGGTTCTGGAGAAGAAGTCCAAAATAGCAGTAGCACACAAAAAATCATACATTAGAAAAAAAAATCGCAGCGCCACCTGGTGAACAAATTCAGAACTAGGACTCCCCAGGAGTGTTTCTGTGTGATATAAAAGCAATACGGAGAATCCAGGATGCGCGCGCAATGTTCAAATTCTAGGAGGAAAGTAATGTGCGCAATGAACTCTGGGAAGGATATGCGGGCAGCTTGAATTGTGTATTGTGCGAGTCGCCATTGTTTACCTATGCGAATGTATACGACGGTCCCAAATGGATGAGAACTTTATCAAAAAGCAGAATGTCTCATGGCTGAAACAGTATTTGAGGGATATAGGCACAGGTGATCTTTCATTTTCTCCGTTGACAATTTCACTTAGCACAGACGCTTTTCGTTTTGTTCGTTGTCAGTAGCGATGCCAATCCACCTAGATGGCGCTGCGAACCGAGAACTCAGAGAGCCAAAGAAAGTTGACACCAGTTACCTCGATCGTAGGAGTACTTTTGACCGGCGTTTTATTTATATATAAAGCAGATTGCGCGCTGGGAAATGTGTGAAATTTGAAGAACAATGTAATAGGCTGTGCGTATCGGAGTATGTGCGTCATTGGCGGCAATTTTTTCCAGTTGGGAACGGCGACTGAAGTCTTCAGTTTTCTCAAATTATTGGGATCCGTGCCGATACGCAGGTGAAATATGCATAATATTGTTTGTCAGACGCTTCTGAAAAAAATGATATGAAGTTTGAAAGCGTATCAGACCGGATCTGAGAGATATTAGCCATTTTGTGAAGGTATGTCAAAACTCCGCTATTATCGCTCACTCGTGCACGACGAGAAAGGGGGCGCGGTCGACAACGAAAGACACAGTGGAAAGCAGTGTGCAGTTGGTCGGCGCATGCGAAATTCATCAGTGCTGTCCAGCTGAAAATCTTTGTAGCATATTTTACGTCACTAGTTGTAACAATATGTAAAGTTTTCAACATATCTTGTTAACTAATCAGGGATAATCAGCAATATTTCCTTTTAGGCACAAAAAAAAGTGTGTTTGGGGTTTCCCTACCGACCCTTGCCCCAACCCCCTACGGTCTAGGGCCTACCCTAGAACTTTTTATTGATATTTGGGAAAAAAAATTCCGTTTCTAGGCAAATTTCACTTCATGAAATGCACAATTTATCCATTTTAAGACATCATTTCCTCCTATTTTGAGTGCTTTAAAAAAAAATATCAACATACCTATCTACTTACCTACTTTCCCTATTTATTTTTTTAAAAAAAAATAATGTTTCCTGTTACATGTTTGAAAAATATACTCCAGGTAGGTAGGAAGTTTTCTTCAGCAATTTTTTTGCTCACTTGGATATTTGCTCAAATTCTTTGGTTTTTGCCCAGATTTTCCTTAATTTACGTAGGAAATAAGGCAAAACTTGGAAAAAGTACATGGTATTGCTCTTTCACCTCCATAAAGAAAAAGATGAGGTAGGGCCAAGGGAGTTTTTGGGTAGGTAGGCCTAGATAGGGTAAAAGGAAGAAGAGGTGTTAATTTTTTTGGCCTCATCACTGAGACGAGACCATTCTTTGGACTTATAATTGGAGGTACATTACTGGTTGAAGTGCTACCTAGACAGCTACAGAATTTCAAGAGCACAGAGGTAATTCAAGGGTCAAATGGACTTGGAGTATCTAGAAGTAACCAGAGGTGGATTGCTAAAGAAAAAAAAAAAGGGGGGGGGCGCAACATTAGATGTGATAGTAACACTTTTATGAAGCCTACACAATGATTTTACCATTTTCGCCTGTGAAAATAAGGTATATTATTAGTTTTATAAATTCAGGGAATATAATTTTCATGCTGTTTGTGTATGTTTTCAATGCAACAGGTACTGGCATTAATTTTAATAAAAAAATTAAAGTTATTATTCATGTTTTTAAACATTTTAAAAGTGGTGCCACTTTTTCATATTTTTCCAGTTTTGAGGTACTCCAACGATGCCTTCAATAAATGGCTGCCACACACTCAAATTTCAAAATATATTAATTTTACTTATAGTTTTGACATTCAGGCTTGTCTAGGGTTAAGCCAAAAAAAATTTTACTCCAAAAAACACATTTTTAAAAAAGTGCTTGGCATAGCTATTGTCAGTATGTGCTACTTCTCTGGACACCAAGTTTGTAATTATTGTAGGGGAACAGGACAAATGACTTGGCGGATAGGGAGGAGGGGGCAGGAGGGGAGAGGGTGGGAACAGAGACAGTTTTAGGGAGGTACAGGGGCTTATTGGATAGGCTGGGAGGGCTAGAGTGTGAGCCTTTAGTGATGGGGATCCTGCCGAGGTATAGGATGGGTGGATGGGAGGCAAGTAGGATCAGTGCGATCAATAGGCAGTTAGACTCCATGTGTAGGCAGAGGGGTTTTGCCTTTAGGAACTTGTGGGAGGACTTCGTGGGTAGGAGGGAGATGTTCGCCTGGGACGGGCTGCACCCAAGCCAGCTAGGAGGGGATAGGTTAGGACAGGTTTATAGTAAGTGGGTGCAGCAGCAGGGAAACTAGATAGCCCAGCACCGGACCAGGAAGCCCCAGGCTCAGGTCAGGATAGGAGAAGGTGGGGAAGAAAGAGGAGAAGAGATGAGGGCAAGGTCAGGGTAGGATATGTGAATTGTAGAGGAGTCAGAGGAAAGCTAGTCGATATCATTGATGTGGCAGTCAAGGAGGAGATGTCTATCATAGCAGTGTCAGAGACGCATGTTAGAAAAGGGGAGCAGGACCAGTTAGAAATCCCAGATGGATTTGTATTCACAGGAGAAGGAAGAGAAATGGGGCAAAGGAAGGGAGGTGGGGTGGGTTTTCTGGTGAAGAAGGATGTCAAATGGCATAGTATTAACGTAGGGGATGACGATGAGAGTGAAGTCAGACATGAGGCACAGTGGATTGGAGTAGAGTCTGTTCAGAATAAGATAGCTGTTGGAGTAGTGTATGCAGGAAGAGAGGGCCTTCCGGAGGAATGGAATGACCAGATTTTGGAGCGGTTACGGGTGACTGTTAATGCAGTTCAGGAGCAAGGGTACCAGGTGTTACTTGTAGGTGATTTCAATGGTCACATAGGAGATGGGTTAGACGGAATTGATGGTGGAGATGCAAATATGAATAGAAATGGAAGAAAGTTGCTACAATTTTCTAGAGAAATGGGGTTGCATATTTTGAATAAGGATTTTGAGTGTAAAGGGAAGTGGACCTGGAGTGTTGGAGATAGGAAGTCAATCATCGATTATGCCCTGGTGGATGATAGGTTGTTCAGAATGGTGGAAAAGGTTAGCATTGATGAGGATGGCCGTATGGAAATAGGGAGTGATCATAACTGGGTGACTGTTGATTTGAGGTGTAGGAAACAGGTGAGAAAAAGCGGTGGGTCAAAGTGGGTATGGTGCATCAACAGGGACACAAACTGGTATGCATACAAGGAAAAACTATCAGATGTATTGGATGGATGGAAGGAAGCATGGGTTGATACAGAGTCTAGTGATGTGCAAGGCATGTCTGATGATTTAAGGAGAAAGATTTTTGATGTTGCCAAGGAGACGATAGGTAGGAAAAGAGTTCCAAGTGACAGGAAAGGGTATAGCATAGATTCAGAGTTAAAGGGGGCTATTGGAGATAGAAGGGTAAAGAACAGAGCATGGAGACTGGCTAGAAAAAGGAGGGAGGAGAGGGAGATTGTGTTGGCTCGAGAGGAGTACATGGAGGCAAGAAAGAAAGTGAATGACATGAAGGCTGAGAGGAGGGCAAAGCGAAACGAGGAAATGACGAGGAAGGTTATGTCAAGTGGGGCAGAGTCGTCAGCGGTTTTTTGGAAGCAGGTCAATAGGAGAAAGAAAGTTCCAATCAATAGGTTGTCTCATAGGGGGAGAGTAGTTGAAGGGGAAAAGGACCTAAGGGATGCATTGCAGGGACATTGGAGGGAAGTGAATGATCCACAGTGGGGTTTGGGGGAACCACCGATGGTGAGGTCGGAAGCTAGGGAGGACAAGTGGGACCAGGAACTCTGTAAGAGGGTCCAGAGGGTGGAGGTTGAGCGAGCAGTGGATCATATGAAGGCTGGGAAAGCTCCTGGACCAGATGGGGTGTTGAATGAGTTTATTAAGAAAGGACCAGTGAAATTGTGGGAAAGTATGTGTTGGTTGTTTAACAAGGTTATAGAGAACAGGGAAGCACCAAGAGAATGGAGGGAACTGAAGATAGCATATATTCCGAAAAAAGGGTCAGTCGAGCATTTGGATAAATGCTGAGGCATAGCAATAGCATCAAATATTGGTAAAATCTTTACACGCGTCATGTACAGGAGATTAGGAAGAATAGTTGAAAGAGAAGATATGTTAGGGGAGATTCAGAATGGGTTCAGGCCAGGTAGGAGAGTAGTGGATCATATCTTTACTTTGTCCCAGATTTTAGAGATTGCAAGGAAAAAGAAACGGAAGGTGTACATGGCTTTCTTGGATATCCGGAAAGCTTACGATAGGGTGTGGCGAGATGCTCTGTGGGCAAAGATGGAAGGGTTAGGCTTTGGAGGCAGGTTTTTGGAAGTTTTGAGAGCACTATATGTGGATGTCAAATGTACCCTGAGTTTGGGAGAAGTTGAGGTGGGTGGAGAGGAGCTGAGTATTGGGCTGAAGCAAGGATGTGTGTTGTCCCCGATACTGTTTTCACTGTATCTACGAGATTTGGGAGATAAGTTGATAGAGAGTGGAAAAGGTGTTAAGGTGGGAGATGAGAAGTTGGCAGGTCTATTTTTTGCAGACGATATTGTACTGATGGCAAACTCAAAGGATGAACTGCAGAATTTGCTCAAGATAGCAGGGGAATATGGGGAGAAGTGGAGGCTGGAGTTCAGCGAAGAAAAGAGTAGGGTCATGGCTCTAGGTCAGAAACATAGACAGGGAGAGAAGTGGATGTTAGGAAGGTTCGTGATACCAGAAGGACACGAGAAAGTCATTAGAATAGGGGAAGTGGATGATTATGAGTATTTGGGAGTGAGCATTAAGGCTACCGGCCAGGGCATGTTCCGATACCATGTCGATAAAATTAAGCAGAAAGTCAATAGAGCAAAGGGTATGATAAAGCTGACAGCAATGAATAGTTTTAATAAGGCATTTACAGGGAGAGTTCTTTGGGAGAGGGTTGCAGTCCCAGGAATGTTGTATGGTCTGGATGTTATTTCAATAAGTGAGAAGGACTTGGAATGGTTGGAAAAGGCACAGAGAGAGATGGGAAAGTGGATACTAGGGGCTCCCCCATGTGTGGCAACAGAAGCAGTACTAGGGGAACTTGGATGGATAAGTGTCAGGGATAGAATAGCAAAGTCGAAGTTGAACTATTGGGGCTATTTGCAGGAGGTAGGAGAAGACAGATGGTGCAGAAAGGTGTATCTTCAGGCAGTTAGGGAGAAGACAAAGTGGATGACAGATATGAATAAGTTGGCAGAGAAGTATGATCTGAAGGGGCCAGATGAGATTGAGATGTGGTGGAAAACGTACGTGGGAAAGTTGATTACTGAGAAGCATGTTGTTGAATGGAAGAAAGGGGTGGAGGAAAAGAGCACACTCATTGCATACAGAGGGCTTGATAAACCAGTAAGAGGAAAGTGTTGGGATTGTAGCAAGGGCTCCAAGTTGTTGTTTCAAGGAAGAGCAGGAGTGATTAATCTTGAGAAACGGACACAGAAGTGGACCAGTGGGACCGATGGGAAGTGCAAGATATGTAGGGAGGATGAGGATGAGACAATAGATCATTTTCTTGTGTGGTGTTCAGAGTATCAGGGATTGAGAGATAGTCTGTTTGAAGGGTGGAAAGAGAAGGATGAATTATGTAGAAGTCTAGAACAAGTTCAGAGCATGGAAGAGGGTGATAGGGTAGCCTGGATGTTGGGGTTGAAAGGAGAGATGCCAGGAAGTGGAGTAGGGATTGAGCTAGTTAAGGGCTTTCTGGTGAAGTGCTGGGAAAGGAGAAATAACGTGTTAGGTTTGAGGGAGTCTGAAGCCAGAGTAGGAAACTGAGAGAGGAGAAGGGAGAAGGTAGCCCTTATAAGGGCTCCCACGGCTCTGTCTATGGCAACATAGACAGGGACTGTGGGCATGCCGAGCGCAAGATGCGATTGTGGGATAGGTGTTGATTTCTTGGCCTCCTTTTCAGGACCACGGCAGACAAGTGGCGCGCCAAAGACAATTATTATTATTATTATTAGGATTGGTATTTGCTCATGTTCAGCTTGCCCAGGAACAAAGTGGCGTGAACAAATGCGAGTGTGTCTGTTGATTTGATCCAAGCCAAAGTTTTGACGTCGAAGTAAATCCAACCATTTTTTTCTTCTGGTGAGATCGACAAGCAAGGGCAGAAACTTTACTCCTGCCATCCATGGGTAATTCTTCAAGTTCTTCAACTTTCGCGAGTCAGCAGTGCATTCTACGACACAGCAGTGATGATTTACCATGCTTGTTGCATAAGGCACAAGGTGTCATGCCACAAAAACCACCCCAGCATGTACCTAGGTACCTTCTGCTACGAACTGACGCTTTAAACTGGGTCTTGCACCCTCCCAAGCATCCTGCTCCACGTCTAAATCTGCTCATGTTGGTCGTAACAGGATTACCGTCCGCCATTTTGACAGCTGTTATCTCTGAGTCAATTTGAGTCGATCGGCGCGCCCTCTTTAGGTAAAAAAAAAACAAAAAAAATTTGCCCGCATGACAGACAGCGCCATCTCTGAACATGGCTGTATTTTTGCAGTGCGCGCGCATCCTGGATTCTCCGTATTGGATGAGCAGTTTCAGAGAAGATTTTTTAAGACTTGCCCCAAAAAAGAACAAAAAAAAAAAAAAAAAAAAAAAAAAAAAAAAATCATAAACAAGAGGGCTGTGTGAACAGCCCATGCTCAGCTGACCTATGCTTGAACAGATATGGTACAGACACATCTACTGTACACTGCCAGCAAGTGTGAAGTGAATGTGGCAAACAGTTTCGGAGATGAAGTCAAAGTGTGAATATGCATTGGAATGACCAATGACTAGCATAGTAATCAATAAGAATGGTGTATTTCCCAATAAGCACCTGAAAATAGAAAAAGATAGCAGTGTCACCTGGTGAACAAATTCAGAACCAGGAGTCCCTAGGAGTGTTTCTGTGTGATATCAAAGCAATTGGGTGAGCAGTTTCGGAGATTTCTTAAGATTTGCCCCCCAAAAGCACAAAATAATTCAACAAAAATCCAAAAATCACTGAAGCATGGCCATTTGAATACAAATGGTAGAAACCCACCCAAGGTACATTGCCACCATGTTTGAAGTGAATCTGGCTGACAGTTTTTAAGAAGTCGAAAATGTGTGTTAGCATTACAATGCCCATTGACTTGCATAGTAATCAATAGGAAAGGTACATTTACCGATAAGAACCTGAATTGAAAAAATCATTAAAAATGAGGAATCCACAGCAGTGCCACCTAGTATACAACTTTGTTTGACTCTTTGACAAGAAAGCTATCCACCAAGTTTCAGCTCAATCTGAGTCATGGTTCTGGAGAAGAAGTCCAAAATAATGAAAACACACAAACAATCATAAAAATATAGAAAAACATTGCAGCGCCACCTGGTGAACAAATTCAGAGCAAGGAGGCCCTACGCGTAATTCTGTGTGATATCAAAGCAATTGGGTGAGCAGTTTCAGAGAATAAGAATTTTTAAGATTTGCAAAAAAACGAAAACAAAAAAAAAAAAAAAAACCAAAAAAACAAGAGGGCTGTGTGAACAGCCTGTGCCTCAGCTTATCTTGACATTCATCACACTTGCAGCTCTATGAACTTGGGAAAGGATCAAGGACACCGTGTTCTGAGTAAGTCTGAACTTTATAGAAAAACACTTACATGTGCAACATCAAAGTTCAAGTGGTTCTCAAGTTATAATGAAGAGTAAAATTCATGTATGTTGCACTGTGACCCCACAAATGAGGTCAAGGTCATACATGTACTGTCTCAGCATGACCTTCATACAGAATAATTAACATGTGTAGCTAACTCAAAACAGATCTCAAGTTATCAAGTAAACAGTAAATTTCGTGTCAGTTGTCCCGTGAATTATCATTAGAATGCCCATTGACTTACATAGTAATCAATAGGAGAGCTGCATCGAACAATAAGTACCTGAATTGAAAATCCTTAAAAATCAGGAATCCAAAGCAGTGCCACCTAGTAAACAACTGTTTGACCCTTCCACAACAACATATCCATCACATTTCAGCTTAATCTGAGGGACTGTTCTGAGAAGTGAAAAATAGCAAAACCATACAAAAAACTAGAACAGACTGATTTTCCAACAGAAAATCAAATGTCTCCCGGTGGAACACTTACGTCTCTGAATAAGTTATAGGTGATAACAAATTACAAATGACCAAGTTTGCTTGAACACTACAATGCTATTTTAGCTCTCACCTAGATACATTACTCTAGCAATTTTCATCAAGTTCTTCAATACTTCTTGCAAAGAAACCAATTTCACATAAATGACCCTGTGACCTTGAAAACTTGGTCAAGGTCACCCAAATACAATCCCAACCTTGGTCTTACCTTGATACATAATCTTACCAAGTTTCATCAAATTCCATCATGTTCTTCATGACTTATCGAATGGAAACCAATTTCAAATAAGTAACCCTGTGACCTTGAAAACTAGGTCAAGGTCACCCAAATACGATCCCAAACTAGGTCTTGCCTAGATACATAATCCTACCAAGTTTCATCAAATTCCATTAAGTTCTTCATGACTTATCGAACAGAAACCAATTTCACATAAGTGACCCTGTGACCTTGAAAATTTGGTCAAGGTCACCCAAATACAATCCAAACCTAGGTCTTGCCTAGATACATAATCCTACCAAGTTTCATCAAATTCCATTAAGTTCTTCATGACTTATCGCACGGAAACCAATTTCACAAAAGTGACCCTGTGACCTTGAGAATTCACTCAAGGTCATCCAAATATGATCCCAACCTAGGTCTTGCCAAGATACATAATCCTACCAAGTTTCATCAAATTCAATCAAGTTCTTCATGACTTATCGAGCAGAAACCAATTTCACATAAGTGACCCTGTGACCTTGAAAATTAGGTCAAGGTCACCCAAATACAATCCGAATCTACGTCTTGCCTAGATACATAATACTATCACGTTTCATCAAATTCCATTAAGTTCTTCATGACTTATCGAACGGAAACCAATTTCACATAAGTGACCCTGTGACCTTGAGAATTCACTCAAGGTCATTCAAATACAATCCGAATCTATGTCTTGCCTAGATACATAATCCTACCAAGTTTCATCAAATTCCATCAAGTTCTTCATGACTTATCGCACGGAAACCAATTTCACGTGACCCTGTGACCTTGAAAATTAGGTCAACGTCACCCAAATACAATCCAAACCTAGGTCTTGCCTAGATACATAATCCCACCAAGTTTCATCAAATTCCATCAAGCTCTTTAAGACTTATCGAACGGAAACCAATTTCACATAAGTGACCCTGTGACCTGGAGAATTCACTCAAGGTCATCCAAATATGATCCCAACCTAGGTTTTGCCAAGATACATAATCCTACCAAGTTTCATCAAATTTCATCAAGTTCTTCATGACTTATCGAACAGAAACCAATTTCACATAAGTGACCCTGTGACCTTGAAAATTAGGTCACGGTCACCCAAATAGAATCCGAATCTACGTCTTGCCTAGATACATAATCCTACCAAGTTTCATCAAATTCCATTAAGTTCTTCATGACTTATTGAACGGAAACCAATTTCACATAAGTGACCCTGTGACCTTGAAAATTCCCTGAAGGTCATCCAAATACAATCCCAACCTAGGTCTTGCCTAGATACATAATCCTGCCAAGTTTCATCAAATTCAATCAAGTTCTTCATGACTTGTTGCACGGAAACCAATTTCACATAAGTGACCCTGTGACCTTGAGAATTCACTCAAGGTCATTCAAATACAATCCCAACCTAGGTCTTGCCTAGATACATAATCCTACCAAGTTTCATCAAATTCAATCAAGTTCTTCATGACTTATCGAACAGAAACCAATTTCACATATGTGACCCTGTGACCTTGAAAATTAGGTCAAGGTCACCCAAATACAATCCCAACCTAGGTCTTGCCTAGATACATAATCCTACCAAGTTTCATCAAATTCTGTCAAGTCCTTCAAGACTTATCGCACGGAAACCAAGTGTTGAAGAACATGAACAACAACAACAACAACAACAACAACAAGAAGCGAAAGAAACGGGCACTAAACCAATATGTCCCCCGGCTTCCACCGGGAGACATAATTCCTAGAAAAATTGCAGCGCCACCTGGTGAACAAATTGGGAACTAGGTGTCCCTGGGGGTGACTATGTAGGATATCAAAGCAATTGGGTAAGCAGTTTCGGACAAGATTTTTTAAGATTTGTCCAAAAAAAAAAAAGAACAAAAAAATTCATTAAAAATCCAAAAATCACTGGAGCATGAACATTTGAACAAAATTGGTAGAAACCCACCCAAGGTACATTGCCACCAAGTTTGAAGTTAATCTGGAAGACGGTTTTGGAGAAGTAGAAAATGTGAATTAGCATTAAAATGCTCATTGACTTCCATAGTAATCAATAGGAAAGCTGCATTGACCGATAAGTACCCGAATTGAAAAAATCGTTAAAAATCAGGAATCCGCAGCATTCCCACATGGTGAACAACTTTGTTTGACCCTTCTACAAGGAACATACCCACCATGTTTCAGCTTAATCTGAGTGACGGTTCTGGAGAAGAAGTCGAAAATAGCTACAACACACAAAAATTCATAAACAAGAGGGCTGTGTGAACAGCCCATGCTCAGCTGATCTTGACATTTATCACACTTGCAGCTCTATGATCTTGGGAGAGGATCAAGGTTACCCATGTTTTGAGTAAGTCTGACCATCATAAAAGAACACTAACATGTGCAACATCAAGGTTCAAGTAATTCTCAAGTTATAATGAAGAGTAAAATTCATGTATGTTGCACTGTGACCCCAGAAACGAAGTCAAAGTCATTCATGTACTGTCTGAGCATGACCTTCATACAAAAACATTAACATGTGCAGCATCACAGTACTAACTCAAAACAGATCTCAAGTTATCAAGTAAAGAGTAAATTTTGTGTCAGTTGTCCTGTGAATTAGCACTTGAATGCCCATAGACTTACACAGTAATCAATAGGAAAGCTGCATTGATCGATAAGTACCCAAATGGAAAATACTTAAAAATCAGGAATCTAAACCAGTGCCACCTAGTAAACACTTTGTTTGACCCTTTCACAAGAACATATCCATCACATTTCACTTTAATCTGAGTGACGGTTCTGAGAACAAGTGAAAAATAACAAAACCATATAAAAAATTCATAAAAAAAAAAATAGAAAAAATTGCAGTGCCACCTGGTGAACAAATTGGGAACTATGCGTCCCTTGGAGTGCCTATGAACGATATCAAAACAAATGGGTGAGCAGTTTCAAAGGTGAAGAGTTTTTAAGGTTTGCCCCCCAAAAAACAAAAAAATTCCAAAAATCAATAGAGCGTGACCATTTGAACAAAGTTAGTAGAGATCCACCCAAGGCACATCCCCAGTAAGTTTGAAGTAAATCTGGCCAAAAGTATTTAAGTTATAACCACTACAAGAAATTCCCATGTTAAAATTTCCTATTAAAACTTTTGTAAAGATTTTTGAAAAAAAAATCATAAAAAAAAAACAAAATTCATTGGAACATGACCATGGGAACAAACTTGGTAGACACCCACCCAAGGTACATCCCCACCAAGTTTGAAGTTAATCTGGATGACGGTTTTGGAGAAGTCGAAAAGTGAATTAGCATTAGGATGCTCATTGACTTCCATAGTAATCAATAGGAAAGCTGCACTGACCGATAAGTGCCAGAATTGAAAAACTTGTTTAAAATCAGGAGTCTGCAGCATTCCCATATAGTGAAAAACTTTGTTTGACCCTTCTATAAGGAACATATCCACCACGTTTCAGCTTAATCTGAGTAACGGTTCTGGAGAAGAAGTCAAATATAGCTAGAACACACAAAAATTCATAAAAAATTAGTAAAAAATTGCAGCGCCACCTGGTCAACAAATTAAGAACACGGAGTCCCTATGTGTCTTTCCGTGTGATATCAGAGCGATTGAGTAAGCGCTTTCGGAGAAAAAGATTTTTTAAGATTTGTCCAAAAAAACAAAACAAAAAAATTCATTAAAAATCCAAAAATCACTGGACCGCAACCATTTGAACAAACTTGGTAGAGACCCACCCAAGGCACATTTCCACCAAGTTTGAAGTGAATCTGGCTGACGGTTTTTGAGAAGTCGAAAATGTGAATTGTGGACGACGGACGACGGACCATCAAAAAACCTCAGCTGACTGACAAGTCAGCTGATGTAAAAAAAAATCCACTGGACCATGACCATTTGACCAAACTAGGTAGAGACCCACCCAAGGTACATTGCCACCAAGTTTGAAGTGAATCTGGCACGCGGTTTCGGAGAAGTCGAAAATGTGAATTAGCATTAGAATGCCCATTGACTTACATATTAATCAATAGGAAAGGTGCATTTACCGAGAAGTACCTGACTTGAAAAAAATCGTTAAAAATCAGGAATCCACAGCAGTGCCACCTAGTGCACAACTTTGTTTGACCCTTTCACAAGTAACATATCCACCAAGTTTCAGCTTAATCCGTGTGACGGTTCTAGAGAAGTCGAAAATTGCAGCACCACCTCTTGAACAAATTAAGGTCTAGGGGTCCCCAGAAGTCTTCCTATGCAAATTTGAAGCAACTGCCTGAGAGGTTTTGGAGAAGATTTTTTAAGATTTGCCCCCCAAAAGAACAAAATAATTCATTAAAAATCCAAAAATCACTGGACCGTGACCATTTGAACAAACTTGGTAGAGACCCACCCAAGGCACATCCGCACCAAGTTTGAAGTGGATCTGGCAGACGGTTTTTTTGGGAGAAGTCGAAAATGTGAATTAGCATTAGAATGTCCATTGACTTCCATAGTAATCATTAAGCCACAGACTACAGTTATAAATCCTTCTATTTTTCAGTCTAAAAAAAAATCAGCATTTCGGTATTTTAAAATTCCGTGAACGGCATTTAACAGATAAAAATGTCAGAAAAACATGGATGGATTTTTGTCATACAATTCCCAGCTCGTTAATTTGTGATAATTGAAATATGAAACAACACCTGGATGTCAGCTTTATACAGGTGTATGAAGTGTGCTCTTGCCAGGGTCACATCATTGTCCTTCCCCACCATAAAGTTCCCACCTGGCCTGGAAGACAGTGCACCTATATGACCACCAAAGAAGCAACTCTGTGATGCAGCAAACCCGACTTAGCTTACTTTATTTAAACAGAAGCTACAGCATGCTGAAAACGCAGTATTTTCACAATTACGGACTATCTCCGTTGGGATTCGCAGCCAGCCAATCACAACTGTGGTCTGTAACCTAACACACTTATAAAACATTTTAAAACTTGTTTAACTGAAGCCACAACGTGTTTTCTGCAAAGGATTTGCATTAACTTTACCAAACTTTAATATTAAGGAAAATATCAACTTTTTTGCAAGCAACCTTTAAATCTGAAAAATCAGTTTTTATGACAAATAAAATAATTAATTAAAATTCTGAGGAAAATTATATAATTGCATCCAATCAATTCTTTTCTTTCCAGTATGAATATGATACACAATGGGCTATGATGCAAACCCATAATCACTTGCCTGCATGTCCTGCCCTTACAATGAGAGATTAAGTTACAATGCCCCACGCCTTAATTTTAACCTAAATTTTGAATATATTGCTGAAATTTTATTAATTTTTAGGTGAAATTGGTGATTTTTTTTTACTATTTATGGATAGATTCGTGACATTTGTCTACAAAAAATATGACATCTATCACTGCTGAGGCATTGATGGGGATGGGGGGAGTATCAGTTACACCAAGTCAGCATCTAATGCCAGTCATTATGGCAGTATTTTCCTGATATAATCTGAATTATGGCAGACAATGGAACAGTTTCAGTGTTTAAACATTATTGGCTCATTAAAGTGCACAGTTTCAGACCAGTAGGTCACAGATTAGAGTAGCAGTATTCAGCAAATTATGTTTTTTGGTACTAAAATTATAAAATTTTAACGCGCCCATTGTTTGAACATTAGGAGGGCAGTTGGGTGATCCAGCTTCCACAAACCAATAGTGCTATGCCTTTTTTCTGCAGTAGACTGCATAAGCTGTGGTTTATTGACATGGTTTTTGATGTATGTGCACATATTAGAAAGAAAATGACAAAAGTTTGTACAGTTACTCCAATATCATAAATACATATTTATATTCACAAGTGCTCTGATTTTAAACTTGATAAGCATCCAAATATCAATCATACTATCAGGCACAAGTGTTTTCAGGCAAGTGTTGAATGGAAGCTAACCTTTTTCCCTTGTTTCACTTTCTGAAACTCTTAAAATCATATGTGGTTGTATGTCGAAGTTCAAATGTTTTGCCACCTATGTACACTAGCTTGGTGAAAGTTATAAAATCTGAAGTTCATAAGTGCTGTCATCCATATCCATGGATATAAATTGATTCATTTATGTGAAAATAATATGCTGATGAAGTCAACAGCTCAACAAAGTCAGCATGCCTGATTTTAAATGATTTACCCCAGTCAAATGACACACATATATGACAAGCTTTTGTCTGAAAAAAAAAAAAAAAAATTAATAATAATAAAAATAAAAGGGGGCTGGGGGGGTGGGGGGGAGAAACAAAAACAAAACCAAAAAACAAAGAAATTTACATTTTACCTAAGATTTGTACAGCTCTACTGACAGACAATGCGCATTTTTTCTGGTATGCCCAAGATCATTTTCACATAATTTTGTATAAACAGCTCTGCATATGAATGGAGGCTATAGGCCTACAATTGATGACAATGCCACAAAATTAAAAGTTTGAAACAGAGGGTTACAAAGTTTCATATTAATGGGAATAGCATAATTTATTCACATCATATTAGCATTGTTAATTTCTCATACACACATATGATTACCTGTGTGGTACCTCTGAGGTATCGCTAAATACAAAGGGCTATCAAAGCTATTTATCTACCAAGCAGTCAGCAAAGGAGGCATGGCCTGTGCACTTGTTAAATGTCTTGCAGTAAATTCTGTTATTATTTATGCAGTGTGGTTCCACCGATAGGTGCAATATGTCTGTGCACAATGATTTGTGACATAAGTGTGATACTTCATGAATTTTTGGAATATTGAGACTGTTAAACTTGATATTCACAGGCAATCTGTGGGTGTAAAACTTTTTTTCTCCTTTCAAAAGCTGGCCTGAGGTACACAATACCATAGCCCAAGCCATTTGCCTTGCGATCTACAGTCCCAGGACCATATCTGCTGCATCCATGCAAAAGTTGTTAGGATCACTCAAAATTGTCCAGGCAGCTGTCAAAAAGTGCTGACTTCCCATTTTTAATTTGCTTGATGGACGATAATAGAATAACAACATGACCATGTGAGTCCCAATACATACAGAGTTAGCCCTAATAGGCCACAGACTACAGTTATAAATCCTTCTATTTTTCATAGTAGCATTTTTCAGTCTAAAAAAAATCAGCATTTCGGTATTTTAAAATTCCGTTAACGGCATTTAACAGATAAAAATGTCAGAAAAACATGGATGGATTTTTGTCATACAATTCCCAGCTCGTTAATTTGTGATAATTGAAATACGAAACAACACCTGAATGTCAGCTTTATACAGGTGTATGAAGTGTGCTCTTGCCAGGGTCACATCATTGTCCTTCCCCACCATAAAGTTCCCACCTGGCCTGGAAGACCGTGCACCTATATGACCACCAATGAAGCAACTCTGTGATGCAGCAAACCCGACTTAGCTTACTTTATTTAAACAGAAGCTACAGCATGCTGAAAACACAGTATTTTCACAATTACGGACTATCTCCGTTGGGATTTGCAACCAGCCAATCACAACTGTGGTCTGTAACCATTAGGAAAGCTGCATTGACCAATAAGTAACGAAATTTGAAAAATTCGCTAAAAATCAGGAATCCGCAGCATTTCTACATAGTGAAAAACTTTGTTTGACCCTTCTACAAGCAACATATCCACCAAGTTTCAGCTTAATCTGAGTGACGGTTCTGGGGAAGAAGTCGAAAATAGCTATAAAACACAAAAATTCGTAAAAAATTAGAAGATAATTACAGTGCCACCTGGTGAACAAATGAAGAACTAAGAGTCCAGGGAGTGTTCCTGTGTGATATCAAAGCAATTGGGTGGGCGGTTTCGGAGAAGAAGATTTTTTAAGATTTCACCAAAAAAAGAACAAAAACAAAAAAATCATTAAAAATCCAAAAATCACTGGACCGTGACTATTTGGACAAACTTAGTAGAAACCTACCCAAGGCACATCCCCACCAAGTTTGTAGTGGATCTGGCTAGTGATTTTTGAGAGGTCGAAAATGTAAATTGTTGACGGACGGATGGACAGAGGACCACAAGATAAGCTCAGCTGACTGACAAGTCAGCCGAGCTACAAATAAAAAAATCACTGGACTGTGACTTTACATAGTAATCAATAGGAAAGGTGCATTTACCAACAAGTACCCGAATTGAAAAAATCGTTAAACATCAGCAATCCACAGCAGTGCCACCTAGTAAACAACCTTGTTTGACCCTTCCACAAGGAACATAATCACCAAGTTTCAGGTTAATCTGAGTCACGGTTCTGGAAAACAAGTCCAAAATGGCAAAAACATATCAAAAAAAAAAAAAAAAAAAGGAAAAAATCGCAGTCCCATCTGGTGAACAAATTTAGAACTAGGAGTCCCTGGGAGTGTACCTGTGGGATATCAAAGCAATTCGGTGAGCAGTTTCGGAGAAAATCTTTTAAGATTTGCCCCCAAAAAGAACAAAAAAATGTATTAAAAAAATCAGAAAAAAAAAATCAATCGGGCGTGACCATTTGAACAAACTTGGTAGAGACTCACCCAAGGCATATCCCCACCAAGTTTGAAGTGAATCTGGCTGACGGTTTTGGAGAAGTCGAATATGTGAATTGTGGATGGACGAGGGACGAACGTCTCTAGTATGATGCACTTACGTAGAAAAACATGACCAATATCAAACCCAACAATAACAGCAAAGAGATTCCAGAGTTACCAAAGCATCAACATTCATCTTCCAATACCAATGTGAAGAAACAAATTTCAATTCTGACTTGAGACAGGTAGTCACCCACAAAAGGCAACTGGTGGTTTTAAACCAGTCCTCTCAACCTTTGAAATATTCTTCATTAAATACAGACTATATAGCATTTCCAATGTGTATAGGCCCAACTCAAAATCCAAATCTTATTACTTCTGCATAAAATAAAAAGAGAATTGGTAGGCCTATCACTATTTTGGTTCTTCTAGACTAGTTTGTCAGCTGAGTTTATAGCAAAAGTAGGGTCAGATCCAAAATTGGTCAACCTCAAGCCAAAAAATTAAAATTGCTATTTTTGACCAAAACCTGGTATAAGATAAAAGTAAATACTCTAAATTTCATGTCTTAACAACTTTAGTTTAGTTTTTTGAAAAAGTGTGGATTCTGTAAAGAAGTAAATTTAATGAACGATCAAAAATCCTGTGACGGGACGGAAAATATTTTTGTTTCATCCTATGAGAATGCCATTCATTAATAAATTTTATCCTCCTAAGACATAAAGTGTTATCAGTCCTTGGATAGAATATATAGGTAACCTGGCCATACTCTGTCTCCTTTTTTCTCAGAGGGCCTTTTCCGTCCCGTCACTTTTTACTTGTAAAAGTTACCACTATTTCTATAATTATTACCAAAGAATTGTGAAACTTAATAATCTTTTATGTGTCCCTTTAGTCTAAAGTTGCAAAGTTTGAATCTATAAGTTTTCTCAATAGAACAAAATCTATAACGTAGTCTGTGACGGGACGGAAATTATGTGACAGGACGGAATCTGTGTAATGAAATGGACTTGTGCCAGCACAGTTTTTTGCCTGGGACAGGGAAAAAATTAGTTTGACTTTGAAAATCAGGCATCAGGGGGAGTTCATATTTCAGAAATATACTTTGCCTGCTGAGCAGACCTTCAAGTGCTTGGAGGGTGAAGAGATGTCCACCCATGTAAGCGATCAAAAACATGCAGTGCCCACTGGGTCTGTTACTCAGGGTATCGTGTACCAAATGAACCCTAAATGTTTACTTCATACAACATGACATGGCTGCTAAAAATAGGAACACCAAACCCCAAATATTTTCACGACTGATGAAATGGAACACTTGAAGTATGTAGCATTCCACTTCAACCAACTGCTGATAGCAGATCTACAAAACAAAGTTCCAAATTTGGAAAATGTCCACTTCTGGTCAGATGGGTGTGGAGCCCAATTTAAGAGCAAATACTGCTTTCATCTTTTAACACAGTACCCTCATGATTTAAACATAACATGGAACTATTTCGAATCCCATCATGGGAAGGGTTCCGTCGATGGAATTGGAGGGAGTCAAAAGTTCTGTGTATATTATAGCATGTTAAGGCTGGCAAAGGTGTAATGAAAGAAGCCGTCCATTTCGCGAAATATGCAGATACCATTCTAAATGGAATATCTGTCGTCTTTGTGCCTTAGGGAGAAATACGCAAGCCTACTCTGGATACTGAACCAGTTGATGTTCCTGGAACTTTAAAAGTGCACCAGGTAAGAAGAAAAGTCGAGACACGAAATTGCCAGCTGAATTTTTACATGAACAGCCAATATGAAGTTGCAGATGGAAACATGCTGGCTCAAAAGACTTATGACATTTTGTCACAAGATCAAACATCAAGTGCCATCATCCCTGTTAGGGCTGTACACAACCTGAAACCAGATGATTATCTGGCTGTGGTATATGAAAATAAGTGGTGGCTATGCAATGTGATTAAGTCATGTGCTGCCAATAATGATGTCATGGTGTCGTTCATGCATCCACATGGACCAAAAACTACCTTTCAGTGGCCCTCAAAACAAGATAAGTGCTGGGTACTTTTGTCCAGCATTTTGGGAAAGCTCAGCCCTGAAGGCTGCCCTGTACCTGTAGGTGACAGGAACCACCATATTGCACCAGAAACAATGGACATAATTGACAAACTTCATGCACATTTTCTGTGTTCAGAAACTGCATGAGACAAACATCAGCAGGCAAAACTGGGTGTATTGACGTTGAACCTACGTGTTGCTTTGAAATCTTATGACCTGTTATATCTGGTTTTATTTGAAAAGTTGAACATTCAACATTTTTTTTTTTTGAAGTCCTGAAGACATCATGTATTGACATCAGTAACGGGTCATAAACTGACATTTCCCGATGTGGTACAATGACGCCAGTAACACATCTTTCGAAAATAATGGAAAGCCATCCAATATCGCTTTCAATCCAACCAGTCACCATAGGAATAATTAATGGCCATGGAAGTTGTCACCAACACATCATAGGCACACCCTTTTCCAAAATATTTTAGCAAAATTCATTTTATCATGTTCTATAGCAGTATTATCTTTGTAGAATCCTGGACCAGCTGAAAACTCAATTTTCACTGATATACAACTGCATGGACAAATTTCCGTCCCGTCACACAGATGAGCTAAAATGAAGCCAGTTTTTCTCAAGGTGAAAGGACTTGAAAGACTGTAGTATCAATATATATGATACAAGGGAACATGAGCAAACTGTAAATTGTTTAGGCTTGCGTCAATAATTTTTACATTCAGAGAATATTATAAAGGCATTTAATGTTCGAAAATCAACGTATTTTGTGATTCCGTCCCGTCACAGTTGCATTATATGGATTTTCTTTCACTTGAAGTGTAGTTTCCATTCCAATTCATGTGCCTTTTATACTGAGGCAAGTTCTGGTCATTTTGGAATAAAAGTCAGTTTGAACCAGTGTCAGTAATTTTTGTTGCACTTTATGGCAGTCTCTGATTTCCGTCCCGTCACAAAACGACTATTTTGGATCTGACCCAGTAGGCCTATATCGTTTCTGTGATATCTATGAATCCGGAACATTAACTAATTAATAAGTTAAGTGATTGAATCACTGTTATAGAGTATCAATTGCGGACGGACGGACGACAGACCATCAAAAAAGCTCAGCTGAGCTAAATAGTCCATAAATCACTGAAGCATGATCATTTGAACAAACATGGTAGAGACCCACCCAAGGGTACATCCTTACCAAGTTCTAAGTGAAAATGGTCTGTGATTTTGGAGAAGTTTAAAACATGAATTACCATTGCAATGCCCATTCACTGATACAGTAATTGATTGTCCGATGAAACAACATTTAGCATCCCCACCAAGTTTGAAGTGAATTTGCATGGTTTTGGAGCAGAAGTAAAAAATGTGAATTGTGGATGGACGGATTGACAGGCTATGCTTTCAGCCGAGGTGAAAGATCACCTAGGCTAAAAAGTGACTCTATGTACAAAAAACACAGTGAATTCTACCATGCCTGGCTATTGTAATTTTCATATTCTACTCTTTGGGAGCCTTAATATAAATAGTCCATCCACAAAGCAGCAGAAAAATTACATTGGAAAATCTACATGTTTAGGCAAAGTTGACAATCAATGTATTCAGGGGCTTCATTGTCACAATATGTTTCAAGAGCTTTTTAACCAAGGTAAATGCCTTCATATTTGGAAATTAAGGTTGAACTGCTAATCAGTCTCCACAGGTAAGTCAGGCAAGCTTTTAGGGAAGCTACTTCTAGAATTCTTTTGTTTCTACAGCTCTGTACACATACTGAAAAATAGCGCCCCCCTCTCTCCCCGAATAGAGTTGAGGTGAGTGAGGGTGATATGATCACTGTAACTCTTGGAGTTTTTTTTACTCTCCTGTAAAAAGAAGGACTGGAGGTATGAATTCAAACTTATTCTACCTTCACAAGGCCAAATAAAAGACAATGTTTCTGGTAAGGCCAAAAAAAAAAAAAAGTTTGTGTTTGGGGTTTCCCTACCGACCCTTGACCAAACCCCCCTACCCTGAAACTTTTTATTGATTTTCAAAAAAAAAAAAAAAAAACTAGGCAGATTTTCTTCATGAAATGCACAATTTATCCATTTTAAGTCACTTTTCTTCTGTTTTCAGAGCAAAGATTTAAAAAAAAAAAAAAAAAAAAAGCCTACCTACCTACCCTACTTATTTTTGGCATGTAACCTCAAACACACTATTTATTTTCTTTGGCCTAATCAATTTCACAAACATGTCAAACCTGCTGTCCCTATAATTATTTGACAGACAGATCAGAAAGGAGAAAGCTGTGATTCAAATGAATCTCTTAGATGTCTGCCCTGAATGTGATGGGGGGGGGGATGCGATCAATCAAATAGGTCATACTGACCTTAAAATCTAATCTGACAACCTTTGCCTCATGTTGCATCAGTGTACCAAAATGACTCAAATATCCAGACATACATCTCAAAATATGTGCACAATATGAAATGAACTGTAGATACAAAACACAAACCCAATGGATCTTGGGCTGCAATCCTAAATGATTTTTCATGAACGTTTAAA
Organism: Hermodice carunculata; assembly: GCA_964020975.1. Taxonomy (NCBI): domain Eukaryota; kingdom Metazoa; phylum Annelida; class Polychaeta; order Eunicida; family Amphinomidae; genus Hermodice; species Hermodice carunculata. The sequence goes on along the minus strand of OZ026621.1, from coordinate 11,520,384 downwards.
AAATTTGAACCTTTTGAATTTATGTGTGCAGAACTTGTCAAAATTGATGCACTTTAATTAGTCAGATTAATCACTAGGATCACTTTCAAAACTCTCAAATATACCAGTTGTCTAACATGCAAGGAACTGATCAAAAAAGCGAATTTGTTACTGTCATATATGGAAGTTAAACTATACATATAAGTGTGTCACACTTTTATTTCAGTATTCCACCTATATTTATAGTGCTAGAAACTTGCTGTGGCATGCGGGTGGCCCAAAAGTTTCTGTTGAGCCATCTTATTATTGTTATTAGATGTTTACTCTGAAAAAAATTGAGCCACCAGCTATTTCAGTGCATAATTCAATCTTGTGCTCCATAAAACAAATTGCAATACAAATAAAATAGTTTCAAACTAATTCTAAGTCAACACTGCCCAAATCAGAATTCAATTTGTCAACTGTACCATAGAAAATCACACCTTATCTTTTACCCATTCTTGTTCAAATTTCCTAAAATCTCAAATATGCAATTTGTCTGCCTTAGTGTTTTCACTAAAATTTACTACCAGAAAACATTTTTGGGGGACTTGTATACATGACAGCATGCCCCAGATCAAGAGTTTTCCTTGGCGAGTGTTGGGCACAATGTGCTCAACCTACACCAAGGAATGCAATTCACTCAGTTGTGCTCTAGCCAGGCATGGGTTAATATTTCAATTTCTTCAGGCCAGTCAGATGCTAGACAATTTCTTGTATATTCTACTTATTCAAAATCCACGATAACTGTTCTACTGCTAAATATAAACAACATTTGTTCTTGTAATCTTCATTTTTTTTGAAAATCTAGTGCATTGTGACTTCATGATAAATATTTAAATTTAACCCTTAACTTGTAACTAAAATAGTCCTGTATGTCAAGCACTTCTTGAAAACCCTTTAGACTGAATATACTTATCTCATCAAGTTATAACATAGCTCCAAAATACTAATATCCAATTCAGAGCCTAACATACTTTCCCAGCAATTTGTGAAAAAGTACATTTATAAAATTTTAAATTATAGTGGAGATAAAATTCCACCTTGGCATACCGTATTCCAGGATTTTAAAACTTGAGAGTTTTTATATCCTGCCATTTTGTAGATATTCTGTCTACAAGGGATCTTTTATAGCATGTTAGGCACAGTTTGATATGTTCCAGTTTCCCACCAAAATTTTGTCATCATTTTGGTTACCGCACGCGAGGGAAGTGCCAGTGAACAGGGATAATTTGGCCCAATGTGCAATCCATGAAGTGAACCCAGTCTTTCCCTGGACTGGTCCTGGAGTCTTGTCCATAACAACAATAAAAATAAACATATTATAAGAATGCCATCTCATATCAAGTTCAGCGTCTGTCTATGATGAACATGGTTATCACTTTGTAAGCTGGTAATTTCATCCAGGTTGGTAGTTTGGCCAGAACATATTTCACCTTGTTTGATACAGGAATCTGTTCATTACATACAGGTACTTCCTTGCTTAATGATGGGGCCAAAGCAGCACCACAACTAATATGAATGTCAGGTATCATCACTGAAGTTATCTTGCACATTTCCACTTGAAACTGAAAGCAGAGTTGTCCCCTGTAACAAATAAAACAGAAAAGACAGAAATTTTAATTTTTGCAGGTCTGAAAAATTTTACACTCCACAACCAAAAATCAATATTTAGAAAAAATCATGTGGATTATATCCAATATACTTTTTCCCTTACTGAAGTACCCAACCTTTTTACAGATAAAATGTTGAAAGACTGCGAATACAATAACAATTAATTAAAACCCTCAGTATAAGACATTTTTTTAAATTGAAGGATCCATATGGTATATTATTTAAGAACTACAAGGACATATACAAAGAGCCATATTGTAAAATAATATTTATTTGTTTGGCACATCAGCAATTCGGGAATTGCTTTTAGAAAATTTCAATTTACAAAATATATATGTAAATCTATATATATATATATATGTATATATATATGTATATATATATATGTATATATATATATATATATATATATATATATATATATATATATATATATGTATATATATATATATATATATATATATATATATATATATACACATATATATATATATACACACACGCAAAGTCCATAAACCACTACTAGACTAGTTTCAGCATCAGCATATTTTTCATAAACAATTTACAAAGAAATGATGCATGTCTAGTCATTCAGTAATTGATTTATCATTTATTATTTACGTTGTGATTCAGCTTTATTTTCCCATAGAATTATCATACCACTCAAAAACACTTAACCTTATCAGGCATACAATGTATGCCTTATAAGGTTAAGTGAGTGAACACTGCATTTTGACTGCAGACAAGATATGCCACCAGCAACCAAGAAACTGCCACCAGGGAAAATTACTCTTTATATATATATATATATATATATATATATATATATATATATATATATATATATATATCATTCAATCTTTCAAATTGAAAATCAGCAAAACTGAAAACACATGTGACATTTGACTTGTGAGGTTTGAGTTCCACTCATTTTTTATGATATTTGAGTGTCTTGCACACAAATATGTCCAGGATGGTTCTAATTTTTTCTGTTAAATATTGTAACATGACAATGACCCAAAGTTGTTTTAAACTGTCCTGACATTAAACATGAAACATATCAACTGTGTGATATACTGTCAATCATGGGGTGTAGCTATCCATTTGTAAAAAGTCTAAAGCTAAACGGTGAGATTTTTCTAATTGAAGGCACTGGAGAAAGGAAGTTAATTCCATTCTCTCACCAGTTTCATTCCAATATAACTTACAGGATGTGTAGTACTACCATATCCTGAAACTCACTGTAATAATTGCCTGCCTATATCTATAGCATGCTGAAATCAGAAAATAATGCTAGTTTAATATGGAAAGACCCATATAAGCCCTTCCTTTCGGCAGAAGTGCAGGTCACTGTATTCTTTTACACCATCAGTCATCATCATAAATATAATTGAATATCTCTTTTTAACCAAATATATTGCTATAATGAGCATTGGTAGAAAAAATCCTGGTTGATTGCAAACAAAATAAATAACTAAAATAAAGAGGAAAGTGAAAAATGCTGATTTTCCACCTTTAATAAATAAATTTGGCATACTGTGCACAAATATGGCATTGGCAACTGAAACCCTGTATTTTCAAGTTAAAACTATGCAGTTAAAGTGACATACTCACACATAGGTAATCACATGGTAAATAGCTATATTTAGTACATGAGCAGAATATTGACAGAGTTATCCCAAACCCCTAAATTTATACTGACACTTGGGTACATTGTTTACCTGGCTTAAACTAAAAAAAAATGCAGCTTACAATACATGAAATATATAAATGGAGATCTCTAATACCAAATACAAAGATATAATGAAAGCTTGTTGAGATTTACATGGCTGTTTTCAAGAAATAAGATTGCTCAAAGTGAGAATTTTTTGTGGCAATTCGCAAATAAGAGGTTAATTTGTCCTGCCAAACACAACGGCTGCAACTGCAATAACAAGTTTTCAAAAACTTGACCCCCTTATTATGGTCGGAATGGTGACAAGTTTCGTTTTTTTATATCTCCAGTTGGGGGTCCTCTAAACTTTTCTGACCTTGACCTTCTGCACTTTGCGGTACTGACGCTGGATATTGACGACGACGTCAATTATTCATACACAAAAATGGCATTTTTTTTTTTTATTTACTGCTCGACTAGGCCTACAAAGCGGCTTTTCCCCACCACTCAGTGGCACCGGGACCGCCTTGCCCTGGGCATGATCAAATGCTCTCTTTGCGGGAACGTCACACCAGAGCACGTGCAATTTACATCTTGTCACCACGTCACCTGACGGGTGGACCAATCGCTAATCAACAGACCCAACAATGATTGACGTGTGACATCAGCCTGACCACGTTAGCAACGTGAATTGTTTACACCTCGGTATATAAAGCAGCAGCTCCCATGTGTCATGTTGGTTTCCATGAGCTGCACACCTGGGAACAGGTCGAACTTCAATTACTTCTCGTAAACAAACCAAACAATAAACAAAGTATCTGTACACAAAACAATGGCACAAAATGCGTGGTAGGGTTAATGGGGTGAATTGTTATAGTTGTAGTAGTCATCACTTACTTGTTCTCGGGTGATGTCTCACCGGGTGATGGGGAGCTCGATGAGGCAGGCCTCTGTGTCTAACATCTTCCACGGCATCTCCTGGTCTTCGTGCCAGACGCCATCGTATCGCATCGTGATGGGAGAGTGATTGCCACCAACAAGATACAACACTCCACTGTGCACCACGGTGGATGAGTAAGCCCTATCCCCTGGTATCCTGGTGGTTAGTGTGCTCCAGGTCCTGGACTGGGAGTTAAATTGCTCCATGCTGGACTCCCAATGGCCACCACACACCAGTAGGCCGCCTCCTGTGGTGACCATCGTGTGATGCATACGGCCTGTTGTTAGTGACGGCTCCTGTCGCCAGCTGGTCTCCCCCGGCGTCCAGGACATCACAGATGTAAGGTCTGTATTTGTATCATCCTCCCCTCCACTTATATACACGCGACCTTCCAACTCACACGCAGCGTGTCCAAACCTCTTCTCGGGCAGGTCGGGTCCCGGTCGCCATTTGTTCTCTTCTCCCAGAGTCTCTGTGGATGAGAGGGGTTTGTGGTACTCAATCTCACCGCCCACGGTTATCACCTCCCCGGCCACCACTGTCGCGGTGTGTCCGTACCTTGGTGTCCTCATGGAGGGCCCTGTCCTCCACCGCCAGTTAACCAGGTTCAGTATGTCACAACCTGACAGTGTATTGTCACCTATAAACAGAGAGACTCGTCAAGTAGGAACGCGGACATGCAGCGACACAAGTTAACATCAACAAAGTTGTATTTTATGAGCGATGACTTGATCACCAATTCCACAAATTACTGTCAAGTTAATTGTTGATTGAATGAAGTCTTATTTGGCCAACAGTCGACTGTGACACACAGTTTACTGTCAGGCGTCAATAACTTTCTGTTGTGTTTGATTGGCAAACTGTAGTTGAACCACAATACACACATTAATACACAAACACAACAATACACATACATACCACACAGTAGTAGTATTAACACGTGTGTGTATTGATGTTTCTGTGTGTGTGATTGTCAAAGGTATATCTGATGTCAATCACAGGCCACGGGACTTACCTGCGTCCCTGCCTCCAATTAGCCACACCTCATCCTGGTACCTGACCACTGCAGTGTACTTCCTCGGGTGTGGCACCCTCGGTATCTCGGCCACCTCTTCAAATTGACCCCCGAGGCCTTGAGGTGTAACAGCCGCCGCGATCACCCTCTCCAGGGGTCTGTGTGTATCATAGTGGGCCCCTCCAAATACTGCGATTGCCGTCTTCCCTGCAAACAGATCCGAGACCAAACCTGAGTCAACAATCAACAATCTGTTTGCACACATTCTCATCACAAAACAACTTTCTCCCAAAGTCTCCACAATTCCTCCTACAGTTTGCAGGACGTGCTTAAGTCTGCGTTCATGGCTTCCAACTGTACTATGGGAACTGGTAAAGTAGTGGTTATGTTTGACGGTTGTGATGGGAGGCTGTCAAAGTGGACGAGTCCACGCTACACTGACGCTCGGGATGGACAGTTGATAGTGCGCTGTGTCCTGTTTTATTTGTTTGTAATATTTATGTTTACACGTGAATGTATCACTGAACAAATATTTCCTTACTCAGTATCAGGGACAAAAGTTCATTTAAGATGGACAGACCGACACTCCTACCTGGCGTTTAATACTCTGACCCCCCTGAAGGGAAAATTGGGATGCTGCCTTGCGATGCCGGGTCAGGGAGTTCAGTTCCGTGACGTCAAACTTTACCTTGAAATCCTCAGCGATGGTATGAAAAACAAAAACTGGAACAGTTCCAAGAACAGTCAGGATACATTTTAACCCGCCCCCTCCCAATCCCCGCGTTTAAGCCTTTTCGACGGTGGATCTTCCCAAGGCTTGAAGAGTGTAGAATTTGTATTCACATGGGCAATGAAATTACTGGAAATATTATTGTAATGACCATAATGTTGTTAGCACCAGGCTGTGCATTTCTGACACTGAACGAACAGCATTTTGGGCCTTATCAGTATAGTAATATTAGTATTAGTACCTATTGTATGTTTTCACTTTTCACTTTTTTCTGCCAAACACAAAAAATTTCAAATGTGAGGCGAAGAAGAAGAAGAAGAAGAAGAAGAAGAAGAAGAAGAAGAAGAAGAAGAAGAAGAAGAAGAAGAAGAAGAAGAAGAAGAAGAAGAAGAAGAAGAAGAAGAAGAAGAAGAAGAAGAAGAAGAAGAAGAAGAAGAAGAAGAAGAAGAAGAAGAAGAAGAAGAAGAAGAAGAAGAAGAAGAAGAAGAAGAAGAAGAAGAAGAAGAAGAAGAAGAAGAAGAAGAAGAAGAGTTTACCTTGATTGAACATGAACGGAAACAACAGGGGCCCCTGTAGACTAATGTAAAAGTAAAGAAAAATGCAAATGAAAGACCACCTTGTAGATTTGTCAGAGAGGGTTTGACAGAACCAGTTATGACTTGGGTCTTTTCAAAACTATCAACTAGGATGCAAGTTTTCTGTTTTTATGGCACTTATTATCTTGCATGGCACTATAATTACTACATTAGTAACGAAATTGCGATGAGAGCCCAGGTCACTGTTAGGCCTACATGATGTATAGACTGATCGTTCTGATTGACATTGCATCTCAGCGTTAAATGCCGGTTAAATGATGAGACAGCACTGACCTAGGCTATTATAGTAGGAGTATGCCTATTGAGTATGAGTTTGAGCTGCATACGGGTTTTGTTCACGCTGGCCCACAGATATTTTAACTGTTTGCGGGTCATGCCCAATTGAATTCATAAACTTGGCAACTTCCAACTATTTTATCTATAGGGCCTATATAACGTGCTATTTAATGTAAACATTGGGATGTGTCCGGATAAATGAGTAGGCCTATCTCCACTGAAAAGTGGACGCGCCATGAAAGCCAAGGTTATGTTTTAGACAACAATAAACGCCTTGCCTTGGGCCTAACACACTACTGCCAGAGTGTTAATAGTATTAACTTCAAAAAAATGCAAGAAAGGCATGTTTACTTCTGACAAACTGACAAATTAAATTTAACAGTTCCACGGAATCGCATAGCTGAAGTAACGTTAGACATGTAAGAAAATCACGATTCTTTCAATTACACATTATCATTACACTTGATGTTCTTTGATAGAATTTTGTTATTTGACTAAACAAACCACAACATGGGTTCATTTCATCCCCAGAATTAAAGACAGAGGACAAGTTTTCCTCAAGTAACAGAGAATTGCACAGTATAAATTTAATCTCTCTTTTTTCTGATTTTAATTTTTTTTTTTATTTAGGCCTATAAAGAACAACTTAGGGCAATATTGTAGTGTATAGCTTTTGCTTGTTTAATAGCCTACCTGTTCGTACTTTACCTTATTTTAGGGGGATTTTGTCAAGTTTTCCTGCTGTGAACCTTCCTGCTTGGCGATCTCTGCTCGACTGAACTTTAGCAGACGACAATCTGCTCGCTTTCGCAGGCAAGTGCCACGCGCAAGTTGCGTCAGGAAGACCACCGTGTAACAGGGAGCTAGCGCCCTCAGACGGCAATATGTAACATTAAATTTTTCTTGGGCATTGAATTGCGACTTGGTCAACCATCTTTACTCACTGGTGGTCATTTTGGTAGAACTGTGACATACAGTCGCTGAATCAACTTTCTCTTTGAAAAGGCAGCTTTGTTCCAGTCTCTGTTTCTTTTGTATCCCCATCAAAGATGGATATTTATGCTCAGATATGCCAAGAATTATTTATCAATTTACTTTGATGTAAAGAATAATGTGTTACTCGGTACATTTAACACATAAATAAGGTCATTTTGCTTATATTGTCGAATTCAGCCATTCAATAAGACAAAGTGTACAACCTGAAGAATTTATGCCAAAGAACTGAATGTTTGACAAAAAAGTTATCTTTTTATTGTATAAGTAGCATATGTAGTGTATGTTCAAAACACATAAATTATATACCATCTGCTTTAAAATGTCTGCGAACATTTTACGGCACAGAACAAAAAAAATGACTATATGCCTTAACCGGTGTCAACGTTTATTTATCTACAAACTTTAAAAGAATATAAGGCCCTATTGGTTTAGCCTATTCTTATGGTCTGTTTCTTTGCAGATTTATAACTCAAGATGTTTAAGGAGAGTTAAGGGACCTCATGTTTAAGATTTCAAGTAAAATTGCTTGAAGTTTCAATAAACTTGAGTTGTGCCCAAATTTGTGTAAGGGTCTCACATTTGATAGGTGTGCCAATGAGTTAAATGTATGTTCCACATTCAGCTCACAATTTTGAAAATATGACAATTCTAACCATGTCTGAAATTGTTCGATCATTTTCTTTGTAGAAATATATACTGCATAAATGTTTGCATTAGCATTTTTCAGTCTGTGAGCTTTTCAGTAGTAGAAGTTATCTGCAGATGCCATTTATTGTCTCAGCCGTACATGTTCTAAATTGCCACGTTTTTGACGTAGAGTTATAAAATTATAGTTCAATATCAAAGTGAAAATCATCCGCGAAACAAAAAACATTTGCGAGACGAAAAATTACATTTGGCCTTTGACCTTCATTGATATAACCCCATGCTTCAGAAGTATGCCTAAGAGTTCAGACAGAACCATCTCATAGCACCCCATCATTCCTGAACAGGAACATGAATCAAATATTCCTTTGGAACTTTTCGTACAAGAAATTTTCCTCGCAATCATAAGTTATGCCAAGGTAGACCACACAGGACATTCCCCACCAATAGGCCAACATGAATAACAATAGATACCAAATAAAGTCATTAGCAATCAGAAGTTTTAAGACGCCCATTTTTAAATTTTAACTATAAATTTATGCATAAAAAATCTGTTTCTTCACAAAAGACTATTTCTTATCATACAGTTCTATCATTCTACAAATATAACCATGTTCAAAATTTGATATTTGGAACCTCCAGTTTTACTTTTTGTGTGTTTTTTTTCCCCTGCAGTCGAATGAACATTGTAAACTTCTAGCTTGACATTTTTGTTAGTCTTGACTGTGGTAAGAGTCTTCATGAAAGATTGTATTTCTATTGTAATATTTCGCTTTTCAGTAACAGTGTCTCAAGGCCAACATGTCGGTATTTTTCCCTTCCCCTTGACCGTGTCGATTCGGAGTGCACTCTTCACTTGACTCCAGGGGCATGGCATTTGTTTAATTCGGTCGCTGTTCCAGTAGACAGACAAGTTGTTCCGCAGGTCTCAGCAGAAGGTTTAGCAAGTTAGCAGGGTGCGCTTGCCTGTTAAACCGACTTTTGTTCCACGTGTCTGACTGCGCTCCACGGATAAGCGGAGCGCCCCAACAATAAAGATAGCGTAACTTTGTCTGTCTTTGCAGGCAAAGGCTGCGCAAGTGCATTGGAAATATGTTGTAATTTTTGCGCCGCTTTGCGCCTTGAAAGTTACACTGCATTACTCTCATGAAAAAATTTTGAAACAGCCTTGTAATCAAATCCTTTGTTTAACGTTATATGAAGCAGAAACACATGTCACCGTTTCACTGCGGTTTGTGACACTGCCGATGTCAATACCGGCGCCGGCCTCCTTGTAAAATTTCCCACACATTTCAGGCACATCTTTCTCAGTAATTGAGGCTGCACTAAATTATGGATATTAAAATATCTCATAAGCCGGCAATGATTTTCTATAAAATTCACCTTTCTTTGGAAAGGAATTGAATCCAAATATATCTGGTAAACCATAACCAAATAACGTTGATTTCCTGGATCTTCACGGTGATACTGTACATTTAACTTAACATGCACAGATTGTTTGTTTGACAAAAGGATGACTGCTTGCTTGCACACACACACAAATATATATATATATATATATATATATATATATATATATATATATATATATATATGTATATATATATGTATGTATATATATGTATGTATGTGTATATATATATATATATATATATATATATATATATATATATATATATATATATACATATATGTGTGTATATATAATCATCATCATCATCACCATCATCATCATCATTATTAATTTATACGATCACCTTTTTCCTGTCAAGGCCACCCTGATTTGTTTTAGATGCATGTTCTTCATACCTGATACACATCAAAGTATTTTCTGGGTCCAATGGAATTTGGAATGTATCTGCCATGCAATTTGTAAGGGGGGGGGGTTCTTCTCTTACAAATGTGCAGTGCTGGTATTCCATTTTCCAGTAGGTGGCGCTGTAATCCACTAATACTTTGCGTTCTTGTGCCGGGAGCATGCTGACACACGAACGCAAAATAAAAGAGCCATCTTTTTCTGGCCTAGAATTTCGACAAATGGCCCTATAAAATTAAACTTTAAGAGCCACATGTTCTTTGTTTTATTACCTTAAGTTTTGGCACGCTGACTTTCTTTTGTAATTCTTCATTTGTCAATGATTTTTCAAAATCTGCTATGTTAGGGAACAGGGAAACGGATAATTTGGTACAACGATGAAAATACAACTGTTGCATTTCGATAGTGTCCAAGTATGGTGAAATCTCTCCAATGTGCTGGGTCAGACTTTTAGAATGGGACCCAACTTCGGTGTTAAATTCTGGATTGGGACATTTAAGTCTCCGTTCTCGTTCATATATGCCATTTTGTTCTCCTACAAAACTGTCGAATGCGCAAAACGTGTCCAGCAGAACATATAATCTGATTTTACTTTCACAATATTACGTGAGTGAATATTTGCTTTGTTTCGTGGCATAGAGATGTAACGTTTTGCTTCGTTCGTTGCACACAAAGCACAGCGCGCGACAATGCTACAAAATATTATTCAATCACTGTAGGAACAAGTGCAGGTTTTAAGGCAAGATGCAAGTTACACAGAATTTGATGACAGGAAGGAGCAGAGCCCCGGCTGTCAGTGAAGTGTGTTAAACTCTCATCTTGCCTTATAACCAGCTTAGACCGCAACACTGATTGACTATGGCATTGATATAATGCTGTCTGTGTATGACACGAGCTGCGCGCGCGCCTGTCAGTCGCAGAGACTGAGTGGATGTGGTTGCGATTGAAGGATGAATACACTCTGGGTGTTTCATCCTTCAAGAATAGTAAATTATAGTAAGTACCTAGCACATACAGAACCAATTTTCAAAAGCTTAAAATAGGTACAGTTTCACCAATAGGATGGACTATATCATGATCATGATTCAAGTGATAGGGCCTGGCCATTAGATATGTAAAGAAGCATGCTCACTGGAAAGGGCCTAAGTATCTCCAGTAGATATATAGATGCCTGCTACACTCTGCTGGAAAGGAAGGATTATGTTCTGACCATCAGAGTGGGCTACAGCCTGCCCATGAGAGCGGTCATACAGCATGACCATTAGTATGACCATTAGGAAAGACTACAGTCTGACCAATCGAGATGGCTACAACCTGCCCACTTGTGAGGCTATACTGCAGCAACATCAGAAAAGATTACAGTATGAGATGTATGGTCTTACCATTAGAATGGACTGCAATATGCCCACAAGAAAAGTGATACAGCATGATAATAAGAAAGAACTACAGTCTGACCCTTATGGTCTGACCATCATAGAGGGCTATTGTTATGCTTGTGTGAATGAATGTTTTTTCTTCATAAACATTGAATTTTATGATAGTTTTTGTAAAGATTGCAGTATCATAGCCATTATAAAGTTACTTGCCACTGAATGACATTTGCAGTGGTGACAATAGGTAACCCTCAATCCTGTCGTCAAGCTCAGTTTCTCTAAAAAATCCTATTTGTAAACATATATCGTTAAAAAAGTTGCAATGAAGAGGCATTTACCTGAGGTAACCCATGCAATGTACGAGTTGTTCCTACTCTCAAACAGCTGTTTCAGTTTTACCGAAGAGACTTGTTTTTTTAGTTCTGTCCAATATAAACTGACCCTGGCTCTCGATGCTAGGGCTACTTTCTGGCACCAGTGTGCATTACAGCCCAGAACAGCGATTATATATGGCTTTTCGATGCCTACAAAATCATCCAAAGGGCCCCACTCTATCTCTGTATCCGCATTAATCATCCCAGATGCCATGGTTTCTGCTGTAACTGCACTTTTATCAATTATTATCCCTATATCTTCATCCCGGATTGTACCTGTACTCAGCAGATTATGTTGCAGACCATTCATCATGTCTTCGAGAGCATCAAAGTCATATGAACAGTCGACATTTCTTTCAGGTTCCTTTCCTTTATATTTGTGTGCAACCATATCCTCGATATCCAGGCCAGTATACCCATTGGCTTCTAATACATCGCTTGGCATCAGTTCCTTGATAAATCTGCTGATTTCAATAGAATTTCGACTTATTTGTTTCAATGTTAAGTGGGCATCAAAGTTTATAACGTTCTGAATTGATTCCAGTTCTTTGTGTCTACCTATCCCAAGAGCTTGAGTCGGGTCATAGATCAGCAACATTTTCTCTATGTTTGTTTGAGAAACCATGGTCTCCAGCTGTGCCAGCCATGTATTTGATGGTCCAGATGTGTTGAAAATTTGCAATTTTGGTTGTTTCACAGTTTTGACAGGCTGTGTATTCATTATGGGTTGCATGGCAGGGCTTGGGTTCTCATCAATGATCTGTGTGTCATGTGGCATCACAGTTGAAGCCGCATTAGCCCTTGTAAGCATGGAACCATGAGCCTTGTAGTGCATCTTTTCCTCTTTCGCAATCGATGCAGGCCTATCTCTTTCTTGGTGCCTATGTCTAACGTCAGGACTATCTCTGTCTTGGGGCCAATTTTTATCTTCGTTTTTATTGGGTGTTACCTTTTTCTCCACTGAGGAATAGTTTTGAACATCATCCAGTATCAACCATCTGACCGCTTTAAATTTAATAGGTAGCTCTTCCCATGCTAGCATATCACTTATGGTGGTAACTTGACATACAGGATCCCCTGCGTTTGTATGACACCATGGCAACTTTATTTCTCTGAAAAAAAGAAAATGCTAGTCATATATATATATATATATATATATATATATATATATATATATATATATATATATATATATATATATATATATATATATATATATATATATATATACATGCACATACATACACACACACACATGCATAATTATTATAACCATGTATGCACATTGTATGATGTATCATGAATATGTACACAGTCTAAATGAATTTGATTTCCTTTGGCAGAAATAACTTGTAGGCAAGCACCCTGGCAACAACAATCATTTTGTGTGCCATCCAATAAGGCCAAACAGAATGGAATTTTTGCCAGGATAACTTGCGACATCACTGGGATCACCGGTCCTAGTAATCTGCGCAAGCTGAAGTATGATGTGAGTGACAGGTACAGCTCACCCAGATTCACGCACAGTCCTTTGTACACTGAATGTGTTACAGCAGGCTATGCATACATGTGTAAGTGACGACGGTGCTACTTCAAATTAAGGATGAACACCACTTGTCAACATAGTGAAACGTGTCCAATTTGTATCACCAACTAGATCTGTAGTGAAGGAGTGTTTTGTAATAGATATATTTTTGTAGGGGCCAATTAATCAAATTGAGGCTGGAATGCAATGAACTGGGCGCTATTCAAAGGCTTGGTTGTTATATTATATCAAATTACCTTCACGTTTTCTTTTTTTCTGATTAAGTGATTGTCTGTAATTCCATAACACTACAGGGGAAGGTAGAAATAAAAGCAAAGGTGTGAAACAGATACTTTTGGCATTATAATTTCAGATAAAGTTTGTTGCTACTTTCTATGGGACAAACCATGTAATAAACAGAAGGTTGATTGCAGCGAGGAAAAGTTCTTGTCATAAAAAAAACCCTTCAGCAATAATTCTTAGTAAAATATACAGATAAACTAGAAAATTGCATCATGCAAAAATAGCTTGGTTCCCATCATACCGGTCTTGTACATGCATCTTTGTGGACTCAAACTGACCATTTACGGAATTAATATTACAAACCATGTTTACATTAACCCCTGTTTGTTACACACGTATTATGTTTTGTGATATTCTCACTGCGACGAAAAGTAGGATTTACGGAGGACCATTTTTGTAATATTGTAAGAAGAATGAAAGTCGAACATTTTATATATTAATGTTATAAAGGAGCCAATGTCCACTCTAGTTCATTATGGGAATGCAGGATGTGGTTTGTACATGTTTTTTATGCTCTATAAAACAAAATATAGTTAAACAATAATGCCAGGAAATACAGCCATGGGCACACCTATTTTAGAGGAATACAGCTTGTCATTTTGCATCACTAATTGTCAGCCTGAGCTTCTATTGATGCATAGTAAATGTACATCCTAAAGAAATGCCCACAATTCTGTATGTATCCCTTGTACTTTGAATCGTTACTTATCAGAGGACATGCCATCCGCCAAGTGAAATCTTGGATGGACTGACCACTGTCAACAATATCAATTTCTAATTTACCTCCAGAGAGCCATTAGTATCTAATATATCAGTCCAGAGACGTACTATACATGCATAGAATATCGTTTGTTTCTGAAACGTTATTTTACTTCCTAATTTGTACTCTTTTTGTTCTTTAATTAATGAATGTCAATAATCCAGGAACCACAAAGGTCATTTTTAATTATGGGCAAAATTTGAGTACGTCCTCTGGCCTGAATTGATGTGGACTGTCGGCAAGTGTTTGAATTGCTTAAAACATCTGTATTCATGCTCTTGTATATGTCACCCTTGCTATATTAGCAAAGCAAATTAATTAATTTATAAAATATATCATATCTAAGAAAACTTTACATCTGCTTATCCAGTTGGGTAAAAAGTTTGTATTTTATAATATGCGGCCATATTTATTATACAAAACAACTCAAAACTTGTAAATTATCACTGCAGTACCCCTTTAAATTATACATTGACAATAAGTTTTCTTTGGTGCTTGCATGTTGATACATATACGTAAAATTGCTGCGTCAGTTGATAGCTATATGATGATTACTAGACTCTTGGCAGCTGTTTCTTTACTGTGTGCTAACCTGTTCATAGGTACATGTTCAATGTTTGTGACTTTATAACACAATTTTTATGGCAGATTGTTAATGCTTGCAGCTACTTTTGTCATGGCTTTGATTTGGTTTCATGCCACTTAGAAATAGGAATTAATATCTCTACATTGGCTGCTGACTTAATGAAATGTCTGTGCCAAACTTTCAGCAGGCAGCCTTTCAACAGCTCATTTGCAGTCAGTAAAATTGTTACTTTTAGGTTCTTTTTTATCCGTTTTTGAAAATAACTATTTTTTTTTATTTGACCTGCATGGAAGACTACAAATTATTGGATTTCTTTCAGCATGCAAGTCCCAAGACAGTCCCATGGAGATACACACGCAATTTGACGATTAAAACATTTTTCATGAGCTTACCAATTGCAATTTTTCAGTAGAATAACTTTGTAATTTATATGATGAAACCAGCTGTGTTGTCAGTCAGTTTAGCCTGTATAATGAGTATTAATGAATTATATCAGCATAATTGTCAGTGACATTAGCTTGCAGTATGAGCGGTAGTCCACTAATTTGACTGAATGTTCAGTCAGCTTGGCCTGTCCCATAAGTGGTGATTCATTAAATCAGTTGAACTGTCAGTCACTGTAGCCTGTATCATGAGTGGTAATCCGTTGAATCAGCTGAGTTGTCAGTAGCCTTAGCCGTTTCCATTAGTAGTGCTCTATTATCACTTGTCCTTTCATGAACATTCAAAATTTCAATTTCTGAAAAAAAACAATTGCTCAGATTCTCAATACACGTAGCAGATCGCCTTCTAGGGTGCGCTTCTACCAAATTCTACACCTGCAGCCGGCCATGCGTCAGTGATTGATGCAAGTTTTACACTTCTTTATTTTCTTAACTCTTTAACTATATTTTGTTAAGCCAATTTTACAATTGTTTCTAAATCACAGAGCGCACTACTGGATAAACCTTGATCTTAATTTGCCCAGCAGATTGCGTTGAAAGTCCTTTTTTTTTCATGAACTGTCTGTGGTTATCTTAATGCTATGAGTAGATGTAAATTGGATAGCTCTGGACTCTGTTTCTTACATGGGGCATGCTGTAATAATACTGGTATATTTGTTCGAAAATTAAAGTGAAATGAAGGCTTTTTTTGAAACACTGGGCCCTTTACTTTCCAATCACAAAAAGGGCACACATGGAACTTTTGTTTTTTATTTGTTCACGTTGGTGATTTTGTCCAATTTTCAAGGCCAACACCATAGAGCTTATCATGTGAGGTAGAGTGTTCATGTGTATGGATGCACATACAAAATCTTTATTTATAGAATGGCAGCTCAATGAAGTCAGACATTAGCTTGGCATGGGGTTGCCATGTGATTCTAAGCTGTAATTCACCGGAAATACGGGTAGATAATATTTATCAACAAGTCAATTGATTCTTCACTTTGGATATCACCAGTGACATTTGTCTCGTACATGTAATTAGGGGTGTAACGTTATTTGGGAAAGCTTTGCAAGTTAACTCTAATGATCCTAACAGCTGAGCTTTAACTTGCAAAGTCTCCCCAAATTTAGTTAAAGCCTTTTATATGAAAGAGACAATCAATATGCATTAGCAAATTGAAATAATCTGGGGTCTTCTCTGACTGAAAGTAGTCTCTAGGTGATGTAGAATTTCCAACATGTGACTGTAGGTCTTTGTTACAAAATGTACGCTGCAAAATTTTATCAAAATATACATGTATGAACATTGATATGCACTTGAATTTCAAAACATGATAAAAACTTACCTAATCTGTTTTGCCAGAACCTTGCTGTAAGTCACATACAGGACCTCGTCTTCATTGACTCCCAGACTGCGAACCCATTTCATATACTCCACCGCAAGGACAGTCTTACCAGTACCTGCCAATGCTTTCAGTAGAATTACATTTGCCGTGTCAGCTTGACATTTTAGTAAGATATTGAGCTGCTCTACTGTCATAAGATTCATTGTTCGAACATATTCTGTACTTTCCCTGTCCGAAACAAAGGTGCTGGGGACAAATGATGCAAGGCTTGTGTACAGCGAATATACCATGGACTTACACTTCTCTTCCCCAATCTGTAAATACGATCCAGGATTCATCTTGTTCTCTTGCACATCTTCTATTATATCTTTCAGCCAATTACCATTCTTCAGGGTTTTGTTTGTAATGACATGGTGTTTTACGTAAAAGGTGCATTCACATGGTTGTGTACAGCTGAGCATCTGATCCAAATAAGGCACTCTGGAACTTGAATACTCATTCACATCTTGACCCTCAAAGGTAATGGTGAGTAAGAAAGGCATGTGAGCAGAAGTAATAACTACAATATCACAAATGATACCGTTGCATTTTTCCTGTCTGTTTTTGGCATCACCAATTTTCATACAGGGTGAAATATAAAGAAGCCCCTTTGTCTTTTTGTACTGGTGTTGCAATGTTGCTACCACCGTCTCTACTTTCTTCCTTTGTGTTTTAGAAGCATGTCCTAGTAATGTTTCATATTGTTCTGGCCAAATTTGCAACCCAGTTTTAACTGCAACAAAGTATAGATACAACCTGTTACACATACATAAAATACTCATAAATAGCTGTGAAAAAACAGCCTGTGCTTTGAATGTGGGCCTGTATTCCAATTTAGTTTGAATTTGATTGGCTGAAGAACAGACATAAATATTGAAAATGTTGTGTTATTTACCACTACATGTGGGCTAGATATCTCTAACTTATTGGTACTTCAAAAATACTAGAACATGAAAGCAAAGAATTGACGACAGGGTAATAAAAGTGAAAAAAAAATTCTACGTTTTGCATTTTTACCTTGAGTGACCTCTACAGGTCAAAGTGACATATTCTGCCATAGCTCGGCAAGTGTTGAACCTAAGCCAATAATTAGTATCAAACACCAACTAGAAAGTGCATGCGTATTTATTTTGTAATAGTTGATCCTGTCATTCTTTTGGAATGTGACGAGTCGTAAACTATATTAGCATATTACCTATTATGAATTGCAGAAGTGGACATTAACGTGGCATTAACTGCTATTTATATAGATATAGATAAGCCGAGTGAGGTGACTTAGTGAATTAATGAAGACAGCACTTGATGTCATGGTCTATAGGGTGGCTTGACTACAGGTCCTCAGAAATGTTGCGTGAAGGTAATGTTAAGGCAAGGGCTGAAGATGGAACATATATATATATATATATATATATATATATATATATATATATATATATATATATATATATTTGAAAGATTTATAAGTTGCTTTTGCCTTAATTTCATTTTATGGAGGCATGTAGCTCTCAACCCATGTATAGCCTCTTTTGTATATGCAACGTCGGTCTCATGAAAATAATTCTTCAAGCAGCCTCCCACCTCGATGAAAGGCCCTGGAGGCCACTAGAAAAACGTAGGGGAGGCTGCTTAACGTATGGTTTTCACAGTATTTGGTGTTTTTGTTCTTCATTTCAATATGTCTATATCTATATATAGCAATGAAAGTCACGTTGTAGTCCACATCTACAACTTCAGAATAGGTAATTAAGTTCACTGTTGGGGACCTTGCATCATATTAGTGAAAAATTAACATTTCTAAACTGTTGATGCATGATGATGATCAAGGAATTCACAGAAACCCAGGATTTAAGGATATATATATCAGGTTACAATGGGTTAAACCATCATTTTTGCTATTTTCACACATGTTATGCACTTTTCCTTTAATGTTTGTATGCCGGAATAAGATTTCAGGTTGTGTAAAGGAAAATTGTGAATTTTGGCATAAGTATTGGGCCTGGTTCTCACTGTGTGGTGTGGCTTCGGCTGGGGACTAGCTAAGCTTCTAAGCTCCGCCCTGCAGGAATCCAACAGGAGCCTCATTTACATACAGCAGGTGTGAGCGCTTTTGCGCATGCTCCGCACAAGCAGACTACGATCAGCTGGGCAGGCAAACCCCATTATCGCAGTGCCAGTGAGTCGGTGAAGATCAGGGAATTTTGGGGTATACTAGCAGTGTGAAAGTTGAAACATGCCGAAGGTGTAAAACACAAAATGCAATGCCAGACTCGCTAGGGGTCTCCGTGAGGCTCACGTCGGGTTGCAGCGTCGTCTCCACTGGAGGGAACAGATTGTAGTATGATCCTAGATCAGACACTTTGAGTTTACTTGCTACCGACGCGGGCATCGGTCTGCCCCTAGGTTTTTTCTTTCTCGACATCTTTGCAATAGCACTTTCTAATCACACAAATGTAAGCAAGCATCCTCTGAACTTGATAGAAACTTTCTGAACTGAGACTGAAGTTCCGATTTACTGACACCTATATTGGGCCCCACGCAAGACAGCAAACATCAGAGAACCCGTTTCCCGTAACCACCTGTCAGTCATTTGTCGGCCAATCAGGGTAAACTTGAGAAACCCCAACATGGTATCCAAAGTGACAGCTGAGCACAATTATAACATTTTTGTATGTAAAACCTCTAAAATAAAGCATTCTTTGAAGTTTGATGCTCCAAACTTGTCCATTTACTCAACAGGTAGGAGTGCGTAACGGAATACCAAGGTGCCATTGCGATCAAAGGCCCAAAGAATAGCGTAAGTCCTATTGAAGTCGGCATTTGCTTTGAAAGCATTTTTCTCGGCATCATTCCTGGACTTTGTTTCTCAACTTCTTGTGAAATCAACTTCGTCAGTTTTGCTCATAAAGACCTGGGGCTTGTGGCAAACTGTTTACAAGAATATAATCGTTAAAAACATGTCTCAGATTTTTTCTATGTTGAGTTGTTTTCTCTCTAGAGCGAGCCAAAAGTCAAAACCTTTGATGTAAGAATGGAATGACATCTTTTCAACTTTAAACGTGAGTATCTCCACAATAGCGCAAACAATTAAAAAAGTGAAACACGTCTGTGTAGAAAATCATGTCTGCTAGCTTTTGCAACAGAAATGCACATGCTCAAGCTCAAAATAAAAAAGTAGATTTAACAATTGTGTGATTTTTTTATGATCACTTTACCTGATTGTTGTGTCAATACAGAAGAACTGGTACAAATGAAAATGCTATCAACTTATTCCCAGATTTGTCAGCTTTCAGGAAATATATAGCTTATGGTACTTTTAGCGTATTTTCAGACTTTTATTAAGTCATTTGTAAGACTCACACGTAACCTGATATATTCCCTTAAGTAGTTCGTTATATCCAAATTAAATACATTTGCGCCACATGTATATTAAATCAGTCATTTCATAGTAGAGATATCTCTGTAATGCTTGATCATTGAATGGTTACAAAATATTCCGCAAACTCAAGATTACAGGACTACCTGAGCGTTTATATTCAAGCACAGTTCACGAGTATTACATTATTTTGGTATAAAAGGCATCTTTGAGGTCCATGCCATCACACATTTAACAGTGCCAAATGTGGACAATGCTTATATGCTGATTAAATAAATGGATCAAAATCAGGTTATTTTGTCCTTATTAAGTGCACCTAGTCCAAATTCGCACTAACGGTGGCCTGTCATATTCTATGACATCATGGTAATACCTGATGATTCCTTGCACTTGAAAACAGCAAGAAATGGATGTACAATTTCAAAATACATCTAATCAGGATAGGGAGGCATAAAATGAAGAAAATGTAGCACACCTGGGATCATATTATCAGCTCCATACATTGTGAAGACACTGCAATCTGCATTCGGCATCTCTACTCTTTTATACTTCTTCACTTCCTCATCAGGAAAACCTGCAATTTTATCCACTGAAAAACAAACAAACAAACAAAAATTAAAAAAGAAAAAAAAAACAAAAAACAAAAAACATAAAGTAGTGGTCAACTGACAATGAAATATTTACTAGGGGAAAATATGTCATACACATGACAGAATCTACCGAACAATAAAACATAACAAAAGGCATGGAATCACAGGTTTACTTGAGCTGATATTCCCTACAATAAATAAGATGTAATGCATGGAATTGCAAGTTTGATGCGCTAATGTACACAAATTTAGGGTTGATATAGAAAGTAAGGAGATCTGACAAAATGTGTTACAATTTTCTATCCGTCAGTTACTGACATTTAAAATTCTGGAGTTTTTTTTTTCATTCCATGGCGTGTATTCGACTTTTATACCATGCCTCCTTTGGTTTCTCGAGGGATATGTATGTTGCCTGCTTACACATATATCCCTGCTTTAAATTTCTATGGCTAAATTTCCAAACAGGACTGATTTGCTTTGGTGAATACATTTTAAAATGCATTTATATCCATGAAAACAAAGAAGGCATGGTATAAAAAGGATACATCCCGTATTTTCGTGATTTATCTGGAATCCTGCATTTTTAAATCCCTACACTTCACTCCGGGATTTAAAAAAGCAGGATTCCAGATAAATCCCTTGAACTTGGGATGTATCCTATTCATATATACTGGAGGTACGTATTCTATTACAATTTTTAGGCAAATTATGCAGCAATGTAATTCATCATTAGCAATATCAGCAGTCTTGGTAGAGAATAAAGTGTCTATCACAGTTTATTGAGTACTGTAATACCTTCTTGTCCTTACGTCCAGTCAGGTCTGGTAGTACAATACAATACCCGCTAACTAGATTTATAAATTTCTTATGACCAGGTCTCCATCGTTGCTACAAGCTGTCCTATCAGTGATTTGTCTCAGCACTAGATATTTCAAGATGCTTCCAGCTGTATTACCATGGATAAGATATTTAATTCATTGATCTAGTCAGGTGCTATTAGCTGTGGTACCATCAATTGAATATCTTTTCACGAGATTTGGCAAGGTGTTACCAGCTGTGGTATCATCACTACAATACTTCATCATTAGATATATCAACCTGCTACCTGCAGTGTCATGAATACCATGCTAGCTGTGGCGTCATCGAGACAGTATCGCATCACTAGATTTATCAAGGTGCTACGAGCTGTGCTATTATCAATACTATATCTCATCACCAGATCTACTTAGGTTTTACCAGCTGTGGAATCATCAATACAATACCTCATCACTAGATATATAAAGCTGCTAACTGCTGCAGTATGATAGCTACTACACCTTACTATCAGACATAAGCACACACTACCAGCTGCGGTACCATCCATTCAATATCTCGTCACTATATCTATCAAAGTGCTACCAGCTAGTGTATTATCAATACAATACTTCAGCATTAGATCTATCAAACTGCTACCTGCTGCAGTATCATAATTGCCATACACCACTCTTTGACATACACATTTGCTACCAAAGCTTTGATATCATAGACTGTTTCGCCAGCAACACAGAGTTGAGTTAAACTGAAGGAGTTAAAATTGAAAGGAGACTCTACGACTTTTTGTCTCTTTCTGATCAAGTTATATAAACCGTGCAAAGAGGTCAGAAGAAAGTTACGTGGCATGCACTACTGACATGCAGTTGCTGAAGGCTTCACTGGTTTCGCAAGTTTCCACGTCAAATCATGAGGTTAAAAGTCGTGAAATCTGGACCAGTAAACATAATATATGTGAATGTCGGAATAATTTGGTGGCTGGATTTGTGCATAATTTAATAATGGGCTTCAAGATAGTTAGGGCAATTTGTCATATTTTCAGAATTCGAATCACACACATGGCAGGACATTAGCACATATAATGCATGATCGTACGAGTTGCACTACATGTATGTCTTTCACCAGGGCGGAAATAAAAGCCAGATTCGAAACCAGTCACATTTAATTCATGGGTAATTAAATGAATTGAAACCTTTCAATTGACGAGCAGATAAGACACAATATTGCCCCACTAGATCTATCGAGGTGCTACCAGCTGCCGTATCATGAATGTAATGTCTCCTCACTAGATCTATCAAGGTGTTCCCAGCTGTGGTGTCATCAATACAATATATCATCATTTTTTCGAGATGCTACGAGGTGCTGTAGCATCATTACAATACCATACCAATAGATCTATAGGGCTGCTCCCTGCTGCAGTCTGATAATGACCATGCCTCACTACTAGACATGATCACAATACGCAGATAATACCCGCTTTGGTATCATCGAAAAAATATCTCATTGCTGGATCTATGAAAATGCTGCCTGCTGCCGCTTCATGGATACGTTATCTGAAAACAGTCTCAGTAAGGTGCTACCAGACATTGTACATTGATACAATATAGTTTTATCAGATATATCAAGCTGCTATCGGCTGCTGTATAATTTATTTAATCTATCATTAGATCTATCAGTGTGGTATCATCTGCCGTGTCACCAAAACAATATCTCATCACTAAATTCATCAAAGTGATACCAGCTGTGGTATCATCAATACAATACCTCATCACTAGATCTAACAAGCTGCTACGTGGATCAGTACTATTTTTACCATACCTTACCATTGTACATACGTAGATACTACCAGCTTTGGTATCACCAATACAATACCTCATCCTGAGATCTATCAAGGTGCTTCTAGTCGTGGTATGTTTGATTCAATGTCTCATCACTAGTTCTATCAGTGTGCTGCCAGCAGGGGCATCATCAATACAATCAATACCGTATCACCAGATCTATCAAGGTGCTACCAGGTGCCGTATCATTGATACAATGTCTCATCACTAGACCCACAAAAATGCGTCTAGCTGTGGTATCATTGATTCGATATCTCATCATTGGTTCTTTTTAGGTGCAATCAACTACATCACTACATTTACCAAGGCATTGTTTAATTGATTTATTATCCCATCACTGTTTCTATCAAGGTACTACCAGCTAGCATATTAACGATACGATATATCATTACTACATCTATCAAAGTGCTTCTAGGCGTGGTGTCATTGATTCAATATCCCATCACTGGCTCTATCAAGGTGCCACAGGCTGTGGTATAAGGATAATAATACCTCAGAACCAGCTCTCCCTCTTTTCACCATCTGTGGTCAATGTGTCAATGCCATGCCTCATTATTAAGCGACCTCTCCAGTTGTGGCTTCTACACCAAACTACCTCATTACTATATACCTCTAGGTGAGCTATCAGCACTGGGATGCATCATTACTCATCTCGCTTGGTTCTGGAAGTCTTGGTATCATCAATATCACACTTCGTTGCAAGACATATCTGACACCAACTGTGGAGTCCTGAATACAATACCTCATTACTAGATCTCCTTTGTTTCTGCAAACTGTGGTATCATCAATACCACATCGTAGACACATCTAGGTGCAACCAGCCAGGATGTCATCAATACTATACCTCATTACTAAATCTCTGTGATTGCAATGAGCCGTGTAATCAATCATCAATTACATTCGTATTACTAGATTCCTGTATCTACACTTGTACAAGTTTTGATATCAAGATCGGAATGCCTTATTGCTAGGCATATCAATATATCTGCCATCAGCTGTAACATCATACACACAATACCACATTATAAGTTGTCTCTAGCTGTTGGCTTATTTATTCTCATCAAAACAATACCTCATTATTAGATCTCTCTTGTTGTTAGCAGATGGGGTATCATCACTACAATACCTCGAATTTAGCTTGGGCTTATTGGCTGCTTCCTTGGCAAAAGATATGTGCTAAAATATTTTGGAAATATAATAACAGCAAACCTACCCTTCATTAGTTTTTTTATCCTTTCCATCCTTTCCCTGAATTGCCCAGGACGTAATGATACAGGCTCGCCGTGATTATTCAACACAAAACATTTCCAGTGCTGCGATATTTTTATCATTTCTTCTATCAGTTCTTCTTTTGTAGCAGGCATAACCACTGGCAAAAGTTTTGTGAAAAAGGGAGGAACTAACAATGGGGTGCTTGCAGGTACTACATGTAAGTAGAAGGTGTTTTCGTTTGCAGTGTTTCTGCTGAATGTAAACAGTTTCCCACAATTTTCTCCAACCAGCCGTGTCAGCATGAAAAGTACTTCGTTTTTCCATTTGCTAAATGCTTCAGCATTGATATCCTGACATTTGGTATTTTTAAGCTTGATGTATCCTTTGACCCTTGAGCTGGCTATAGCACTTGCCAGAGTCACAACTTCTTCCTTTACTGATTGTCTATTGATGTGTACGATAATTGGTCCCATGTTGTATGCTGCCTTGGATGTTGGCCATGGTTTAAACTGGTCTGAAAGCAAACAGGAATAATATATAAATAAGCAATTTTACAGAGGGGAATAAAGTTGGTGATGTGTACCGTAACTGTCCTTTTGTTATATACTCTCATTGATGGTAGCCATGGCTTAGACCTGATTCCAATGACTTAGATATGTTAAATAGAATAATAAGGCTTGTAACAAATAAGATATTGTAATCTTGATTCTCTGTTAAATTGAATGTGCCATAAAGTGTACAATTATATTGAAATAGCTTAGAAAAACACCACCCTCACACTCATTAATTTCAACCTAACAATGACAGCGAAGTGCAGTACAGGAAAAGGTAGCTTTCAGTACCAATGTAAAGAAATAGATTTCACTCCTGACTTGAGACAGGCAGTTACCAATGAAAGGGAATTGGTGGTATTGAACCGGTCCTCTTAACCTTTGAAATATTTTTCATTAACTACAAACATTTGCTTTTTGGCAAAACAGATAGGCCTAACCAAGAATAAAATGGTTGTCTAAAAGTTTGTAATAGTGTAAAAGGAATCCTGCTTGACCCTGAATAAACCAAAGCTGCCACATGGTCACGGAGTAAACTATAATCATACCAAGCTCCAGATAACTAAACATTCAGACCTCAATTTAAGCTGTGCACTCAGTTTCCATCAACTGCTGTGGCCCTTAAAAAAAGGGACACATGTCTGCATATTTCATAAGATCAATTATGCCACCTCAACATTAGGTTGCAGTATCTAATTGATTTCTGGGTGGTAAAAAAAAAATTGTCGACAAATAATATGTGGATGTGTCAAGTATACTGATATTCTAATATTTCGAAACAATATTAAAGTTTGTTTTTAGACTGTGAGCTAATACAGAGAACGTATTTTCTCAATTACAGGTTCATGCATTACCTCTGTTAAAATAACATGGTTGTTTAGCAGATGCTATTACAAGAAAAATATGTTAATTGTAACTTTTACCAAAAATTAAAATTTTAAACCAATAAACATACGCATGGAAAGAAGTTGTAGTACACAAAATACTGTGCTGAAATATCACACCTGCGATTTACACTTGAAGTTACACATACATGTGCATGTTAACGGTGCTGTCCTAAAACGGAGCCTGATAAGATTTTGAAAAGAATGGTAGACTTGGCCACAGATTCACCCGACACCTAGGCTTTGAGACAGGGCCACATAAATGTTTCTGGAGACTGGAACAACAGGATATGAAGGTAATAAACATACCAGGTAAAGCATTTGGGCTAGATGGTACTTCCTTGTCGTCCAGTTTCCTCTTGCGCGTTGCTGCCAGTACATAACAAAAATCATAGTGTAAGGAAACAGTAGCATATTTAAAGCTTTGTAGTCTTTTCATTTTGATAAACAGTAAGCAAATCTTTTCCCGTTTTACCTCAAAGAAAAATCCCTCAGTCCCGGATTGTGTGTACATTTTGATGAGAGTTACTTTGATCCGTCATTTTATATATATATATATATATATATATATATATATATATATATATATATATATATATATATATATATATATATATATATATATATATATATATATATATATATATATATATATATATATGTTTCTGGTGTTCAGCATATTTATTTACTTGGTATAAAAATATGAAAACCTCAGTGGAATCATATGCTGATTTGATTTCCATTTCTCTCTCAATGGTGGTCCCGGGCAAGAGAGTCTGTTGTTCCCTCAAGTTCCTAACATTTTATTGAACTGCTTTGCAACTTGTGAAGTTCAACTAGTGGTTTAAAAATTCAAAGCGACACTCTTGCCTACACTGATAACATAACTTTGCCTTTTCGGCCCCTCAGCTGCATACTCATTTTTGACATTTGTTTCTTTTACGCTGATATTTGCGTTTTGTGTTCAATTTTTAAAAAGTCAATATGTATGGTCGCTGTTAAGGTAGACTTTTTTCATGTGCTAAAATGGAGTTTGAGTTATACATATCTTCCTAATGTGACAGAGCTAGAATTACTTGGTGTTATGTTGAGGGAGGACCTACATCTTGATGCCCACATAACGTCTTGGCTTTCTAAAACTCGGTAATCCATGTATTGACCTAGTGGTGTCAGCTTAAAGCTTACGTATGGAAATTTGTAGGTGTTTTTTCATTATCTTCTGTGTTGGCTTAAGGGTCCACTATTGAAATTTTAATGGGTAGACCTCAGCAATGCCATCTTATGGCCACATTTTCTGCTCTTGGATTTAAAGATTAGTGAGGAAGTGAGACATGATAAAATCTCGCTGGTAAAGAGAGTATTAACTACACCTTTATCCCGTGAGAAACTTTTTATTTCTTGCTACTATCCCAGACATATTAATTTCTATGAGTATTTTTTCTTTTCTCTTTATCTTGTTCTGTTTGGTCAAATTTTGTCAGGATGGTCTCGCAGATACTGCTATAAACCGAAATTCTAAATTTGGCAGGAACACAAAGACGTTGTACCCCAGGTATTCAATAGTCAGAGTCTCCAACATAATGCAAATTAGTTGAACTTGAAATTTTGAAAGCGTCATATCTTAAAATCTACCATAGACAGATACAAAATCCCCAGACATAAATATGGTTTACTGGTATTTGCCAGGTTAATAGTGTTTCAAGCTGAAACAACTCCTCTGATGCCTTGTGCATGGATGAGCGCTGTTAAAGCACAATAGAACACATCATTAGCTTTCGCTTAAAGGATATACGAAGATGATGATGAAGGGTTTACACAGAAGCAAAAGACAGTTTAGAGGAGGTGGAAAGGTGTATTTTTTTTCAAAATATTTGGATGCGGTAAAGCCTGAATACTTGAAATCAAGTTGTAGATTATTAAACATGTGTTGGTGTGTTTGTTCAGATAATTACTTATACCTGTTGCTGTTTAGCATTCATTGACCCTCACTGGCTGCCATCTACATCTTTGAGTCAAGTTGGTCAAATGATCCCAATAACCACCACTGCCCACTTTGCAAAAACACCTGGTGCGCCACAGCTTTCACTGGTATCGACAGATAATGCTCGACTATAGCTTCGTTCAGATAATGCTGAGTTTACATTTGCTTGTAGCAATATGCATATTAGGCTGAGTTTCTATTTGCTTGTATGTAGAGCGATATGATTTTATGTAAGTGTGATCTTACATCTTTTATTTGGTTACTGTGAATATCGATGCTGTATTAGATTGTAGTATATTTTTTGTGTGCATGTTGCCATCCCGAATTATGGGGATTAACAAAATTTATCATCATCATCGTCATCGTCATCATCATCATCATCATCATCATCATCATCATCATCATCATCATCATCATCATCATCATCATCATCATATCATCATCATCGTTGTGGAAGCTAGTTGCAAATATGTTATATGTGACACTGCAGTCTAAGGTAGAACTTCTTTTTTAAAATGGTGGTCAATAACCGTTTTCCATTAAAAACAGCACCTGATGCAAAGAGTAGCATTTATTATTATTGCCTTTATTATTAAGATTATTATTATTATAATTATTATTGTTATTGTTTTTGTTATTGTTGTTGTTGTTGTTGTTGTTGTTGCTGTTGTTGTTGCTGTTGTTGTTGAGGAAACTAACTGCAACGATGTGATATGTGACACTGTAGTGTAGGGTAAAACTGGTTTAGTTTATCTCCTTTAAAACAACATCATATCTTTAACTTCATGCCTAAAACACATCCAATTATATAATCATGTTGTTTAGATTCTTATTGATGGTCATTTTAGGCCTAGAGGGCTTTTCTGATGGATTGATGTTGGTGTTGGTGTCACTTTGTGGACTTATATGGATGATGATCATTGTTGAGATGGTGGTTGCAAGTAGTACCTTTTTGAATACTGAATTTTATAGACATTTTCAACAAGTTAAGAACCTCCGCTTACAAATTCTCTGATGTGATGCAAATTTTGGTCCCTTTTCATAAATTGTATGGTCCTGTATGGGCATGAATGATACAACTGTTCAAGCCAATTTACTGAAATAGGCCTATAATTTCAAACAAAACTTTCTGCATTCTGTCATGTGAAAACTAGATAAGGTTTTTTTCCCCCCCTATGGACCTTTGCACTTACGTTTTGGTCTCTTTTGGGTAAATACGAACTATAAATTTATATGTTTCAGCTATACATACCAAGGAACATTGCCTTTGGTCGGAATTGACTTGGATTTGTTTCATTAGGACTACGGTTTGGATATGGTAATCACACTGTCTAATTTGATAATTGTGCTCACTAACCAGTTTCTTTTAAAAACGCAGCACCTCATGCACATAATAGTACATGGGTTGCTAGGACCAGGCATGTCTGCTGACATTGGTTTGGTCGATGTTGCAGTCTCAATAATGATTCAAAATATCCTATCCTATGGCTGATTTAACATGTGATGCGTTCGAGGGACTGCATCATTAATCCCATAACGTTATACGTTCAGTATCTCCTTACCGAGTAGTCATGAGCCTATAGTCAATCGTCTACACTCAGACATGGCTACACATAGAGCCTATAGTCAAACGTCCATACTCAGACATGGCTACACATAAAGCCTATAGTCAATCGTCCATACTCAGACATGGCTACACATAGAGCCTATAGTCAATCGTCTATACTCAGACATGGCTACACATAGAGTAACGCTTCTCGTATACGTGCATCAGCGTCATGAAACAGATCGAAAGAGTCTGAGAGATTTCGGTTGTCACAGCAAGTGATCTCTTAAAGTCACAGTCAGGAAAATACTAGACAAAAATGATTACATGAAAAGTAAAAAAGTTAATAATTTGCACTTTCGGGGGGGGGGGGTTCCCGAGGCCAGCTGTCATTGATTTGTGTACATAGCAAACTCATCAATAGGAACAAATTACCTCAGAGTACATAGTTAACTTAAAGCATATTTTATTAGCCAATTGAAAAAACAGGGCTCAGCCGAATGTTAATCTAAGAGTACATATAGCTTATAATGGATTTGAGATGCATAAGTTGCAATATATACCTCGCATTTCTGGCAGGTTTGAATCATTCAAACTGACAGAATGCAAAAAAGTCAGTACGAATTTACCCTTCTGACCTTAAGGTTGGATCAACCTCATTGTCTTTCGAACTGAATGAATTAAAAAATTCGGTCAACTGTAAACGTTTCTTGATCTTAGGTTATCTGGTTCTGGCATATTGTATGCAAGAAATTCATGACAATGGATGAACCTTGGTGACCTTGAAACTGGGGCAAGGTCATGGTGCTAGAACTGTGATTTGGACTGTTACAAACGTGATCAACTGTTAAGGTTTTATTATACCAGATTGTCTGGTTCTTTAGACGTCATACGCAAGAAATTCAGCAATAATTAACCCTCATAACATTTAAATTAGGGGATGGTCATTGTCCTTCAACCATAACCTATCTTACAAGGGTGGATGCATGGACACATGGACAGACAGACACAGGCTATTGCTATATTTGGGGAGTCAACTGTAGACCTTGGTGAAACTAACCTATCTGATTCTCAACATATCATATGCCGAAACTTAAAAAAAAAAACCCAAAGAATTGACACTGTCAATTTGAACTTTTGGTCAAGGTCATTCTCCTTCAAACCTGATATAGATTCGAACAAAGGTGTTCCACTGTAACAGTTTCATGATGTTGACATGTGTGGTTCTTGAAGTATCTCCTACAAGAAATTCAGATATAATTTACCCTGGTGAATCAACCATATCACCGTAGGGAGCATTTGGTTGCAATAGTGTGTTTTGTGTTGAACATTATAACCCATTTGAAGCACTGGATGACAATGAAAAGGTTTGTTTGCATTCCCATATGGCACACATTCCGTGCGAAAATTAACAAAAAAGTAATTTCAGGCTGGACTGATAAGGTCAAGCCTCTCGGAAAAAAAAGAGATTATATCCAGTACAAGCTGCACATGGACAATTATTTTCCCATAGCAGATGTGCTGATGTTCAAAAACGCAACTGGTATTCAATATCAAAGCTTAAATCTTTAACAAACTTACAGAAAAAAAGGATTGTGATAGTCCTGTGCTCAGCTTTGGTAAGTAAATTATTCAGACATCCTCAAACAGGATGGCGAGAGACATCCCCATCCCAACAGCTTTTCTGTGTAGGGAAAACTATCAGGGCTGTAGGTGCAAAACTACAGTGCCACTGCGAATCAAATAAAATTTTAAAGCATTTGAGAAGTTTTTGATGTCAAACCATAGTAAGTGATGGCTGGATAATGGATGTGATAGCTTACAATGGAGAATGGGTCAAGCTACATTCCTACCAAGCTTGAAAAACAGTTAGCATTATTTCTGGGAAAGGTGTTGAAATTTACTAAAAAAATCCCATAAAATTTGAAACAAAAGAATGAAAGAAAAAAAGAAAGAAAGCAAGGAAGAAAGAAAGAAAGAAAGAAAGAAAGAAAGAAAGAAAGAAAGAAAGAAAGAAAGAAAAAAGAAAGAAAGGCCCATTGGTATTTAGACTCATTCAACTGCAATTTGAGAGCCATTGGGCAATTAGTCACAGAGGAGATTGTTAGACAGGTTTGCCAAAGCAAACATTTTAAAAGTATTACTTACTGATACGGTTTATGAAAACCCACAAGGGTATTTCCCCCACCAAAGTTGAACTGAGCTTTTTGTCACCAGATGTTCCCAGCTACCAGACTCACATTTGCGGGTTTTAGGGATTCAAATTTGCATAGAGTTCAATTCAGGCATTTCTCTTAATAAAAAAGATCGACGTCTTGCATGGATCCATAATTGTACCCAGTTTGGAGTCAGTTAGTGATATAGTTTCCGAAAAAAAGTCTGGAAAATTGCTGGTAAAGAAGACGAACAGGAAGAAATAAAAAAACCCAACAAAACAAATTATATGTGTTGTCGCACAAACAAGAAATAGTCGTCGTTCTTTTAAGATGTAACCCGTTCCCCCTCGTGCTGCCCATAACAATTAACCAGAGGTAGTGGAATGCATTTGTTCAAGTGCCATGGAATGACCCATATAATTCATTACCCGGTTCCATTATTTCTTTCATGGCACGCAAGGTTCATCTACATTTGCCAAAGTTGTTACCACCACCATTTGTTCTGCGAAGGACAAGAGATTCAAATCAGATCCAATCATATTTTGATGTTCAAAACCTAACATGGCTTGTGGTCTTTGTTGTTGCCTATGCAGACAAACAGGGTAATGCACATATTTATAACGTCAACGGTGACACTTTTTCCCACCTAGGAACACGTGAATGCAGTGATCACACAAAAAGTGACATATGTTCCTTCAGCACACAGAGCGTAGGATGAGTTGTCTGGGGGTGTGATTATATGATGGCAAGTAGTCAAGAGAGCATGATGACTTGAGGCTGATTTGGGACTACATCCATACAACTCTTAATAAAATGAGGTACACTGATCGACTGCTTCAGCAGTGGACTGATAAACTGCATTAGCGCTAGGCTGATTCAGTTAAATAAATAGTCCTTACCAATAGAAAATAATTCTACAAGATGCTTCTGGTTGGTTTGCTTCAAAGCTTCGACAAAGTTGACAAAGTCTTGTGCAGGCCTGGTTTTGAGATGATCAAGAAGACATTCCACCTGTTTCTGTTGGATCCTGCTTTGCTGTAAATAAACCCTTTACAGTTAAGTACTGCTAGTTTCAAAGTAAAAGGAGGTAAGACTTGCTTAGCTTGTTGTACAGTACTTGACTGCATTAGATATGTAAACACTGATCGATCCTTAAGGTTGTGAACACTTCCGTGTGCCTTCCCGCAATATATATATATATATATATATATATATATATATATATATATATATATATATATATATATATATATATATATATATGTATATATGCATATATATATACACATATACATACATATACATATACATACATGTATATATATATATATATATATATATATACATATATATATGTATATATATATATATATATATATATATATATATATATACAGTTACGCCCGGCTTAAAGTTAACAGCCAAACGCTTTTTTTGCGTTTTGCTGGTGTTTGGCTTATGTTTGGAAACGTTTGAAAACGTTTGAAATGTGTTTGGAAAGCGTTTGGAAAGCGTTTGGGAAAAATCTCAAACACTTTTACAAAACTTTCGAACACTTCTCCAAACGCGTTCAAACACTTTCCAAACGCGTTGAACAAGAACCCGAACGATTTCAAACACTTTCACAAACACACTCACACACTATGCATTTCAAACACTTCCATTTAAATGATGAAGAATCTCCAAACGTATTTTCAACAGGTCCAGGAATATATGATGTACTTACAGGTAAATGGGCACTTATCCAGCATTATAGGTTGTATATATTTATATAAAACACGATCCAAATAGGTTTACCCAAATGTTAATTCAACTAAAATTAATTAAAGACTTAATTCTTCATTTAAGATATCACGAATACTTCATCTTTCAAAAACTGTTTCGGAGTAAATCCATCGGCAATATCATGATCAGATCATGATTCATGATCTGATCATGATATTGCCTATAAATTTACTCCGACATAGTTCCTAATTTTCGATTAAAATATACATAATTACTCCAAGGACCAATGGAGTATCGACTGGCTTACTCCACTGGAGCTAATTCTATTGCTTGGATTAGTAAGCCAAACAATACTTAAATTGAGCTGCTTCTGTATTTCCATTCGAAATTTTAAAAGTTAGCCTTTTTTCAAGAACTTCACTTTCAGAACAAGTATGATAGCGACTGGGTATACTTGCTACTGAAAGATCTGTAACTTAATAATAAATAAAGTGTTAAACCTGTTAATGTAGGCATATTTTTTGTTTTCTTCTCCCTATACTTATTTTCTTCCTTAATTAGGTATGACCATGTCATAATATTGTTGATTACCAGTAACAATATAAATATTAGCAGGTAAAGGTGACAAATACATATTTCCAGGAATTATTTGTCATTGACTCATTATTTCTTTTCTTCATTTCATGTTAATTTGAATCAGATATAAAGCGGAATTTGATTTGTGGAGCCCAGATTAGTGAAGTTTGCATCCCTGAAAATCCAAATAGTCCGTATGAAAATGCAGTGGCAAATGCCAGGAAAACGCATGTGAGAGCATCTATTTTTGATAATTTTCTGCACATGTTGTTGGGATTTTTAGGTGCTGATAAGCTTTTTAGACACTTGTTAAAAAATATTCCTGTCATTAGAATTAGATTCCCAAGTGTACATGTACATGTATCACATACAATTGGCGCAAAGTGTAAAGTGTTTGAAAACCTTCGGCTTTCACCAAACGCGTTCGGCAAAGTGTTTGAAAACGTTTGGCAAAGTGTTTATAAAGCGTTTGGAAAGTGTTTGCAAAGTGTTTGCTACGCGTTTGCAAAACGTTTGACTTTCACTGAAAGTGTTTGGGAAACGTTTGGGAAACGTTGGTCCGTTTGGCGTTTGTTAACTTGAACGCGAGCGTAACTGTATATATATATATATATACATATATATATATATATATATATATATATATATATATATATATATATATATATATATATATATATATAATGATGACTAATTGTATGCATTCGTCTTAGGGGAAATCAGACAAAAACCAAAAATGCCCCAAAAGCATGCGAACAAACAATGTGTTGATTAGCATTGTGCCGGTTCATGCAAAATATTTAAACTAATCTCACAACAATTCGGGTTAATAAAAAAACCACGTTTCTTGTTTGCCACTCCGTATTTATATACAAATATACAATTGCTTTAACACTAGAGATAAATGTAACAATAACAAGGCGCCAAATTTCGTAATGTCAGTGTAATGCATGATTGTGTACCTGAGATTCAAATTCATATAAATAAATAGCAATAATGTGTGAATGAATGGAGAATCATATGTCGTTTTACAGAATCCATGGTTATGTGCTATTGCTTCGAGGTCTCTCAAATAGTGACGCGGAATACTAAAAGCCGAATAACAATGGTGCACTTTATGATACAAGCATCAAACATTTCGCGTATGCACACTAGCATATCCTTAATAATATGGATATGGAAAATTTGCAAATTTGCTGCGTTGCGTATGCTAATCGTGATAAAGTATCTACTATGATAAATCAATATGGTCATGAAAAATTTCTATCTAGTGGGCCTTTCTTTTCATCCCACACAGCCAAGTGACGCGAATAACAGCTAGGCTTGTGGACACCCAGCCACAGAGGTAGGTTACGTATAGCGAGTAACAATGCAGGGTAGTAGCAAATTAAGCTCATTACTCTTAGCCAATATTGTGGTTCATATGGTTTCATTTGTTACATCACTAGATCAGCACAAACTGCCTGTCAGACTTACTCTTGTCCAGATATGTAGAAGGTCGTGTTTCTCACTTTCCAAGAGGGAGTTTGCAAAGGCAAAGCACAAATTGGATTGTTTTTTGCACTTTCAATGCACTTTTAATTTCGTGTTCAGGGAATTGCATTCTATTTTGCTTTTCTCGGGAGGTCATTTAGTTGTATTACATTGTGAGATTGTCCACAGGTGGCAAAGGATTCCATCTCCTCATATCTGATTATGTGTTAATTTTTTTTATAATAGTTGTAAATTTATTTATAATTGGGCTTTTGTCTTGGGTAAGGACAAGCTGACTCACTGCATCATCTTCATTCTGGTTCGTACAACGTAGGTAATTGTAATAAGCAATAACCATCACAATAAATCCATTGATAAAAAATTGAAAATTTTCCCGATTTATAAACATTGGTAGCTATACCGATTTATAAAAAGAGCGATCCTGATGCTTTTGAGGATTATAACCATATTTCTTATCTTCTTGCGATATCGAAAATATATGAACGAATCATATTTGATCAGGCACATCAATATTTCCCAACAAATTATTTCATATGAATTAATAGACAGAATACTCACCGATATAAGCAGAGAAAACATACCTTTAAATATTTATCTGAATCTATCAAACGCTTTTGATACTTTAGATCATAAAATCATATAAAAAAGATATTATGGACAAAAGGACATTAATCTTAAGATGTTTGAAAGTTATCTAAAATAATTGGAAGCATTATGTGACTGGAGATGATACCAAGTCTCATATGTTAAAAAAAAGACTGGCGTACCACAGGGATCAATTGTAGGTCCATTGATGTTCATAGTATATACGAATGACATAATAGTGGCTTCAAATGTATTGCAATTTATTATATATGCAGACGATTTCCCCATATACATTGCTTAAAACTTCTCTCGAAAGCATTCCTAAATACGAACAGAGACACTTCCCAAATTACGAACACAGAGCTAGCAAAAGTTCACACATGGTTGAAGGCAAACAAGTTAGCCTTAAATATTATGAAAACAGAATTCATGTTATTCTACAAGCCATTAAAAAAGTATCTATTCCATCTCTCGAAATAGATATAACAAAACTTGATTGTGTGGGTGAATTTAATTTCCTGGGTTTAACTTTAGATACAAGTATGTACTGGGGAAAAACATACAGAAGATTTCTACCCAGAAAGTAGACATATTCAATAAACTAAAGATTTTCCTTCCGATCAAAATCATTTTCATCCTATATAACTCATTAATAGTACAACATTTAAAACATGGTCTTCTGGCATGGGGAAACAAGCTGGAGAGACATTCCACCATTTAAATACGAGCTGTACATACCATAATTTATAGCAGCTTTAATGCCAATTCAGAACCAATATTTAAAAGATTGAATTAAATAAAACACCAAAATGTATATAGGGTACAGATTCTAAAATTTTATTACAAAGCAACGAACAACATGTTGCCCATATATTGTAAGAATTTTCTACTCTTTTCAAACACATTCGTTGATGATTATAACTCAAAGAAAAGGGACGACATGTTTATAACTAGGGTTTCTTGCCGGTATACAAATCAATGTACTAGACATCAAAAGAGTTATATTTTGAATTCTACACCAGCTATGATAAAAGATAAAGTCAATACACATAAACAGATATTCAATTATAAAATATAAAATTGTACTATACTGATTGGTTGTATATATATGTTGATTCATTTAAAAGATCTCTTGTTCCTCATTCTTGATATTAAAATGGCGTGGTTAATTATAACAGGGCTATCAGCTCTTTTGTGTTCAATTTGGTTTACTAAATTTGCTTCAAAAAAACATGTCAAAGAAAATGGCTCTACTGGATTCAAAAACAAATTTCCCTCCCAGACCAAAATGTACTGATTGGAAGATTTGGAAGAGCAAACTATAGATCCTGTCACTCTCTGGAAAGAGAAAGTGGCCGGATTCGGGAATTGGTTACAAATCCATGGCTGTAAGGCCGGAAGCGTTTTGTAGACTCGGTCAGCTTCTCATTTCCCTACAACTAGACAGGGTGGATGATGGTAAAGGCGTAGAGGATACCTCATTGCAAATGCAGTTTGGCATAAACCATATGCCCTGAGGTTTGACTTTTTGCGGCTGCAAAGGGCTACAAGTGGCATTATGAGGCTAAGTATCTTCAAAACGACTGGCCTGATGTAAGGAAAGGCAAGACACCATCATGTTCCCATCAAGATATTACCATTGATTCCTAGTTCTTTTTCTGTGGTGAGCCAGCCAGATTTAATATCACAGAAAAGCATGATCCATATTCATATATTCCAAACCCAACAATGACAGCAAAGAGAGTCAAGAGTTGCCAAAGCATCAACATTCATCTTCCCATACCAATGCAAAGAAACAAATTTCACTCCTAACTTGAGACAGGCGGTCACCATTTAAGGTAACTGGTGGTTTTAAATCGGTTGTCTCAACCTTTGAAATATTCATTGTTAACTACAGACTATAGTGTTTCGAAAATGTATAGGTCTAACCACCCAAAACATAAATTGTATTACTTCAGCCAAAAATTAAAAGACACCTAGTGGGACTATCACTTTTAAGTTCTTCCATGTGTCTTTGGGAAGCAGCCCAAATTGTGTGGAGAAACATGTTGGTGGATTGCAAATCTTTCAATGGATCATTTGCAAGCCAATGCCGACAGAAATCTTATTTTTACGAATGAAAATTATATTGGGAGGTCCTAGCATAAAAGAGTAGACACAAAATGATATGACACCAGGGGCACCTTCAATTGCACAACTTGTGAAGTTGAACAGTGTCAAACATAGGCACGCAGGTACAGACACAGCTACAATCAGACATAATCTGATACATAAAACACCAGTACCTGTGTAGACAGGACACCTGACGCATTCAGACACCCATGAAAGAGAGCTAATACATTTTCTAAACTTGGCTCAGTATCTACCATGACAAAGTTCTTTGCCTCTCATAGAATTTGTCAACGTTTTAATGTCAAGTAAGAGGTTTGCCCATCACCATTATGTGCAATGTTTTCTGCTGCTGTTGGCAACATTGACCTATAGTCTAAGCTCAACAACACTGAGTGATTCCTTTCAAGGTTCTAATATTTCTTTGTTGCAATACCACCATTTTCAGATTGAAAGTACAGATCGCGGTCAAACTATTGTAGGTGGACAATCAAAAGTAAAATTTGTTTGTAGTCTGCCCAGGTATTATACTGAGGTTCCTCCTGTAGGTTCTGATATTAAAGGGTGACTATTACTCTTTGCACTGCCTCATCTCTTAGCAGATTGGAAACTTTGGCACATTTGCATGAAAAATATAAGTGGCTAGAGAGCTGTAGAGAGTTTTTGAACGATTCAAACGAGGAACCTGTTGACAATATTTCAAGGGCTGCATACCATGCTTATTTAGAGAATGTGAAAGTCTCTGTTATCACACCAACAGCATGACTTCCACTGTTCCTAGATAATGCTCATGTAGTTTCTATGAATGACATTCAATGGATCTTGTACACAAAGCAGTGTCACATCTCAATTCAAGGCCAAAATCTGTCATTATATTTGATCAGTCACTCTTGCCATTACAAAACACATCAAATAGAGGTAGCCTGAGCAATTTGGCGATGATCAGATTGTGGTCATTTGTGGTGGGCTTCATTTTGAAATTGGGGCACCTAAAACTCTTGGTGACTGTATGCTTGGTTGTGAATGAACCCCAGCTTTTTTAATTAAATTACATTCACTGCAAAAGCTGACTCTCTTTTAAGCATGCATCACACGTTCCCTGCTGAAGACAAGCACACCAAATAATGATATGTGCCACCTATATCCTGCAATATCAAACATATGGATCTTACAAAAGCACCCCCCTCCAGATAAGAGTCCAAGTTGTCTAAGATTTGAGGCTTGGCGCAAAACAGCAATTAAAGGAGTTCTATATTTCAAGTACTGGGCTAATATCCTTTACTTTGAGCTTTTGCACTAACCTTCATATAGTCTATTCAAGAAGCTTTCCTATATATTAAGATGCCTTAACAAACTGTCTGGGTCTCTGCAATGAACCATACTAATTATGCATGATGGCTGCATGTGCATTTGCAGGACATGTCTAATTGCTCAATCAAACAACCTCAAATTGCAGAGGGGTTTAAATCATGGAATTTTACTGCACAGATGAAAAATCGTGTGTTCTCTGCCATGGCCATGGATCAGGTACATGAGCAAAATAATGAATGCATAAAGGTTGATGGTGATACAGTCAGGCTCACACAGAATCCCAGTGTGCTCTCATGTTTCGTATAATGTCCCCGCTCTTGTTGCATTAATGGATGAGCTAGGTAGCCCTTTCCTGGAAGTAAACATTAATTTGCTGGTCCTAGACACAAGAGAAAGACCGATGTTACTATAGTTAATGATGTCTATGGTGCACTGAAACTTCGTCAGGTGCAGTTTGATAAATTTGTGAATAAAAAAATAGTGTGACGAATTTACTGATAGACGCATGATGCAGAAAATAGAACCATAAGGTCAAATCATCACCCGGAACAAACTTAAATTGTCTTATTCTCTGAAGGTTGCAAACAAGACTAGACAGCAACATACTTCCTTAAACAATGATTTGCAGTTGTTTTCGAGGCTGTTTGTTGCCTGTCAGATAAGTGAAAGGGATTTAGAAGAGTTTTTGAAACACAAGAATCCATCAGGGCATTTGTAGTAAGTCTGCTCGGCTAATCTCAAGTCTTCTATGTACTTATTACGCCACTGTCTGAAATAAGGCCACAAAGACAGATTCTTTTTGGCTCTTTTGTGTATACGTTCTACCTCTCTCTTAGCAGCATGAAGAATATAAGTATACCATGGAGAATCATTAGGTCTAATCATTACACTATCATTTGGGATACACTCTTTTGCAACAGAAGGGAAAGAACTCTTCCATTTAGAACACTGAGTGTTTACATCGTCCAAGTCGAAGCAGGACCCCCATTCATACTGATATAATTTCTCTCTAAATAATTCAAAGTTTGCTCGATCATAATTCCAAACAAATCGAGTAAAACATGGAGTTTTCTTTCGTCTGAATAACAAATTTGCACTAATTACCGAGTGGTCATAGTTAGCCAAAGGAGGAGATACCTTGACATTAGAGACATAATCAGGAATGTTTGTGATTCTTTGGTTAAGGCAGATTGAAGATGTTCTAGTGACCCTGGTTGGTGTATTGACGTGCATATTTAGATTATTGGTCATACAAAAGTCGAACAGTTCCCTGCCATCGTTTTTATAATGATCTGCATTTATATCACCCATAATTACAATTGTATCCACACCAGAATTTCCTGCTTTATCTACACAGTCATGATAATAGTCCCAGAAAACAACAGATGCATTTCCAGAGTGATTAGGCTTGATGCTCCGTTATGTTATTGTCTTGGATTATTATGAGTTGATCGTTCTCTTCTAAACTGCTGTCAGTCTGGATATAATCTAGGTGTGCTTGAACCATCTGAGATCTGAATATACCAATCTGAGAATCCTGACCAGCAAGTCAATTATATTAAACCATCTGGTCATCATAAGCTTGAACTGACTGAGTTTTGGAAAAGGTTAACTAGCTACCCACAAAAGGTAGACCATCTGCAATAACAACGCCGTGTTCTTGGACTTCAAAACTTGTTTATTCTCTCCAAATGGTACATCAGTGATCTGTAGGTATGGTAAGGCTCTTCCCCGAACAATGGCTCTTGAGAGGTCCTACTCTTCTAACTCTCTATAAGCCAAGGCTTTTATGCAATAGTTATATTTAAGAGATCCAATCAAGTATGGCAAATGCTCCTCCCTGTGTACACAAATTACGACTCAAATCACTAGAGAGCCCCATGGAAAATTCCAAAATTGGAGTTATAATTGCATATATCCAGTCACATCCAGTTAGATCCTGTTAATAGTTTGTTTCATTAAACCAATCATGACCTTTTTATGTTAACATTTTAAAATATGTTTCTACTTTACTGTTCACAGGCTCCCTCTATCAGTTCCCCTGAATATAAAATTTACCTTCCTTTTGTTCACATAACGAAAATGAAATATTGAGTGGGACAATTTCACTTACCACCATGAGAGAAAGATTTATATTTTGATATGAACAGCATCTGCATAAACAGCAGAGTTTCATTCTGCAATAAGTTTGTAATTTAAATAATTCAATAAATAATCAATTCCAATTTGATGAAGTGCATTTTCCTGTTCTCGACAACCTACAATTTGTCAGTGTCATGTATAAATACTAGAACTGGTGAGTCCCTCACACATCCTAGATTAATTGTTTCACTATCTTCTGACTACTTATCTGGATGCCACACACAAGTAACTTGTTTCGGCGTTAGTAGGTGCGTTTCAGAGCGGTTCCTGGCATTACATAGCGTTTGCCAGTGTGAGACAGCATTAGCCGGCGTTACAAATGCTGGGAAACGCCGAATAACGCTGGAAAACGCCAAACTCCAATTCAGCCTGTTTGGAGCTCACGTTTGCCAGCGTTAGTTGGCGCTTGCAAGCGGTAGTCTGCATTTACCAGCACTATTCAGCGTTTTGCAAAGTTTGACACCCTTTCAATGCAGGCAACTGCTGCGAAACGCTGACTTTAATACGCAGATTCCGTCACTGCACAGTGACAAAGATAAGCCTGATTGAGAGTTGCGAAAACAAGATGTGTTGTCGATCGCTGTCTCAGATACGTCACGGCACGATGTTTTTATCCAAAGTTTGTTGCGTTAATTTGATTAAAATGACTGAAAGGATTAAAATCTGTATAAAAGAACAAATGAGGAATGAAATTTATGACCGAAGGTCTGGAAAAATATACGCACATGACGGAAAACCATGCCCGGACTCATGCCCGTTCACACTCCCTTGTGTTGCACGGCCCGTGGCCGTGTTTGTTGGTAAAAAAAAAAAGGTGACCAGACGCTTGACATCTCATAAAGCATACAAAAAAATTAGGGGGTAAATTGAAATAAAAATTGCACAGAATTATACCTCATGTAATTGCTGACCGACTTTGTGTTGATCACTAGGATCGAATCGCAAAACTCACAGAGCCCAGGCACTTTCAATCCAGCATGTAGTCTCTTGCGCAAGCGATTAGAAGACTGCCCGGTGGCACACTGTGTGCGATACCAGACACTGGCATAGTGCTAGGAGTTAAAAGAATATATCAAAGTGACACATATCTCTTGTTTTTCCATTATATGGGTGAAAGAATGTATGGGTTGAGATGCATGTCTGCAGCAGCTGACATGCTGGTTTTCCAAAAATTTGGTGATATTGGAATGGGCATGGAGGGAGGGGGTACATCAGTTCCATTGTTTTTTTGGAATTTTGGAAAGGTTTTTATTTGTACACGATCTCTTACGACGGCTATTACTGGCAAAAGCTCTGTAGTCCTCTCAACTAGCAAACTAACTGGGATTCATCTAAAATTGAATTCAGTTGAACTTGGAGGAGAAGGATCCATGGAAATTTGTGCCAGTACAAAACCTACAAAAACCTGTAAAATTTCTGTTTTTATGAGACAGACTTCTATGTAAAAGCCCAATAGAACTGCCCTGTCACCTCACATGGGAACGGCCCATATGATGGTATAGGGAGTGCTATGAAAGGGGTGTGATACAGCCTGTGATACTGGTAATATCTTCATGCCAGAAGATCTATGACTTTGCTGCCACAACCAGCGATGTCCTTGTAATGTTCAGACTCATACAGCTGAGATTGAATCCAAAATGACCTAATTCAGCACTATTGTGGGGACAAGAAGCCATCATCAGTTTGTACCTGCAGGCAGAGCAGCTGTGATGATGTACAGATTGTCAACAGATGAATTGCATACAAGGATGGCTCTATCACCTGACATTGAAGACAGAGTAGAGAAAGTAGAGAATGTAAGTAAGAACTATCATCCTGCAAAGTATATTGCTGCAGTGGTTGGAGATAACAGGCACATTGGCATGACTAGTGAATGTTCAGATGAACATCACACTGTTTTTGTTAAATTCATAAAGATGAACAACCATAACAACAGTTTGGCTTGGTCAGCCTCTTGAGATTAGTGTCCAGAGCCCAATCTCAACATGTTGTGCCAGCACATTCAGTTGCTGGACATTCCATTAGACAGAAAAAACACCCATTTTCAGATCTTAATGGAATTCCATGAACATGATTACAGATAAATGGCAAGATGGGCTTTACAAATTACATAAAACCCAAAAACAAATCATGAACAGTGAGAAGGGATGTAAATGAAAAATACGATAAATTTATGTCGACCTGTATGGGATTCGAAACAGACTTCCATGTAAAAGCGGTTTCAGGGTTAGCCTTGAGCTCTGATTTTGGAATATATTTGACCAAGATTTCTGTATTAACACAAAAAAAGTGATTACAAATGGAAGATTTTTGGATCAAACCACTTAATTCAACTTTTCCTTTGGACTCAATGACAGAATTTTAGGCTTCCGTGATGTTAGGCATTTGGACTATGAAACTGTTGATATCAGTTAGACACCTTTTCATAATAATCAGGCCAGTATTCAAAGAAGAAGAAAAAAGTCATGGACAAAGAAAATTACGGAAAAACAGGAAATTTGGGGAATGTGCATACAAAAGACCTTGTTTAAAGTTTGCTACAGGTTTCCTCTGATGACATTGCCCAAGTACATGTAGTTCTTAAAGCACTGTCATTTCGAGATGTGACCAGACTCAATTAGTATTTGGGTCTTACTTATTCTGAATACACATTGCCATTAATTATTTGTAAAACTGTGTATGCTTACAGAACAACTATCCAACCAGATTCTAATA
This sequence comes from Hermodice carunculata, assembly GCA_964020975.1. Lineage (NCBI taxonomy): Eukaryota > Metazoa > Annelida > Polychaeta > Eunicida > Amphinomidae > Hermodice > Hermodice carunculata. The sequence goes on along the minus strand of OZ026621.1, from coordinate 11,475,755 downwards.
AGAAAAACAAATGGATCAAATGTTTTGCAGCATTCCTTTGAAACACAAAATTATTCATTCACTGAACATTAAGTCCTTTTTCAAATTTATTCCCAAGGAATTTCAAAATAAAAGATTCCCCCCATTATTTTCGGTAAATATGGCAATTGTTTTGGGCAAAGTGTCACGAACTACAAGAAAATTCTGGCTTCAATTACACTTGAGGATATTGCAGCGAATCAGAATAGTACAAGTGAATATTCCAATTTTGTTGATACATACCACAGACATATACTTACAGGCAATTTAAAGATCATACAAAATTCGGTTTTAAAAGATATGATAAAAAAGGTACGGAATTTTTGATACGTCTTAACCTGAACATCGACAGTATTTTTCATGATACAAGCAATGAATTTGATTCCTACTGTATGAAATGGGAAGAAGAAAACATAGAATTCCAGAAATGTGAAGGATGGTTATCAAACTTCAAAAGAGTCTTTAGAAATAGAATTTAAAGCTACAAATTCCATATTAAGAATTTCGATAAGGTAAGTAGTAATTTTAAGATCATTTGCAAAAAAATATTATCTGGATATTTTGAAAAAATGAACTTGGTATAAACAATATTTCAGACATAAGAGGAAATGACGTATATAAATTACACAAACAATCCATTGATAATTTGATATATGCACATAGGGATCAGATGAAAAGAAAGTTTAATATCAAATTTTTGAAGAGGACTCTACTATACTACTTTTGTTCAGGATACCTAGATTGAGTTAAAAAAAAGCTTTTAAATCTATATTCATAGCTAGTGCTTTAAAATGTACAACCGAACATTAATCAAAGGAAGTAACATTGTGTTTGCCTGCAATTAGGAATTATTTCCGTAAATACTGTAATGTAATTTCTAGAAACTGTCAAATAAATTGCTTTTGGAGTATTTGTAATTCTGAGTTTGTATCTAAAATCAAATTTTTAAAAGAAATACACATCAAATGTTTTGATTTTTTCGTCACTGTAAACAATATGCCTATAGATGAAGTCAAAAGCTTTCTTTCAGAATGTATAAGCAAAATGTTTAAACAAAATTATAAGCCACACATAAATATTTATTCATATTAAAAAAAAACCATACTGGTCGCACAATAAACATTCAAAAAGTAACGTTAAATCTTAAAGTGTTGAAACTTTGTTAGATGCTATAAAATTTCTTTCACCTAATGTTTTTGTTCAATGCGGGACATTGGCTTTCCAACAAATAAAAGGCATTCCAGTGGGTAGGCGCTGCTCCCCATTACTTGCAGATTTATATTTAGCCTGGCTTGAATTTAAGTATAGGGAGTCATAGAAGAAAAGGGACCTTCAAATGGCTACAAAAGTACCCAACAACACAAGATAAATTGATAACATTGCTGATGTATATGCACTTGATCTCAGTGAAATCGATAAAGAAATCTTGCGCAAAATATATCCCTTTGGAAGGTAACAATTCAAAAGGTTTCGGAGATTTGCTTCTGGACTTGGACATTCGGGTCACTGATGACTGGTTTTGTATTAACGTCCATCACAAAATTGAAGAGTTTAACTTTGAAGTTGTTAATTATCCTTCCCCAGACGGTACTATTTCGGAAGCTATTGGATATAAAACAGACGTGTAACAAATTTTGTGATTTGGCCGTATTCGTTCTAAATTTAAGGACTAGAATCAAATTCATGAAAAATAAATTTGAGTCAAGAGGATTCAATGATGTACTTTTGATCAAATATTTCTACAAATTTTGCGGTTATTATCCAGACATGGTTACAAAGCTTGGCTTCAATAATTTTAGAGATTTTAGACTTGCCTGTTTTGGTACTTAACTTAATCTTTTGCCATCATTCTGTTTTAATATTCACCTTTCAGACATTTAAGGCTAGCTTGTTTTCTGTTATGTAAACCCCCAGGGGCTATCACGTGCAAGCATCGGCCTACGACAGTCACAAGCTTGTCTAATTGTACTTGATGCCTGGTTAAGAACAATTATATTTTGAATGCATTTTCTTTACACAAATATTGATGACTTTCATCCTTTTCTGACTTGCCCTGCAAATTTTGCTGTTTATATCCAGCGTTTATTAGAAAGTTTGGCTGTAACAATTTTACAGATTTTAGACTTGCTTGTTTTGCTACTTAATTTTATCTTTTGGCATCATTCTTTAATGTTAATTTCAGACATTTTGGCTTTACATGTTTTCTGTCAGGTTAAACCTGCAAGGGAGTTTTGGTAGCAAGCAGTGGCCTACGACAGTTAAATGTTTGCCTAATTGTATTTAATATCTGGTTAAGATGAACTGCGTTTTGATAACATGTTTTTGACAAACCTGACCCATCATGTTGTAATTTTGACTAAACGTTGACATCGAAACAGAGCTTTATTGTTTGGCTTTTTCAAAGTGAGGAATAGGTGTCATCAAGGAGCCGCCATAGCTAAGTGGTTACGGTCCCCGCTTTGTGTGCAAGGTGTTTGGGTTTCAACTCCCGGCCAATCCAGAGGGATTCTCCTCTGGCTCTTCACATGTGATGACAATTAAACTGTTCAAAGGCTTAGTGGGTCATGTTTGGGTTACCTGTGCCTGATTATGTCAGCAGCGATGACAGAGGCTGCAAGTCCCCTGACTCGGCAGTGGCTGCTATAAGAAATGGACACACATGTGTTAATGGTTGATTAAGTGGCGTGTGCAAGAGGGCCATGGGGATGATAAGCGTCTGCTTACCAGGTTTAACCATCTATAAATAAGGTTTACCTGCCTACCTACCCATCATTGGGTTTGTTTTACATTTCGGGTGCTGGAAGTCCAGTGTTGCAGTCCTTATTATAACTTGGTCAAGCTGCAACTGTTTATTTTACATTCCTACTTCCTTATCATTCCTACTTCAGTTATATATTGACAGGTGCTTTGAATAACACACGCTATTCAGCTAGAAAGGATATATACTGGTTCGGGGGTAAGACAAATTGTTCTTATATGAATTTGTACTATACACATTAAGAAATTATGTTTGGTTTGACAGGCATTCTTGATTTATAATGAGGCTTTGCTTTATAAGCAAAACTTTGCTTTTTTAGCTAATTTATCATTACCCACATTCATATTTATCCATTATTATGTGGGTTGTCTTTGCTGAGTATTTAGCTCAGACAAGGAGCCGCTACTCAGAGAGACATGTACGGCTATAGGCTCCGAAACATGGTCTGAGTAGTTACTCCCTGAAGACCCTTCAATCAATTTGGGCTAATGCAGCCTATGTCAAAATTCTATAACAGAACGTGCGCAATATGGACAATAGTATTTTCATATGTGAAGGGGTTAGACAGTGACAGGTTAGCCTATGGAGAGCAAAGAATTTGGACTGCAGAATAGGGTAATGACTACTAAGGAGTAGTTCTGGACAAAAAGACCAAAATACAATAAGGAAAACATTACAAATTACTACATAGCACAATTTGTTGAATTCAAAATAATAATGATGTTGATGGTGATAATAATAATAATAATAATAATAATAATAATAATAATAATAATAATAATAATAATAATAATAATAATAATAATGATAAAATTTAAAAGAAATAAGATAAAAAACCTAAAACCAGCAAGTTCATGCAGTCTTACAAGAGAAAATTTCAAAACTTGGAATACTGTACATCTGTCAGCACATGTATACCTCTAATTACTGTCTATAATGCCTATTACATGTGTTAAACAGTGCAAAAAGCTATTGGTCATTGCAGTAAAATACCATATTTTGTATATATTGTAACTTCAAGTTTGGACAGAAGGGCTTCAAGCACAATTTCCTGAATTACACACAATATTGTTTTGATGTAGGTCGGCGTAACGTTCAAACATGAAGATTGTGTCGCTAATACCCAATATGATTTAAAAGTGTTCGGGTTGCACCTTGTATTTTGCATAGCTACATTAATGGGCGATATAGCAGGTCTGGCTATTGAGTCCTAATATACTTTATAATAATTCAGCTTAAAGTAGAAAATGTTGTGTGCAAAATTTGCATGTTCTATTTTACTTTCATATGGAGATGTTAGTGCTTGGAATATCGAATGAACGAAACAGGAAATTGTCATTTTCATACCTTGATAAAAGAATAGCTTTGGTAACCTGTTAGGTGATGGAGAGTAAAGAATTTGGACTGCAGAATAGGGTAATGACTACTATGGAGTAGTTCTGGACAAAAAGACCAAAATACAATAAGGAAAACATAACAGATGACTACATAGCACAATTTGCTGAATTCAAAATAATAATGATGTTGATGGTGATTACAATAATAATAAGAATAATAAAATTTAAAAGAAACAAGATAAAAAACTTTAAAGCTGCAAGTTCATGCAGTCTAACAAGAATGACTTTATATATTTTGAATACTGTACATCTGTCAGCACATGTATACCTCATATAACTGTCTATAATGCCTATTACATGTGTTAAACAGTGCAAAAAGCTATTGGTGAGTGCAATAAAACACCATATTTTGTATATATTGTAATTTCAAGTTTGGACCGAAGGACTTCAAGCACAATGTCCTCAATTACACACAATATTGTTCTGATGTAGGCCTGCGTAATGTGCAAGCATGAAGATTGTGTCACCTCTACTCAATATGATTGAAAAGTGTTGTATTTTGCATAGCTACATTAATAGGTGATATAGCAGGTCTGGCTATTGAGTCCTGATATATTTCAAAATAGTTGAACTTGAAGTAGAAAATGAGGTGTGCAAATTTTGCATGTTCTGTTTCACTTTCATGTGGAGATATTTGTGCTTGGAATATCGAATGAACAAACCAGGAAATTGTCATTTTCATACCTTGATAAAAGATAGCTTGGTAACTTGTTTACAGTTATTAAACCAGCACCAACAACGGTAATGGTTACATAATTTCTGAAAAATAGCATGGGCTTATCCCAAATGACTAGCTGGATCTGACCGTTTGGATTATAGCACAGAATTACTAATCCTTTTTTAAAGACAAGCCTGTGCTCTTGTGAAGCCTTCAAAATAACCAATGATGAAAATGCAGTGAAACTTTTAATATTTATGTCAAAGACCTACTGCAAAACAGCATCCAGAAACGGAAAAAAATCAGATAGTGGTGGAATGCAAGTGACATGGAATGACCATGTAGTATTTTTATAATTTTGATAATAGTATTTTATATAAAGACTACATATTCTATCACGCTCCCTCACCAAATGTGATGGAAACGTGGCATGTATCTAGAATGTTGGATGACCTTTTGTTAAATACAGTGAGTCAAAGGAAGCCCAGACCAAACAGAGTCTCATCCAAATGTGATATCACTCTGCTTTACCAAATGTGAGCATTTATTGTGCGACCCCCCCCCCCCCCCCCAAAAAAAAACCATGCATGATATTAAGGTAAACACAACGAGTAACAAATAGTCTGATAAAATATTTTGGTAGTGGGTTTCGCATGTAAACTTGGTATGTACTTACCCGAATTCTGTTAACTTCGCGGTCAGTAGCAATCTTGTATTGGAGAAGATAGTTGCAGAGTCCATCCTCAATATTCATATTTTCGACCAGTTCTACGCGATTATTTTCTAGTACCTCCAAATATGGCTGCTTGTTGTCTGAAATATATATTTAAGTTCATACTTTATTTTGTGACTCAATTTTCATATAAAAATCTTGCTCCATATTTAACTTTTATTTCCCAATGTTGTGCCCATCATCAGTTTTTTTTTCTGAAGAGCGGTACAGATTTCATTACAATAGTACTGCAGGCGAGCATATAGTGACAGAAGGTATGGGAAGGGAGCTGCGTAAGATATAAGAATTTTCTTGAAAACTTATATGACCAAAAACATTGCCCTGTGGCAGTTGTTTGGATAAAGCCTTTGTCATTCAATCAAGCTGATGTCAAGCGTAAATTTGGCTACAGCTCACTGGGTATACCATTAATTTTAAGATATCTTGTAGTGCCATATCATATTAGTTATTTCGGATGGTACAGATATATAGGTCCATCTGGAAGGCCGAAACCAAACTCATTTACATGCTCCAAATTTGTAAATCTAATCTAAGTAATTTATGATGCAGTACCGGGTATGCATGATTGAAAATATACCTACTAACTTTTTCCAGTTCAAGTCATCTGGGGATAAATTATGGTTTTTAATGTTTTTTACATTAAATTGTTCTTCAATAGAGATTATTTGGATGTATATTGAAAGGAAAGTTCAGAAATTACGTCTCTTTCATGCTCTAAATTCAGTTCTAAATACAGCATCTTAACCATGATAGAAATTTTTGCAAGTATCTAAATCCTTTTCTGCACATTCTGTTTAGTCATATTTGGTGTGACTTATCAGTCGTCACAAACATTGGTACCCCCATGGTGTATCTAATTGTTGCTCTTGTTAAAGCCTGTACTGAATTGGACGGTTTGCAACACCTGAGGAAAGCATTTGATCTTGTTGACCACACCTTTCTACTAAATTGACTGGAGCTATATGATGTTGCAATATCCTCGAACAATAGGTTCTAATCTTATTTAAAAGATAGACAACAACTTGTTGGTTATGATGCTCTCTTCTCAGATCGACGATTGCTTCCTATTGGAGTCCCCAAGGGTCTATCTTGGGACATTTCTTTTTTATTATTTGTATGAATGAAATTGTTTTAGAAATTTGGGATACCGAATTTGAAATGTATGCAAATGCCTCGACGCACTTCACTGCAGCAAAGACGGTCATGGAAGTCAGTTGTAGACTGACTTCAAGCCCATTACCATTGACTGGGAGGAGCTCAGAGAACCGAATGATTCTCAATGCTGCAAAAACAGACAACATGCTTCTCTGCTGAAAACAAAAGTATAGGCTACTAAAAAATCTGTCAATGATTTTAGTATACAATTGAGTGGGCAACCAATCAATGTAGTCCAGAGCCACAAACTACTTGGGTTGCATCTTGATGCCCACATGACATGAGATATACATATTAATAACATCTGTCAAAATTGCACACCAGGCTTTTTCTCTTCAACAGAATTAAGTATTTGCTTTCCGGGGATGCCAAGGTTCTGTTCTTTAATGGTTTAGTTCAACCCAGCATCGACCACTGCTGCACTGTTTGGGGGCAATTGCTCTAAACATAATCTCAAGCGCATACATCGTATCATGAAGCTTTTTGGTCATTCTATGCTAAATGTCATACGCCCCAGGGTATATCTACTGTTGATCTTTTCCGTCAGTTGAGCTGGCTGCCTGTTAACCAGCGGATCAAATACATACAATGTTTTTGGTTTTCAAATGCATCAATGGTTTGGTCCCTGGCTACCTGAGCTCATACTTGAAGTCTCTGACATCAACCCATTAATATCATACACGTCTGAGTGCTTCCGCGGGCCTGCCACAAAAACACACCAAAAACTGGGCAGGGAGTCAGAGCTTTTAAAATTCAAGGGGCAGACCTGTGGAATGTACTGGACACACATATTAGAAATTTCCCCTCGGCCAATTCTTACAAAAGCCGCTATATTAAACATATATCAAGTCACATTTATCAGAACCCCCATTGTTGGTTGGATATGTAATACGATTACCAACTAAAATGTCAACCATGATGGATGTGTGTGATTGAGTTTATCTATATAATTTTCTGTACAATTGATATTTTATGGTAAGTTACAGGTGTGAATCTGTATGATTTTTTAAAGTATATCTTTTCACTATTTATTTGTACCATTTTACATGGAGGGTCCTTTGAAAATCAACTACGTGTTGTAAGGCCCACCTTCCTTTTTGAAATGTAAAGCTTTCACTTACTTACTTATTTACATTTTGATTAGACATATATTTCAGCATACCTTTTTCCATACCAAGTTGTTTGACTGCTATTGCTGTATTTTCTGCTGGGCTCAAACCATATTCTGTCTGTGTCCATGTCCAGGTGGTTTATGTATGTAGCGTACATTTTCATGCCTATCTGACATAAATCACTTCTTTCTATGTACGCCTGATATTTTTTAATGCGTTTTCAAGCAAATGAAAATACGTTGAATGTGAATAATAGTTACTATTTAAAATCTTTTATTGCTCTCCTCACAATAAGTTCATGGGTGCTTATTTACTTTTCTTACATGATGATTTTGGAGTCATTAGCATCAATTGAAAAATATGATAAATTTGTGTCGACCTGTATTGGATTCGAACCCACTACCTTCGGCACACTCGCTTAGCCAAATGTAAAGTCCAACACACTGACCTCTAGGTCATCGGGACAACTCCATAAAAGGTTGACCAAGGACCCAGGGTGATGTTATAGTAGGTGTGGCTTGTACATTGACACGGTAGGGCACTTCCACAGACCGACAATCTATGAAATACACCTCTAATATAATTTCGAAGTCAGAACAATGGCCCACAGCACTTCGAAACCAGTAGAGTATGATCAAGTGAAAAATACGATAAATTTATGTCGACCTCCATGGAATTCGAACCCACTACCTTCGGCACACTCGCCTAGCCAAATGTAAAGTCCAACACACTGACTTCTAGGCCATCGGGACAACTCCATAAAAGGTTGACCAAGGACCCAGGGTGATGTTATAGTAGGTGTGGCTTGTACATTGACACGGTAGGGCACTTCCACAGACCGACAATCTATGAAATACACCTCTAATATAATTTCGAAGTCGGAGCAATGGCCCACAGCACTTCGAAACCAGTAGAGTATTATCAAGTGAAAAATACGATAAATTTATGTCGACCTCCATGGAATTCGAACCCACTACCTTCGGCACACTCACCTAGCCAAATGTAAAGTCCAACACGCTGCCTCTAGGCCATCGGGACAACCCCATGAATGGCTGGTCCAACGTGTGACTCTTGTTCGGCGTGTACCTAATTCTGTTATAATTTTTAGGCAAGTCTGCCTATACTCACGTTACTAGATTACTATAAAATATCTTTATTATTAGCAATAGTGACTGCCACAGATTTGATGATAATTTTTTTGTTGCACCTACGAATCTTGTATCAGATTGTCGTGAAATTACTAGATTGGCCATAGCTTATAAAGAAATTTGCATCAGTAAATCTCCGTCACATTTTTTAATTTTATCATTATTAAGTCATTTATGCTATGCTCTTTAAAGGGAAGTTGCATTTACAAGCCTGGTTTTCAATAAAGGTAATTTATGTGTGTGTTGTTTTTGAACGAGTGCTTTTAGTTCTGAAATACGTATTGAGGTTGTTTGTATTGAGTCAGTGAAACTTTCATCCTTGTGTCTATCTGTCTTCCTGTCTAGAATAATAAGCAGTCATAAGTCGGAGGAACGAATTAGCCCATACAGAACCAATTTTCAAAATAATGAAAATGTTAAAATTTAAGAACATCTTTACTCACAATTACCAGCATATTTCATTGACAATTTAGCTGTTCAACCAACGGCATTAACTAATGAACATCTTACAAATAATCAGTATCAGATCTTTGTGACAGAATCAAGACCTGTTGGTATAAGGAATTGCACAAAATATAAATATAATTGGACACTTTAAATAGCACTCCGAGTATAATGAAGGATGTAATACAGACCCATCGTAAATCTGTTTTTTCTTCTAACATAAAAAATAATTTTATTGTTAAGAACTCGTACGTTTGATCGTAGCCACACTATGTCTGTAATATATGATAAACAGATTGTTTTGTTATCCATTCGGCCATATATCTGTAATGATGACGCAATGTAACCTGCCTGAAGCATAGAAACAAACAATATTGCACTTGTAAGTGTAGCCCATTCTCGATCATTAATAAACATCTTATTTGTATTCATCCTTACGCAATGTGGCTTCCATAATAAAATCACTTTTTGCCTTAATAGGAGTCTCTGCGCTTACTAGCATATTATGTGTAAAGTATTCTTTATTATGGTGAAATAAAATTATTCTGAGTTTGGGCCTGAGTCCTGCTTGTCGTCCATCTGCTGTCATACCTCTGGAAGGACTTGCTGGACATTGAGATATAACGCATGTGATAAAGCTGGTGAAAGATGACACTGCTTGCTAATGCAGATGGCCAGATTGAAGAGAGCCACTTAATTGTAGGTATCACTTTGTGGATCAGCAAAGGTTCAGTTGTGGTGTGGTAGATGGTTCTTTGTGATTTACTTGTTTACTGAGTGTTACTATTCCTAATCAATGTTTGGATGAAGGTTTGCAGCTACATACCAAATGAACACGCTAAGATAAGCGGGCTTACATGGGAGTGCGAGTTATGTGTTATATCTGGTTCTTGACTAGTAATTTGGACTGATGTGTGCATTATGCCTTATATCTCCTTGGATCTGTGAGTGTTGTCAGAAAGGAACGCCTTCTTTGACATTTTTACAAGTGTGGCCATGAATTGGCCTCTCTAAGATATCTTTCTGTGCAGCATCGGGACAACCATCATACAACATACTGAAAAGTCTGTCTGAATTCCTGTGTATTATTTTTGCAGAGAGATTGAGCCTTTTTTAGAAGGCTTATGCACGGGATGCAGAACACGAAAAACATCAATAAAATAATAAAGATGGAACGTGCCATATTTTTTAAGCATCTCACTGAAAGTATTATTGATAACAAATATTATCATTTACATTTGGTTTTCTTTAGTATTAGAGGAACAGGAAAAAGTGGATTCCAATTTATCCCATGTATGCATGGTCCAGAGTAACCACGGATGGGCCGTTCTGCACCGTGAAGAATTTATTGCCGATGCACACGTCCGTGTAGAACGGTCACGTGCTACCTAACTTTCGCGCTGACCACTTTTTCAAGCGTGCGCACCCAAGATAGATTTATTGTCTGCTGTAGTATTCGATGTTGATTGTTGTTTCGCCACAAAACTATAATTTTTTAAATGTGAAATGGTAGAGAATACTCTGGACTACACATACATAAGATAAAAAAAAACAAACTTGCAATTACTGAGTGGAAGGATACACGAGATGCAGCTCGCTGCAGGTGGGCCTTCGAGTGGATCCTTCCACTCCACGGGTACCATGCAGAATTTGCGGCCAGTCACTCACACTCGTGTAGTTTTATCATTTTCTCTATGGATGCAGTTGATAACGTGTGCACATGCAATCATAGTAACTTTCTAGTAAAGTGTACACCATAGCAAAGTCAGGACTAGCACCACTTTGGTTTGCACTGTTAGGCCTAAAGTCTGTGTCCTATTAAAGCTCTTCCACCCTCTCCCAATGCTCAAATTACTTCCATCACCAACATGAGATAAAACATTCAGTCATAAATATAAACATGATTAAGGTAATTTTGAGTTCGTTGAATATAAATAAGAATTTAGCGCCCTTTCTATTCGGTTCATCGTCCTTTGATTTCAACTAGATGATGGGTGTTTTTACATGACGATGCATTTGCACAGTACCAGGCATGAAAATCATATGTAACTCATTGAATTATATTTCATTTAAGTACCGTCTATCAAAACAGAATTTCCATCCCTATGTATTGCCAGAATTACTATTCATGTTACGTAATTTTCACCAAGAACCAAATGATTTGACGTCACCTGCCAATATGATTAGAGAAGTGTGTGCGATTAGGGATAGGTATTTGCAATCAAATATGAGCAGAAATGAATGTTGTGATATACTTGATTACCTTGCCACTAACTGAACCTGTGAATGACTTATGAACTGTAGGGCTTGTTTTTTCTTTTTTGTAAGACTTTGATTACTGTTATCTCTTATGCTTTTTTTTTCTTCTGGATGTACTACGACATTTTTACGAAATAAAGATTTATTATTATTATTATTATTATTATTATTATTATTATTATTATTATTATTATTATTATTATTATTAATAATAATAATAATAATAATAATAATAATAATAATAATAATAATAACACCAACAACAACAATAATAATATTTTTAAAGTTGCAGTCACTTATTTGAAAAGACTTTTAAAGCCGAAATACTACAGAGAGCATGTATGGCATCCTTGCAATGTGTACCACATCCACATATACAATTCACTTCATATACAATTAAGGTGAGTGCCAGAAAGAGCACGTCCTCCTGGACACAGAAGAATTTTCCTTTTTGAGCTATTACAAAGTTGAAGATCTCATATAAAAATTGTTTTTGGGAAATGTGCAGTGATAGGTGAATGAGAAGATTTGAAAGAGTAACAGGCCATTACATGAAATCTAATGGCTCCCTCACGTTTGTCTACGGTATAATCATGCAAGGGCTTTCCATTTGATGCATTCTTAGAGTGAAAAAAAGGCATTGAAATACATTGAAAATGAAGAGTTTTGATCTTATCTTGCATAAGCTTGAGCCCTCATGTAGTTTCAGCTTGTTTGTTTTCCATGTGACAGGCTTAATGCTCTTTTGATCATGAGTATGACTGTGGCTTATATAGATAGATAAATGGGTAGCTAAGTGGACCAATTATTATGTATATAAAGGAAAACCATGCCTCATTGTACAAACCCTGGCTGGTACTAAGGGGGATTACCATGTGTAAGTAAACACTGACACCTGACTGACGTCTGACAGATGCTTGTGGTTATGAACAATTTTAGACTTAGTTGTGTCTCACACAAAAAAGGAAGGGTTACGAAAAAGCTACTTGCTATGATTGACGATCACAAATATGTACACCGAAAATTACAAGAAAGTAAATTTTGATGGGATGTGATTTTCATAGCATATTGACCTGTGGCTCTGATACTATAAAGCAATATCAGATTGACTATTGCAATCTACATCCTTTGCAAGCAACTGAATATTAACACTCTTTGTTATATAAATATTGTCTGTCCTACCTGTACTCTGGGCCTCCGCCATGATCCTCTTGAGTCAGTTTTTACAGTAGAGAGAGGTCATGCCAGTGAGTCGGAAAGTGACAGATCGGTACCTCTGTAACGTGAAACATTTACAAAAGTAATAAGTAACAGACTTGTAAATCACATATATATCACTGTCTTCCTATTAATAATTTTGCAGTGACTTTAATTAGGATCCCCTTTGGCGAGTCTGAGAATGGGACGTGTAGGTAGTCAGGTGTCAATTTATACATGATGAGAGAATACATATTTGTTTATTATCACATTCGGTTCAAAGTTGCCTGTTTGTTTAAAAAAAAAAAAGCAAAATTTTTGTAACAAATATACCACTTAAGGACAGTATATTCAGTTATTTTCAATTTTAATTACATATGTTCACTTTTATTTTACTTGCCAAAAACATACTAAAATTATAAGTAAGTACCAGACAAATATCTGTAAAATTTGCTATTTAATACCACGGTACTGCTGCTTGGTACAGAATCCCCCTTTCAGTGCAAAGTATGCACCCATTATTCTCATTTTAAAGGGAGTAGAGAGATCATTTATTACGTAAAACTAGCAAATTTTCTTTTCATTTTTCCTAATCTTTTTATCCGAACTCCTTTTTTTCTCTATTTCAAATTGCAATTTTGATCCATTATGACTTTTGTGCACTGTATTTGTATAATACAAGTGTCTGCCACTTGTTGTATGGTTAAACTGCATTGTGTATTTCTTGTGGGTTCTTACAAGCTCCTGCGAGTTTCTATCTGCATATGTGTCATATTGTTAATACTTATTTAATGTACATGTGGAAAAATGAATATTCTAATAAAAACAATTCTGGTCCATTTTGGACTGCCTTACAAGATGAAGTCCACACATTTAATTTCCATGTGTAAATATTTTATTCACAACAATTTACAATATAAATCCAATAAATAAGTAAGCAATTGGGAAAAGGGGCTCAGCCCAATACTGATCTTTTTTGCGCAAAGGGGACGACCACACAAGACAGAACAAGACACAGGCGACCAAAGATAAGGTGACAGCATCACATTACAAGCCAGAAAATGAAGCTGAATGATTTATCTTACCTAGTTATATAATTCCTCTAAGGCTTCATGTATATATAGAGACTCATAGGAGATTCATCCATATGCGGAAAATGTACCTATATATAGTGGAAATGGGCAGGCATTTTAAACCAGATTGGCTGAAACAACCTGTAGCGGAAATAAAATTTTGAACCGCTGAAACAATCTCAATATTTTCAGTAAAGGTACAATCGAAAGGAACTGTATAATATTGTCTGTAATGTAAAGGGAGCATATTTTAAAATAATAGAGTGAAGAAGAGATCTGGGGACAGTATACTTTGGACAGAGATGAATATGATGATATGTGTCCTCATTGGGTGAACCGCATGTGGTTTTTGGAGTGTCCTTGACACCAATTTTGATAAAAATGAGAATTTAATTGCTTTGCACCTAGATGGAGACGTGTGTGCATAAGAGCAAAGGACCTATTGCCAAACTTGAGTAATTCGGGAAACTTGATTGGCTGGATATCAGGTACATCTATCCATGATTTGAACAGTCGAATCAGGGCTAAATTAGGGATTTCTAGAGGCAGATGATTCCATAGTCTGATAGTTAAGTGGAAGCACGTTTTGTCAAATATATCAGTACAAGCTCAGAAATGAGGAAGATCATAATGTTGACGGGTATTGAAATGACCAAAGCCTGAGGATAGGCAGTAGTAAGTATAGAACATAAATATTCGGCAGCAAGTCTGTGCCTATGCATCAATTTGTACATTAGAGTCATGCCAGATATTTCTCTGTGTTAAGCCAGATTGACCAGCCTGTTTCCTCATATAATTCAGCGTTACTGGTTTCATGCATAGCTCCTATAAAGGATACGAGCTGGACTTACCTGAATACTTTCAACGTTTTCTGCAAATATGGCGGTACAACCGTTCCATACGGGACTACCATGTTCAAGAATAGGCCTTATGAAGGAAGTATAAATAGTTTCAAGGGTTTTTCTATCCAACGTAAATTTTAAACTCTTCATGATATATATATATATATATATATATACATATATATATGATCACACAATTTAAGGTCTGAACGTACTGTGATACCAAGATGTATATTTTTACCAACATCCTGCAAAGTGTGCCCGTGGAAAGAAATAGGAGAATGTGTAGGAGGATTAGTTTTCCCGAGAGACAACCATTGAGTTTGTTTTCAGAGCATTAAGAGCCAGTCATTGGACCATTGATCAATATCTGAAAGATCGGAGTTAAGACCTTCGGCTGCAGCAACTGGATTATTAATGGTGAGATATACACACATATCATCCGCAAGCATTTGAGGTTGGATCCAAAAAGGTCCCACATGTTGTTAAAAAAATGGGAAACATGAGACATCCGAGTACTGAGCCTTGAGGTACACCTGCACCAATTTTGCCCTAGTTAGAAGACTGGCCTTAAACTGCTACCCGTTGGTGCGACAAATAATCCGAAAACAAATCATGAACAGATAAGCAATAACACTTTTTTTTAATTTATGCAACAGTCCGGCATGCCAAACTTTATCAAATGCTTTAATAATAACCAAAAATATAACCCAGACCTCTTTTTGTTGGGCAAATATAACAGTATTATCTCGAAAGAAATTGAACACATGCTTAAATACTATTTTGTCAAATATTTTCCAGTTACAACTAAGTAATGACACAGGCATGTAATTATTACATATGTCATCAGGGCCCTTTTCCAGGGGGGGGGACTAACATTTGCCTTTTTCCATACTGAAGGGAACTGCTTTTTGAACAGTGACAGGTTTAACAAGTTTGCAAGAGAAGAAGAGATATTGCGTGCAGCTTCTTTTAGAAGTTTAGCACTTATTCCACCAGCACCAGAAACTTTAGTGGTGTCGAAACTTGAAAGTATGTAGAGGACTTCAGTTTCCGTTATATTTATGGAATCAAGTTAAGGAAAAACTGGGTCGGTGATTTCAGGCAAAGTAGCTAAAGAAGATTTAACATGGCACTGTTGCAGAAAGAAAGAGTTAAAAATTTCAGCTTTGCAGAAACTATCTGATATGTGTTTGCCGTCATGTAAAAGAGAGGGAATAGTCGAAGAATGATTTCTCTTTACAAAGTGTTTGACAGTGTGCCACCAACATTTGGTTGATCGAGAAGAATGTTGAAGTCAGCGCACAATTTATCATTATATTCTTTTTCAGCTTGATTCAATTGTTCTTGATAATAATTCCGTAATTGGTAAAAGGTGATCCATGCAGCTGGTTCAAAATGTCGGCTCTTTATGTCTTTGTATTGTCTTTTGACTTGACGCTTAAGTGATGGGAGGCGGATATCATTCCAAGGCAGGTCAGAAGACCCAACTTCAATGTTTTAATTCGGAATGCAGCTTGCTGCACTGTCTATGAATAAATTTGACCACGAATTGCAACATATGTCAATATCATCGGTGAAAAAATATTGAGACCAATCGATCCATCTAAAATGAGCTCTAAACACACCAAAGTCTGCTTTTTGCTAGTCCCATATGCCACGTTTAAATACAGGATCTTTCTTACGACAAAAGAGTAAATTAGCAGCCACAACACAATGTTTACAACTTGATACTGGAGGAATTACACGAATTTCACGGAGATAGTTTGGAATATTAGAAACAATCTGGTCTAGACAGGTAGCTTAATGATTGGTAATAGGAGTCGGTTCATGTACGTGCATAGTAAGAAAATTAGTTCTGACAAATTGATTGTTTTTTAGGCCGGACTGAGTTAAGAAATATGAATTTAAGTTACCTGTCAGGATGATATTTGAAATACCGGAGGCCTGTAGATGACACCCCCAAAAATGTATTGTTATGAAGTCTGATTTTGCTCCATGGGAGCTCAATATCAGGTATATCCAAGTCAGAACGTCGAGATACGTGTAAAGATTTGGAAACATAGACAGCTACACCACAACCGACTGCATTAGGGTGGTTGGGTAGAAAAATAATATCATGATAAGCAGGTATATTAAGATTACTAACAGAAGAGTTTAGGGAAGGAAATGTTTCAGACAAAGGGATTATGTCGAATTCCGGTACGAGATCTGAGCGAATCAACCTCAGAACATATAAACAACTGGGTAAACCGATTGTTTCACTAACGTGAATTCATTAGCAGTTCCAAGAAATGCGTAAGAATAAAATAGAGAGTCACACATTGTAATATGTAAACATGTGCGCACCGTTTTAAACATGTTTCTAATGACTGACAATATAATATTCAAACTGGTTACCCAAGTTTGTTCAAAAGACGTAAATTGCACCAGTACTAGATTGACAACGAGCAGTATCCTACAATATATGAAGATCTGAAATACATTTGGGGAAACGTTAAATATTGTAATACAGTCTTCTATGTAGTACCGATGAATACAGTATAGAATATGTGTGAGGCATGGAACATAGAAAAAGACTGCTCCAATACTTAAATACAAGAAATTTGCATAACTACTGAGCATAAAGCTTCTTGCGGTTGAAGCAAAAGTTGACAACATGCTAAGCATAGCAATAACAGCTGGCTGTATGAATATTTCGTTAGGTATCGAATAAACCTTAGTGAGATCGCCCCAAATATGACACATCGCTGTACAGTATTTTATAATAAAGGTATGCTCCATACATATTCGATGTGTCAATAAGTACAAATGAGTACAAATTCTATACGTTATTTCCCTAAAAATTGTTTCTACAGGGTACAGATCGGCAACAAATAGACTACACAAATACAATACAAAAGCATACAATGCCAAGACCCCTATGTAAAATAAAATAAACATGCGCGTAATGTGACATCTTGAGATATACTCAGCAAGGAGCTATAAAAAGCACTTGAACGTGAGGTGAATAACAGCTAGAATACATCAAACATGTGAAAATGCACACTGGCCCCAACAGGTAAAAGACTAACATAGAACATATAAGCAACCCACTGAAATAATCAACAAAAGTCCTTAAAAGGACATTGATGACTGCATGACAGTGGGCATTTCACAAAGAAATCCTGAGCTGAAACTCCCTATAGTGCTATCAAATATAAACGTGCTAAAAATGCAGAAAGTCAGTACATGTCATGTGCTTCCATGTCTCGTCTGGAAACTCTTTGCTGTCATTGTTGGGTTTGGAATTGGTGAATGTGGATCATGTGTTTCTGTACTATTTGAAAATTACTTCATTGGCTATGTCGTGCTGTGGGCTTTGTTCTCCGACTCATAGTTATAGTGGAGGTAGAGTGTGTTTATAATGTTCCAGATTCATAAATATCACAAAAACGATGCAGGCCTACTTTACTCTTTTACTTTAAACTTAGCTGACTGACAAGTCATGAGAACTAAAAAGTGATAGGCCTTACAGGTCTCTTTTTATTTTTTGACAGAAGAAATTAAATTTGCGTTCTGGGTGGTTAGGCCTATACATTTTGGAAAAGAATTAGTGTCTGCAGTTAATGATGAATATTTCTAAGGTTGAGAGGACCCGTTTAAAACCACCAGTTGCATTTTATGGGTGACTGCCTGTCTCAAGTCAGGAGTGAAATTTGTTTCTTTACATTGGTATTGGAAGAGAAATGTTGATACTTTGGCATGTCTGGAATCCCTTTGCTGTCATTGTTGGGTTTGGAATTGCTGAATGTGGATCATGTGTTTCTGTATTATTTAAACCGGTCCTCTCAACCTTAGAAATATTCATCATTAACTGCAGACACTAGTTCGTTTCCAAAATGTAGAAGCCTAGTCACTGCAAAACACAAATTTCATTACCTCTGCCAGAAATAAAAAGAGACCTGTTAGACTTATCACCTTTTAGTTGTCCTGACTTGTCAGTCAGCTAAGTTTACAGCAAAAGAGTAAAGTAGGCCTACATCGTTTTTGTGATATTTATGAATCTGGAACATTATAAACCCACTCTACCTCCACTATAACTATGAGTCGGAGAACAAAGCCCACAGCACAATATGGCCAATGAAGTAATTTTCAAATAGTACAGAAAAACATGATCCATATTCATTCATTCTAAAGCCAACAATGACAACAAAGAGATTCCAGACTTGCCAAAACATCAACATGTCTCTTCCAATACCAATGTGAAGAAACAAATTTCACTCCCGACTTGAGACAGGCAGTCACCCAGAAAAGGCAACTAGTGGTTTTAAACCAGTCCCCTCAACCTTAGAAATATTCATCATTAACTGCAGGCACTAGTTCCTTTCCGAAATGTATAGGCCAATCCACCACAAAACACAAATTTCATTACTTCTGCCAAAAACAAAAATAGACCCTTTCGGCCTATCACCTTTTACTGACTGTTTACAATTAGATTTGTGATGAAGGCTTTGTAGTTGAACAATGACAAACATGATTGTAATACGGGCAATACACAAACAACCCATAAGCATACAAATTACAATGATAGTAACACACGGTTATAATGTATGCTAGTAATTAACATATTGTCATTATGTATAAAAACTTAGCTATAATAGTAGGCCAGTAACAATAGGGAGGAGTCCGTTGTAGGGAAAGGGAGGTGAACATTTTATAGTAGAGATAAGATACAAAGTTTATTGTCCATGGTCATGTTGTGATGATACAATGGGGAATTAATATTTAGCCGTCTATTGTTCAACTGGGAAGATCTATCAGTAAGATCCATTGGCATCTCTTATGATCTTATCGATGTCAACAAGGAAATTGACTTGCCCTTTGTGTCCTTGTTTGGGTTTGGCCCACACTTTATCATGTACAAGCCATGCACTGTCAATGTCTTCATGGTTTCTCACTCTATTGATGAGGAGCCTGTTGAGATAGGTAAAGTCTTCAAATACAACATAGCCAAAGCCTTTCGGGTTTTTTCTTGCCCCGGTGATTCTGTCAATGTAGTCTCTACCATGGAATCTGACCAAGATACCTTGCTGTCAATCCACTTCGTCCCAAACACGATGCGCACAATCTATTACAGTTGTTGGTATGTCCAATTGTAGGTAGGTTTTAAAGAAATCGCTGGCCAGCTGTTTGGTTTTTTTTATCCTTTCTTTGGCCACTAAGGGTATCCTGACCATGAATACGAACTGCCCATCTGCGTCCATGCTGTTCAAGATTGCTCACATCAGCTTTTGTCTCATTCATTTCTTCTCTAAGCTGCTTAGACTCCCCTTGTGTTCGTTGTAATTGCTTTGTTAGGTCGTTAATTGAGCCAGTCAAGCGGTCACGGTCACTTTCCAAAAATTGAACCCCAGTTTCAATTTCATCAAATCGTGAATCAAAATGTTCAATGATTGATTGTTTTTCCTCAACCAGTTTACTATTGAATGATTTTTTTCTGCTGTTCAAGTTTACTATCCTGCAGACTTTCCATAATGGTGTGGATCATTTTAGATAACTTGAAGTCACCATAATCATCATCACTGACATGATCCTTGGTGCGACTAGCACTCCCAGTTCTCGCTGTGGGCTCAGTGGTACTCATAGTAGCTGTCAGCCATATTTCAAGATCTGGTGCTTTTCACTGTCAAAAGCTTTGGGCAACGTATGTAATATATTCGATCCTACCTCACAAGTCCTAAGAGGTCTCACACAAGTAAGTGTCTGTACTTTAACGCTTGATGGAGCCCTCAGTCTGTAAATTTTCCAAAAGTTTTAGGAAGCTCTGGCGATTTCGAACTCAGCCCGCCATGACCACAACGTGACCCCAAAGCATTTTATCTTAAGGAATTTAGGTCTAGGTCTATAAGTAAATCAGACCACTCTGACTACAATTTAATTTGCTTATGTTCTTTGAAATGCCCCCTTTTCAATCATGGGATCAAACTGCTCTGATAGTTTTAAAAACTTTGGATATTGAGCCTGTAGGAAACAGATTTGGATTGGAGTTCTGCATCTCACCTTATGATATGAACTTTCACTTCAGATTTTAAATCTTGTAAATAAACGTCACCTTACCAAATTTGTCTTTAATCTTGCATTGTTGCCACTTTATTCTTTAAGCCAGAAGAGGCACCCCTCTATACAGTGTGTGCCTGAGATGCGATATTTGTAGCTTAGTCGCAAAAAGTGATTATCACACAGCGCTTTTTAGCAGTTTTAATTGAAAGTGAAGTTAGGTTGGCATTGGAACACAGAGATTTGGGTGCAGAGATCGGGAGGCAGGGACACAGAGCTTCAGGTGCACAGCTCAGGATACAGTGCCCGGGATGCAGAGTTTGGGGCACACAGCTTAGGATGCAGTGCCCAGGATGCAGAGGTTGAGGCATAAAGCTTAGGATGCAGTGCCCAGGATGCAGAGCGTGGGACACACAGCCCAGACGCATGGTCTGGGTTGCAGAGCCTGGGAAGCAAGGCCACAGATGGCATATAAGGAGTGCATACCAGTAGAAGTGGAAGTTTAACGTCATTAAGTTGATTCTAGTTGAGTGGAGGTAGTTATCAGAGAAGGTGTAAGAGGCATGGTCAGACCCCAGGCAGTTGATTACAATTTGTACAGTACTGAGCACCACCAGTAAGTGAATTTTCATGATGGCACAAGTTATCGTTAGTAAATGGTTGAACTTGCAGACTCCATTTTCATAAGTGAAAAACCTTTTTTCTGGTGGCAATCAATGTATTGACCTCATAACACCCATTTTCATTAGGTGCAAAAAAACTGACAGTATTCAATATCAAATTTGCACGTATTTATTCAGTAATTACTAATGAAACAATAATCTTCTTGTGTGCTGGAATCAGAATAAACATTGTGAATAAATAGAGGAAAATTACCTAAGATACCAGGCACAATACTATTGACAGTTTTAAACATAAACCCACCTGTTAAATAGACACATTCATTACCCAAATCTTAAAACAATTTTTTAAGCTAAGGTCTGTTTGAGCCTTAAACATGGGATAATAAATAATTCTGACAATATCTATAGAAGAAGTCCGTTCAAATTTGGAGCAAAGTAAAAAACAGACATTACATAAATGTACATAAGGTTTAGCTACACAATTATGAAGGTAAATAGAAAAAGACTATAATACCCAAGAAGATCAATTATCTGTCTTAAGATGGAATCTCCATAATTGACATAAATGTTATCAATCAAAAGTAAAACAATTTAACATCCCATCATATCCAAACGCAGACTGGCCATCCCTCATATCATTACCAAAATATGCACCTTTACATTTTCCAAATCAGAATTACAAATAGTTGTATGTAAAATGGAATAGTTGCTAGAAGAAATTTGTTTAGTTTTGGTACCGATTTTCAGCACCATTCAACAACTCCAACAGGATTTACGAATCATATAAAATCGAAAAACTGTTTTTACCGGAAGGTACAAGCATATGACCACTGTTACTAAACAAACATTCTTGTAATTTCTTCAAACCTTTAGGCAACTAAACTGACAATTATTCAGACGTTTAGGAAAGAAAGGTTTGGCCCTACTATGAATTCTAACTGAAAAATGTGCAAAGGCTTTTTATATAGTTTGGGAACTGTGTAAATGCTGGGGAAAATGGGCATGTACATCGAAAAATTTCAGGCCAAATGAATATAAAAATTATTGATGTTTGCTGTAAATAATATCCAATGATTCGTTCACTTTTTCGCATGTGCGTCAGACCAAATTCGTAATAAAACTGTCCACATATGACAATACTATTTTCGCATGCTTTGTCAGCAGGTGCAAAGACTATTTATCATGTATCTGCTGCCAGCACTAAACAAATTATATATTTGTTACAACAGAATCTGGTGGTTGTTTGATTGTTTCCTGTAATTTACTTATTCTGTTTCAAACGACATGCCTCATCTCAGATAGCTCCATCTAAGACGTAAATATCAAACTTATGCCTATTTTCTATCCTATTCATCTACAGCTTCCATAATCATTTTCTTGTATTTGAGCCAAGCCATATTTTGTTGAATTAGGTATTTGATCCTTTTGAAATTAGTTGACATTGTGCATCACTTGTTATAATATCAAAATCATCAGTAATTATATGACCATAATGAACTGAAATGTAAGGTGAGATGTGACATGGGTATTTCTTTTCTCTACACTTATCTAGATTAAATTCTTTAACAACTTTTGTGTGGTTAAATATCTTTGAATCAAAAGTTTTCGAATTTTTTTACAAAACGGTGGGAGCAGCACTATCAGGGTAAGGCGGTATGCGTAATTGTACCTTCTTATTATGTATTATATTGGACAGATTAATGTAATGGACACCCATATGATTATATATTAATTTAATGAAACCATCATTTGCTGTCTTCTTATCAAAAACTACAGTCTAAAGTGCTCTAAAAATCAAAGATAAACCCAGTCGCGATGAAATATGTTCCTTCCTTATCTTTGTAACGTTAAGGACACCAAATTACATTTCTTTAAATGTACAACTGTGTAATAGACGGGGCGCCGTCACAGAAGAATAGACATTCATACAAGCTATCTATGATCCAGAGGTGACCTCAAGTTTTAAAAGTGTCAAGTATCTTTTCAACACACACTTCACACTCCCCACTGCATGCTAACAGATCATTGGTCCTTAGTTGTAACCTGGCCGGTCAGCCTGCGGAATTCTGAGTCCGCATTTTTAATATTTCTGTGCCATGGGTTACATTGTATACGCTTCGTAAAAACTTAAAAACCACATTGGTGTTTATGGTTCCCTATTCATACAAGAAGTCAAAAGTGCCATCAATCATGCAAGCTGTGCACCACGTGATGGCCATTACCAAACTGTCGCTCATGTCTCAAGCGTGGTCATATCACTGTTGCGGCAAGTATTGCACTGTAGCCTGGGCACTTGTTATGACCACGGAGCAAGAAAGGGA
This sequence comes from Hermodice carunculata, assembly GCA_964020975.1. Lineage (NCBI taxonomy): Eukaryota > Metazoa > Annelida > Polychaeta > Eunicida > Amphinomidae > Hermodice > Hermodice carunculata. Next base: position 11,451,978 of record OZ026621.1, on the reverse strand, counting down.
CTTCCTTACTCCACGGTTTGACCAAGGAGGTAACACGAACGACCATGGTTTGACGATGTGACAGTGTTAGCCAATATCCCGGGCCAATATGGATTATGAACTGTTCATCAATAGGCAACAAAACCGTCTCATTTTGAATGAAGACACTGGCAGAGTGTGGGCATTCATGGTCTGGTTTCTCTTGATCAACTAACTGCAGTAAAGTTGTCCGTTTAAAACACATCACGCAAAGTGTTTTGTGTGCATTTATGTCTGAAACCATTGCTCAGCAGCTGCCCGTACATCAAAAGTCCTAGTGATTGATGGGGCCTCTCTTCCTATAAAGTTTGGGTTAAAGTGTGTTGAAAAAAATATCTGTTGATTTTACACATGTATCATAATTAAAAATGATGATTTTAATGCATTGAAAATGAGCCTCGTTGGCAAGCCAAAAGTCTTTCCTCCATATCGTGATCACCGACGAGAAACTGTAGCGGTCGCCACAACGCAACATTTCTCTCTGCCAGCGTGTGATAGCACTCAGAACTGCATTACTGCTAAACATGGCAAAACATGACAACTTCAACAGTGATAGTGAGCATCATAATGATAATGGCAGTCGGAATTTATTCTTCACATTTTCTGATGAAGATGATTTTTTGTCAATTTATGCTAAGCACACAATGACTTATTTCGATGTTTTTAATATCGTTCATTGTCAACATACTAGTCAATGTTTATCTAACAATAACAGAGATAAAACTCCGATTACAATGCGTACATCATCTTTGGATCATGACGAACAGACACATATATGGTTTTGGGTGATGTACAGAAAATACTTTTGGAGATATAAATGGCTAAAGTTGCTAATAGTTTGGGTGTATCTCGTGTCATTTAAAAGAATGAAGAATACCGCCTAATAATAAAACAATATGGTTTATGTTTAAAGTATAACCCTGTTTGACATTTACTGCAGAGTATGCTATCATCGTGGAAAGTCCATTAGGAAATATGCCTCAGACACATGCGAACTCACAAAAACATTCAATTTGCTATGCAAAATATTAGGATCACTGACTATAACAAGACATTTAGCTTGCAAAATTCCCTGAAAGTTTTAGAATGACGTGCTGCCTAAAATAAAACATATTACCTGAAATGTGTTTCGAATCTGAAATCATACTGGTAATTAGGTTAAACCTTGACCTTTTAGAATATAGAAATTCAATTTCATTATCTTTCAAAACAAATACTGTCATGCACGGCTCTCAAATGTACAAGTAAATTATGTTTAAGTGGCTGGGCAGTGTTTGCCACACCATGGACTTTTGATAACGTAACGCTACATACAGATGAGCTACATGTCAGCAAAACAAATCATGGAAAAAGTATGGGAGACATTGCAGGAAAACCCCTTTCACGTTGTGTTCAACAACCTGATATCCGCTGCCGACAGAATTTGTGAACTAGGCTACAGAAATTTCCCTTTACTAAACTTGTAAGCTTAAAAGTTAGTGAAATCACAACACGTGTTTGCCCTTGTGTCTCTCAATATTCATTTTAAATTATAAGAAATAACAAATACTCATGCTATTTTATGTATTGATTATATGTGCATATAAATGGTATGGTAGTAAAACAGTAAACGCACCTCTAACACAATTTGTTAGTCATTAGCATTGGAGGATATAACTTTAAAATCACCATAAAAATGGAAATCACTTTTGTTCGCAATGAAATGGAGGGAACAATTCAAATATTGAACAGCAGAGGCTGAAAGATACCACAACTTTAAACAAGTATCAATCCTATCGGGTTTTTTTTTGGCTGTAGGCCATTCCATATTTGACTCTTTTTAATCAATCAAATATGTAACTGGCAACACAATTGTGTGCAGTATGAAATGCACTATGTGCGAAAAGCTTTTATACTTTCAGCTAGTGAGGGGGACACTCAAACTCAGCGGATAAGTTAAGTTTGTTATTGATGATACTTTTGTGATCGTCGATAGCTTAGTAAGGGTTGCGCAAACATATTCTTATCTATATTTCGAAGGTTGCAAAACTGCAACATATCACTATTTCTGGAGTTCACAACAAACCAATGTTTGCTGCTATGTTTTGGTTGTCCAGTTATTCACAAATCATCGACACATTGTTTTTGTGAAAGGAGGTTTGAAAGATATGACAACCTATCCAACAAAGTTGTTTCTCTCTTGAGATCAACATTTACCTAAAAGATCAGTGTCTTCCATTTACTCGAGATATCTTTTCACGTAACGAAAAATCAAAATTCATTACATATATACTGTTGCTATGCCACTTTGTGGATTATCTAAGTCATTAAAACATAAGCAAAATTCAGCTTTTACAAAGGACCATCGCCCTGAACCTTCAAAAATGGTTAAGATCATGCTTGTGATGAAGCTTGGAGTTCCAAGACATTTTCGAGCATATTTTTAAAGCACATAGGGAACAGTTCCAGAAGCTGCCATTCTTAGAAAAATTTCCTAGTCATCGTAAAAATATAAATCACCGAGATAAATTGTTTGATTCGGAAGTGACGCACACAGCCTCTTATTCTACATTCTCAGCTAAGTTTGAACATGACATGGTTATTGATTTTGACGAAAATACATGGACATGCTTTTGACTATTTCACCTTATTCAAAACGTTAGTACATATATGTTTAGGGTGGGTGGGGAGGGTTCATACAGTCTATGTCAACTTCTACAGAAGAACGTGAACGTAGATAGATAGACAGACAGATAGATGGATGGATGGATGGATGGATGGATGGATGGATGGATGGATAGATAGATAGATAGATAGATAGATAGATAGATAGATAGATAGAAAGATAGATAGATAGATAGATAGATAGATAGATAGATAGATAGATAGATAGATAGATAGATAGATAGATAGAAAAGTGGTCATTTGAAACCAGCACACAGTTATTACTAAACACTGTACTTGTCACGTCTTATATTTCTCTAACATTTGGCCTCAATATCATTTAAAATGGGACATCGTTGACCAGTTGACCAAATTTGGTACAGATTCAACCAAGATAAACCATGCTTAAGTTTGAATTAGATCTGACAAGCAGCTTCGCAGGAGTCAAAACCCTAAACTGCGGACAATACCAGTTGTAAGGAGGCCGGGTTAAGACCATCCATCACATTAGCTGCGGTCAGCTTATGTTTCTGATAATCATGACCATAAATGTGTATTTGTGTGAAACATTCATTTCATTCCAATCCATCCACATATGGTCCTTAATGTTTTCAACACACCAAGAACCAGATCCTGATGATCCTGTGCTCTGTTGAATGTATGCTGCTTGTGTTATTTGTATTAGTATTAACGAATATTTGGTGAAGGATTATTGTTATGGATGTCAGTTTTGAATGCCAAAGAGGTCTCTCCTTGCCATGTTAACAGAATCATTGGTAGTGAAAGAAATCTCTTGAGGCCTTATTGTCACTGAACATAAAATGTGCTATCATGTATATCTTCACATGAAAAGTATACGAAGAGTTATACCTGTGTCAACTGCCAGCATACAAACACACACACACACATACACGCATACATACATACATACATACATACATACATACATACATACATACATACATACATATATATATATAGAGAGAGAGACAGAGAGAGGGAGAGAGATGTCTGACTGATTGAAGACCTAGATAGCGTGTGTCGGCTAGAAGTGATCACAACAAAAGTGGACAGTAGATCAACATTACATTAGTGTGACACCATTACGAGTCAATTTCATGGCCAAATATCTATCCATAAACATCACCAATGTAACATCAAGACTTTAATATCCACCAAGCAATATATTATGCCTTTTAATAACCGAGGAAGTTTAAAATGTCATGCTGACAACATGTAAATAATGACTGTCATGAAAGACAGAAGCCGACAACAGTTTTTAACATTCTAATTCTGCAGTTTGAAGGAAAACATTTCTCACCTGGCCTGAAACAGGTACCTATAAAACTAAGAAGTAGTTTAAATCAATTTGATGGTAGCTACTCATAACTTTAAGAAATTACTTCCCTCATACGTGTATTGTATAAATGTCAGTTACAAGTGTTAGGTTTACATCTTTACTACATCATTTATATAACATCTCAAATAGACACCTGATATCCACATAATAAATTTTCATGGGAGACTACTCTTGCAAGAAGAACGTGACTGTTGCTTGGCATATGCTAGTGTAATGTGTATTTAGTGTCGTGGTATATGACCAGCAGCTGTGGACAGTGACCAGTATATGTGGACTGTAATCAGTACTTGTGTACTATGGCCATTGCGGGACGAATCTCTAAAGCTAAATGTACCCCTTGTTCTTGCGTCTTTGTTCTAAGTAGCTTCAACTTTTTTGTTTTCAGTCATATACACAAGATTAACAAATCATCACATTTGGCAAAAATGACACAGTCCTATGTTAACCATCTTTTTGTGAGGTGAGGACCATCAGTATACTGGATAGAAGATAACACACAATCTGCCATATAACTGCTTGTCAGCCTTGGAGTAGTTGAAAAAACACGTCCAATGCAATAGAGAGAAACTCTTATAACACGTAAAGTGCATGAAGATCGCCTCCATTCTGTCAAAAATGTCGGTCAACCAACACACCAGGTGAAAAGACAGCAGAAGGTAGTATGTAAACTTAAATTGCCAAATACGCTCAAATAAAGGTCTAAAATTGCGCAATTCCAAGAGCCACCTTACAGGTTTAAGCAGCGTGAAAGATGGGTGGTGGCTAAATAATCGTTTAGTTTTGTTTTAAAAGTTTAAGAGTAAACAGTAGGCAAGAAAAAAAGTAATGCAAAGTAACTTCACATGCTCTACTACACTTACACCTGGGACGCATTGAAAATCCAGTTTTAAAATGATGTGAGTAAAGCCAATATCAGTTTGGTCTTGAAACCTTCAGTACTACTGAACACTGCATATGCGTCCCTTGTGGGAAGATAGCTTGGTTTGGCGTCGTGACACCCTCCACCAATTTGATCAAGGTTCACCAGTTTAACATCTTGTAAAACAAAGCATTCTGTAGAGCAATTCTTACAATATCACAATACATGCGTTTTATATCATGTGAGTGGCTGTTAGGTCACACACCTAAGCAAGAATGTGTGACTTACAAATACTTAGGAATTTTATTTTTCCAGCCTTCACCTGACTCTACTCATATTAAGATACACTTAAAACCAAAGGCTGTCAAGCTACAAAGGTTACATGTGCAGTATATTGGAGGGGCATGAGAATATCAATAAAATAATTTGGTTGATAGTTTAGGGAAAAGCGTCTTGCTACCCTCACATGGGGGGGGGGGGCAGTTTCCATGGATAACACAAAAGAATGCAAAAACCTTTTGAAATTAATTTAATACTCTGCTGCCTGGAACATTTTACATATAAAGGCAAACTTGGCCATCCCAACTACGCTCGGCGATTTAAGCAGGCTACCTATAAGCATGTATTTTGACAGGCAATGAATGAAGTATTTGCACCGCTTCCAATGTGACTCTGACAAAACACTCCATTGTAAATAAATTTTTTTCTGGATTTCTATGTACATTTAAGGATAAAACGTCTTCCTGTTGGTCTTGCGCAAATGAAATTAGCAAAACACTCTACAATGTCATACCCAGCATTACCAAGCCACCACCTAGGACAAGCAATCAAATAAAAGCGACGTTTGATAAAGCATTTTATTTGATCTAGAATAGAAATCAGCATTAGTTGGCATAACCATGACAGGTATGAGCTCCTGCATTCCGGTACCAGTATTACAAAATTATGTCATGCCATCAGCGCATGTATAAGGATTTGATTGTGCCAATCTTTACACATATTTACAACTTCTTCGCATAATTCAAATTATAAATCATTCATGAAAAGATTAACCAGATAAGGCGATAGTTCACTTCGATACCAACTGCCTAAAACAATGCAAAAGGACGAACATTCTTGAGCATTCCACCTTACCGCTTCTAGAAAAGAGCTCTATCAGGTGTATAAAATAGTTCATGTGCCACAACTGATGTTCTGCACAGTTGGTGGAAAAACCCAGTTCGACAAAAGCGGCCAAAGCACTTTCCGGTGCCTAGGCAGCAGAACACTGTACCTCTCTTCTCTTTAAGGAGTGAATTTATGTCATTCAAAAAAGCTATATATTCATTACCCCATCCTTTATGAATCTCAACTGAGTATTTAAGTCATTATAATCGACACGTAACATAAAACTTCCAACTGATTTAAAATATATACACGATAATGTGATCAGTATACAACTACTGACCTGATTGGGATTAAGCATCAATTTTGTCAACAAAACAGGTACAATAATGCCGACTTGAAAACAAAAAGTACCAGTATATTTGCTCAGTATTATATATTAGAATACAGTGAAGATTAATTACAGAAAGTATGACTTTTTACCATATGCCAGATGCTCGCTGTCAAAGCTGGGTGAACAATTTTGTTTTTTTTTTGATAATGTATCATGTCACTCGCCTGATTCCAAGTAACAGTAACAATTATCCTTTTATCAGTAGTATCATGATAAATCTTTTAGCAGTGTTAAATTTTATCAGATAAGTAGAAGTAGAAAGCTATTTTGTTCACAACCACCCATGACATCATTATGAAAAAGTACCAAACTGTTTGCGCCTAATGTAGAATTGACTTTTTCCTTTGTTTCTTTCTGACTGTGTTGCAAAATCCAGTCGTGTTCTTAGAATGTTGCAAAGTTTTTACAGTATTAAGTCATCGACACCGTCAATTTGCTTCCTTATTTTCCACCTAAGCAACATCTGACCCCTTCATACCACTTTCCAGTTTCTCTACTGTGAGTCGTCCATATTTGAACTAGAGATGCCACCTATACTCATATGGTAGACAGAGCAAATAATTAACAATCGCTGTCATCTGGTACTGAGTCACTAATCAAATGCCTCTCCACTTAGTTGCTTATCAGTGATAAAGCTGGACTGCATGCGTGGCTGAACATACAGCTACTTTTTCCTGGGACAAAGGTTAAATATGCAGCATGAACATTTTAGCATTCGTTGAGTACAATTAAACACAAAGCAACATGTTTAACATCAAAATACCAGAACAGGTATGTTCTACCTGTTTTGTTTTTTGTTTGAGGACGATGCTTCTATAAACGTCAATGTCTAAGTAAAGCTCTACAGCATTTAATTACTTATTGAAATTATATTTTGATGCATTATTTAATGACACTGTACAAATCGGAGCGAGCAGTTAATAATCCGAAATTGTGCTTTCTCACTAAATCACAGAACAAAAGCAAAATATCCCACATTCTTGTGTTTTTTCAACTATCCAGATTTGTCCAATATTTCGATTCCCAGCAACCAACGATTATGCTTTCATTTAAACATGAATTTATTTGTTTAATGATTGCCAAGAGATCTTCAAAGCAGGGAATACCTATTGTATTACAATGATCACAGGAAATTATCATGAATAATTTGTATATTCAAAGTTCTTACGTGTTTAAAGTAAGGCAAAGTTGGGCTGTACATATTGTCAGAAGCGGAGTTCGAAAAGTCAGCTGAGCTGGGGGGGGGGGGAAGGGAAAGGTCAGGCAACACGTGCAATGTGGTGTACAAAATTGGCTCATCAGATTTTATGATTTTGCATGCCTTTGAAACGTGTCAACTTATTTAGACTATTTGTGCCAGCTCACAAGATTTAAAACCTATATCGATGCTAGATGTGGGTCCTGGATCGATTGCATGTAAAAGAAAACAATAAAAAAGGTAACAAGATGAAGAATACTCGTTAATATAGTGGCTTTACACATAAAGTCTACTCATACTCATTGGTTGCATAATCCGTTGTAAGGATGGCAGTATAAAACGTGTAAAAATTAATACTCATTATGTTTCTTAGGTGTTTTCCATGTAATTTTCTTTGTTAAGCAGTTATACTTTATACAGAGGGGTGTAATGACATTCATTTGCCACATTACTTTGCGTTGGCCCAACAGTTCAAGTAGTTCAACTTATGTCTGCCATTTTCAATCAGTTTATGTAACGTCACACAGATGCACAACAGATGAAACAATGCATTTAATACTGTGTAGGTGTTGCAGAAATTCGAGAAAAAAGTTTTACTTTAGAATACTCGAGTGAAAAATCTAGTTGAATCTTGTCAGTTTAAAAAGTGCAAAAGTTGGACCCTAAAATTCAGAAAGTAAATGGACTTCACGTCACTTTTCATCTGTTCTACACAGCACAGGCCCCGCTCTATATGTATTGTAGCTACGTGTAGGGCCGTATTTACATCTCTGATAGAATACATTTATCTGTGTGTGTGACTGCTCTGTCTAACTAAAAGTTATCTTTTACCCTGGACCTATACCTGTCGTATAAGCCTCATTTTTACTAGAAAAGAGAGCATGTCATTACGTGGGTAAGTAGGTCAAGACATCATTTTCGCAGCAGGTACAAAGCGTCTGACAGTGTTGGTTGAAACCATGTCTAGCATTCATAATACAGCACCAATTGTGATGAATTTTATGTGTCATTTCAAAATTCAGTTTTCAGTACAGATCTTATCAGTGCTAAAATGCCTTAAATTTTACTTAACGACACTGCAAAGCTCTCTGTAATGTTATCTGTGCCCCTGTGTTGACTTATTCCCCACTGAACAGTGTAACATTCCAGACACATGCCTATAATGATGGTGGTGATGCTTATCATGCAAAATCTTTCCTAATGAATTGTGCAATTTATATGTGCACCTGGGTTGACTTTATCAACACTTTACGATGACTGTGAACATTCCACAGACACATTTGTTTAATTCTATTTATTAATGGCTTCATGTGTGTTAACCTTATCTTTTGATGAGTATTGTGGCATTTCCGGTTCAAACTGCTTTATAGTGACTTTATAATGTTGATCCCTATTATGTATGGAACACCTGTTGACCATATCAGTATGGCACGAAAGGTTTAATTAGTGTTACGTCATTTACCAATTAAAACCAGATTTTAAAGCATACCACGCCTGTGGGCTATCTATATTTAGATCTCATGGGAATCCCTGTCATCTATTTTAAGACCCTGTGGTAGTTTTTACAAATAATTTTATCTGATCTTAAGCTTCATCCGAAAATTAGAAATCAGTGTGGTTTGGGCTCTAAACTACTTATTCTTTGGCTCAATATTTAATCAAACCCTGAACAATAGGCCAATATATGTTTTTGGTGACAATATTCTTTTTAAGAATGAGGCTTTGGTCTAGTGGATATGTGTGTTTCCCATTTAAGCTGGGTGACTGGTGCCAAAGGTTGCAGGTTAGACTCCCGCTCGTTCCAAACATGAATATAAATATAAATATAAATATATATATATATATATATATATATATATATATATATATATATATATATATATATATATATATATATATATATATATATATATATATAAAATTACGGATTTATAGATTCATTTCATTAAATCATCCTTGATTTAATCCAGGATTAAAATATGGATTAAATCAAGATTGATTTAATACAATAAAAACTTCAACTCCACAGTTCGTATTACAGTGGAAGACAAAGATTAATTAATCCTGCAAGTTCAGCTCAAATATTAGGCAAACGATTCTTTAGTTCAAGGCCCAAAGCACATTGACTTTCATTTTAGAATTAAATTCAGGATCAGATAAAAGTCTTTGTGAATACAGCCGCAGGTGATTAATTTTCGATTATTTCATAATTTCCTGTAGAATGTGGCACCAAACAACCAATCAGAGTAGTCAGGAGTAAAACTACTGATGCCAAACAATGAAAACTTATAACAAGATTATATACCAAATTACAGGATGAAACGTCTAGATTCTGCTATAACTGTCTGAATAGCCTCAAAGACATGTGGATGTATCGCACAAATAGAAATTGTTAATTTCATTTAGTCAGTCAATCACGCACACACTTGCAACTTGTTACTAAAGAGGGGCGATGGCATGATTACTAAAGATTACATCTCGTAAATGTGAGATTGGAGATGTCAGAAGTTTGTTAGCGATAATTTTTTGTTCAACTGGTCAAATTTGTTTGTTTTGTTTATTTTTAGACATGTCATTCTTTTATTCAAGTCACATAGCCCATGCACTTAGACTGTAGATTAAAAACAAGATCCCAGTTATGAATTATATTACCTTAGCGAGTTTGAGCTTAGAGTTTCCTAATACTTTACTATTTGACTATAATTCTGCCAGTGCACTCAGGAGTGCAAAAGGGATGCACGTTAAAAAACTGCTAATATGATCGCTCAGAGCATAAATCAAAAAACAAAAACAAAAACAAAAACAAAAATTCTATTGCTCTCATATAAAGCACGGATTAACAAAAATAAATGAAATAACTACAACGTTCTACAACCTGTTTGGCAGTTCTTACTTCATTTTCCTTTACAATACTACCCTACCTTTCTTCAATTATATTTCAATCCTATCGTAGTCAGAGCTGCTACCCCACCCCTCTTCAATCGTACTTCAACCGTACCACAGTCAGAGCTACTACCCTACCCCTCTTCAATCGTACTTTAACCGTATAGTGGTCAGAGCAAACGTTTTTCATATGTCGATATCCAGGTTAGAACAGATAAAGAATACATTTCCCTTAATCCTTGAGCATGGCGGACATTACCGTGTATTTTCAAATATACCTTTAACCACTTGATTATTACTGTTATATCCAGCCAGAAACTCTTTCATGCATCCCTTATGAAAATTATTTGACATGGTGGTCTATCGGATATATGTGGCTATAGATTACAATGGGCTCTCTCAGGCCAATACCCAATTCCTCTAATGCCTTCCGTAATGCTATTATATATATAAGATTTTCTATGTCCATGTCATATGAGGCACAAAACTAAGAACCATACAGTACCATACTCTGACAAGCAAGTTCATTGTGTCAGATTTAGTACCTCTGAAGTCAGAGGGAAAAAACTGTTGACCTCAGCATTAAAATGTTCAACTATAGTTTCACCATATTGACATTATTGTTGCATGTAATGCTATGATCAAAATAGTTCATCTCTATGAACACATCTAACCTCTGGCTATTAACATACCCATGCGGCCTGTTGTGCATGTTTTGCATAATGAATGAGATCGCTGGCTTAGGATTTCAGTAGCCATTGCAAAGGACTTTGATCTTATCACTTTATTTTAGAATATTCAACATGCCCCCTCCCCCCCCCAAAAAAAAATAAATAAAAAACAAAAACAAAACATAATTATTGTTTTGCACTGAGTCCGAGGAAAAACCAATCTTTGAGTTTTTGTCATAAATAAATATTATTTTTTTAGGAGAGATCATTATTTGCGATGTTATGTATAATACACCACCCGATGAATACTTGTATTCTATTCTATTTGGCTACAGCTGCGTATTTTATCAGGTCAATATCTGGATCAATATCTTGCCTGTCAAGAAGAACCGATTGTGTACATTGGTGAGTCTATTTTCAAACAGATTCAATTCAATCATTAAGGAGTATCTGTTGATGTTTGCACTTCCCTTTTTCGCAGGTTTGGCCTTTGCGTGCAGTTTGTGTATGAGTTTGCTTTCTTTCTTTGTTTCTTGTCAGTTTTGCTTCACGCACAATAAGCTAATACTTGACGACGTTTGATCTGTTTAATCATCATTATATTGAAGTAAAATCAGACAGAAGGTAAGTCTAGTAATAACATCAGTGGCATTGATGACAGTGGTATTTGATGATGATGATGATGATGATGATGATGATGATGATGATGATGATGATGATGATGATGATGATGATGATGATGATGATGATGATGATGATGATGATGGCCAATACACAAAATTGAAGTGTGGATTGAAGAATACCTTCACTGCTATTTTGCAAGAAGGTGTCATTCCAACTTTAATTTACATGATTGTGCTTTCAGCCCACCCACCCAACAGTGACTAAAAACTGACATATTTTAATTCATGTAAATTATGGTCAATAAACAAAATTGAAGTGTGCAATAATGTGGTGAATACGTTTAATCATTTGTAATGAGCTGTGTATTTGTGCTATATGAACATCCGGTGAACCATGACTGGAAATTGTAGCATTTCTGTTCATGCTATTTGACGTAAATACACGAAAATAGTGTTAAATTTAAGTCCGGACTACTTAATATAATTCTACCGGCAATTCATCGGAACGTGAAGACTTCACATTTCCTACTGGCATAACAACTAACATAATTTCGTCTGTTATAATTTTTTCCTCTAACTGGTGCTTTCGTTCTTCTGGCAGTTTTAGGGCAGATTCATCTTGCGGATAAAAGATAAGGTCATCATTTTCCATAACATAATATTCTCTATTTTTACTTTTTGTATAATTTAGAATCAATTTTATTTTCTTCTTATAAAATTTCTTTAAAATCATATGTATCATATGTAATATTGTTATTTATTCTTAAATTGTTCTATTTTCTATTTCTTTTTTCCAAGTTAAAAAAAAACATAGATTTTTCGCTTTCTGCATACCATTGGGTTTTGCAACTCATATTGCCCCTTCAACTTTATAATCCATCAATTCTTCCAATTCTTATGTAGTTTTTAGTATCTTATTTTTATTTGATCACTGGAGTCACCAATGTATTTATTTTTCAGAAGTTTTTGTTTATCTTCTAGTTCTGTTAAATTGTCGTTCCTTTTTTTTTTTTTTGGCAAGTGTAAGATGAATGTTCAATGGAAGTTCCATTTTAACTATTTCCCATAATAAATTAAGGTTTAATCCTGCATTTGGTTCACTTGCATGGTACATGGTATCCATAATTTCCTGGACATAATCTATTCCTTAAGCAACATCAAAGTCAACTTTCAGTAACCAGAACCTCTTTTCTGTGGAGCTATTTATACTGATAAGGTTTTTGCCGAATAGTCGGATCTAAACCCTGGTATGCTATGACAATCTTTAATTAGCTCTTCAAGACCAAACAGTCAGTAACCATTACTTACCAGGATCGATATCTAAAATCAGTTCAGCTTCAAATCTGTCAGAATATGACAAGTACATATGAACATTATCAATTACATACAAGTTCTGAATATTGATCAAGCTGTACATCTGCCATCAAACTCCAAACAGACAACATCCACAAATAATAATGACTGTCTTGAAAAAATAGAAACGGACAACACTTTTCAACGATGCAAAAGAGACTGCACCAAATTCCGTGCAATCAAGATTGAACCATGACCAAAATCGCCTGCCATCCAATACGCCATGTCGAAATCCAATTACATCAGGACAGACATACACCAAAGATAAATAAAGTATAGAGGAATACCTCTCTCTCGTAAATTGACACAGGTACTGAAAGTTAATAGTAGCTTAAATCGATTTTATGCATACAACTCTCAATTTTATGAGATATTTTGGTCCATACATATACCATTATAAATTGCTGAGGATAATTAATACTCCTTCACAACCACACTTAAACAAATTTTCAAATCCGCCTGACATTTGCGGAATAATGCTCATTTTTATCTGAACATTTCAAAAACATTGTTTTTTTCAACTTCATTTTTAAATATTCTTTTTCTATCAGTTTATCAAAAAGAAGTGTTTGGCGGAATTGGAAGTTGTGAAAATTAGTGCATTACCAGCAAATGCAATCAACCGTGACACATAGACGGTGTAAGCAGGCCCACCAAAATATTGCTATCCATGCGAAGGTAATCAATATTAAATTGGAGTTGATCCGGTTTGTCATACAGTTTAAACTGTAATCAATCATCATCATTAAACATCCTGTAAGTGTACATGTTCATCAAAAAACATGATGTCCAATGTCGATAAAAAATGTTGATTTTTTTTCTAAAATAGTGTCTGCTGACACATTTATATTTTTATGTGTAGCTGAGGTTTAATTTCTGTTAAAGCCTTATGATAAAACCATTTACATATATGATTTTCTTGCCTTTCTCCAAACAATGTTATTTTATTTACAATATTTTGCACCTTTAGATACGAGTTGACACAGTACCTACTGTGGTATGATTAAAAAAATCACCTGTAGTAACCTGACGATGACGTCCAGAAACAAACCAAAAATAATGACATGGATAAGGATATGATCCTCTCATGTAATGATCAAGTACAAAGTCACCAACAGTTTTATTATGGCTAAATATCTTGGGTTGGGTGATTGTGAAGTATTCATATGAACGTTTAGAAACATTGGTATGCAGATAGGGCGGTTTACATAATTATACCTTTCTATGCAAAATATTTGAAAAAGTTTAGTATCAATTCCTCTATCAAATCATGTCAATTTGATGAAAACTTGTTTTGGTGTTTTTCTTCATAGTTGCTGATTTAAAAGGTTTTCTGTTAAGATATATCCTTGATAATATGTTACAAAATGTCATTAAACTGTTTTTTTAGCAATGATTTTTTAACATCTTTTTTCAAGTTGTGAAATGGTGGCAGATACCCAGATGAAGAGCAGTAGGTTGACCAAGTATATCCTTTAGAAATTTAGATGAAACATGAGAGTGTACAAATCTATAAGAGCATTAACGATAACCATGTGAACGATCTTGTCTTGCCTGAGCATTCACCAACAGTGCCAAAGAACCTATTTATTAGTTTTGTACTTGAAACATTTCCTACCCCCTTTTTTTGAAATAAGTTCAACAATACAATTATGTTCTTATTTTGAAAAATGTCTGCCTGGAATTCCCTCTCTTTTCCGAACGGTCTTTCAGTGACCACTGATCTGTTGTTGTGGCATGTCCATAGAATCGTCAGCCACCATTAATGTAACCTAAAATTCATTAAAATTGAAAATACATAGGACTTAAAAGGTCGTCATAGGGCTGCCTTAACACTCAGCTTCAGCAGGGCACTTGTACACCTATCATTATTCGTCTATTATTATGTTGGTTTAGGCCCATAATCATTATACACTATGTGCTATGCTGTAATCGTCAGCCACAGTCAGTGTAACCTATGACTTATGGAAACCAAGGCTTACATTTTCAGCTCTCGAGTCAAAGCTGCAGCAAATGAAGGCACTGAAATGGAACCAATGACTGCAATTGAACAGGATCAATCTGCTGCTTCAGATGGCAATTTATGTATTGTGTCCTTTTGATGTGACTATAACTCCGGGGCCGCATTGGCACACCTGTGTGTTAACTGGAATCACGAGACAACATCACACCACTATCATTATCACATTGTGTCCGCCAACAACCTCAGTGCATATCTGGAGTCATGACAACCTCTGGTCCCTGTAACCTTTTTGGCCAGGATCTTTACGTTTACAGACCTTGGGTTCAAGACTGAAAGGGGTGAAAAAGGGGTGTGGATATGTCCTCACATTTTGCTGTATTTATCAACTTGTCCGGTGCTAAAGAGGAGTCATCCACGTGCTGCATATGAGCAATACTGGCGACTTTTGTTTAAGTCTTAATGGAGTGACGCAGCTCTATCAGCCCTTACACCTCCTTTGAATTTTTAACAACACGCTTCCATGCCTCATAGTATGGTGGTGATGCTCTAATTACTCTAGCCAGGCTGACAGAATACCAATAGCCTCGGCCCGATGCGTTTCAATTGGGCTGCTTATAATGCGCACCAGACTATAATTACTTTTATATATCAAGAATGGACATCCTTGTGTAAATGTACCTAAGTACAAGAAATGATGGTCTATCAGCCCTTTACGCCAAAATAATGCTCATGTCCGTACATAATATTACAACTGTTACTGGATCCATCATTACTTCCCTGAACATTCTGTTTTCCCTTAATTTCAAACCATGTCACACTAAAGTTTGAGTGTAAAGTGGGCCGGGGGATATGTAATAAACTGCCCTTGAAGCCAGTTTAATTCATTTTAATTTTGTTTACTTTTAGTTTTTGAATAGATTAAGATTATAATTTGGTGATTTGATACAGATTCAAACATCTTACTTGTTTATTTTAGTAGTGGACTGACATCACTTAACATCAATCAATGTAATGTACATGTCACTTTTTAGCTGTATTTTATGCCATGCGGGCATAAAATGCAGTCCCAATAGGATCCCAAATTTTTCCTCCTATTTTAATCTCATCAAAGTAGTCAGAACTAATTTGTAACAACAGAAACAGCAAGAACTTCATTATACATCGCTGCGGCATTTCAACCCACACTCTTGCTCCTCCTTATAATCATTTTCTTAATTTGCTCATATAAATGTTTATTGTGTCACATGACTTTGGACGAATATTGTCTTTAACATCTTGGGGTTCTTTCATAAGAGGTGAGGCTTAGCGGACATTGGCTTAATTTCCAGTGAACACAACACAACTCGATGAGAAGCACAACTTTACGGCTTTACAACGTGACAATATGCCATTGTTATCAATGTAAAATTCGCTTTAACACCTTATTCTGAGGAAAAAAATCTAAAAAAAGAAACAGATAAGATAGATTTATTTTTGGCCGAACGGTAAATGTTTAAGAACTTTACAATGAAACAGATTAATAAACCTCTGTAAAGTCTATAGGAACCCGCCCAATAATGTAAAAAACGCAACTTAGACAACTCCTAAAAAATATGATTAAATAAAATGATTGAGCGGGAAGGATGGGCGGGAAAGCTCAAAAATGTGTGCTGACCGATCGGCCACCACCAGGAAACTGACACCACGAAATACACCAAAGACTGAAAAAAAATATATCACCGTAAAAAGATCACGTGATCTTTTGTAAAAAAATAATAACAGATAAAAAATAGATAAATAAATAAATAAATAAACAAATAAATGGATAAATGAATAAATAAATAAATAAATAAATAAATAAATAAATAAATAAATAAATAAATAAATAAATAAATAAATAAATAAATAAATAAATAAACATTAGCAGAAAATAACATGCCAATCAAAAGTAACACCCCTGTGTTACCGAGAACAACTTATCAGGATGTTGTAAAAATCCCTGCTGGAATGCTGACAAATAAATCTGTACAACCTAAGTATAAAAGTATGCCAGAACAATGCGATTTTTTATGTCAAAATATACGATTAAGCCAGCCAAACATCGTAAGATATGTCTGTATACATACCCGTGTAATACAATCATAATGTATCATCATTGTTTTCACATAATTCACTGCCTCCTTGGCCATAGCTTTTTGTGGTTATGCTCTAGCAAGGCCCTGCTGCGCAATTAATGAGACTGTACCTGCGTCCTGGCTGATTTTAGTGATATGCGTGCAAAAACTCAACCAAGCAATGTTTTAAGGTAGCGGAGGGGATTGAGCTATAACGGCAAAATCGTGACCCGACAGAAAATGATTTTTTTTTTCATTTCCGTAAAGTTTGGCACTTTAACTATCTTGTCACCAAACATGAATACTAAAAAAGCAAAATTTATATGATAAAAAAGGGAAAAAACATGATCATGTTTTAGCTGGCTGCAGCATGAGCATGTCTGTTTACAAATGTATGCTAATTAGTTTGGATAGCAGTAGGCTGCTTCTCACAATCCAGGACCGTAGCAACGACAAGCGACCAACTGTGACATTTTGAGGTGCGCTGCTAGTATAGACACATTTGTTTTACATGGATTGTGAAGGAAGTCAAGCTGACTTATCGAGTCACTCTCCATGGCACATATGTTAGCGTATACTTCCTACCTTGCCTGGTGGAGGAAACCGAAGAACTCGGAGAAAACCACCGTGCACGGTTAAAGTGGTAGGAACTTTTTCCACATGCTGCCCAGGACGAGAATCGAACCCGGGTCGCAGAGGTGAAAGGCGAGCGTCTTACCGCTCAGCCAACCGTGCTACCAATTCTTGTATAAACTGCTTGACAAGATTAGGACTCATTAATTGGTTTGTTGTGGTGATCAAATGGCCCTGTAGATAATTAAATCGAAGGGCTCATGTTTTCCTTCTCAGAGTGTGCTTAAAAAAAAAAAAAAAGGGAACATAAAAGGTTGCGATTGTCAAAACGGCACCTGGCGATGGACGTGAGCCTCAGTGTGTTTTCAATGAAGGCGATTTCACCCTATGCGTAAATCGTTACTCAGAATCATGGCATTGTATACATTATAAAGGCTTACAACCCTTTCTACATTCTTGCCCTATCCAAGACCAATTTGCTTTTAATGTTTACTGGCAAAAAATACACATGACGATCGAGGAATCCTAACACTGGACCACTTGGCTATAAATATGCCGCATACTATAAAAGCGGGGATTCGATTCAACGTAAATAATTATATCTGCCTTCAATAATCATATGTGCCTTTACCTGAATGTGAAACGGCGAATAGCATTAAATGATAACCTTGAAGTAAATTTATATGAAGCACACGCCTGCACTAAAACTGGTATCGTCTGTAGCGCTGTCGCATTTTGTGGACCTGGAAGACTGGCACATTGCACATGCACGGACTTGCCCACTCCATACGGGGGTGTTTCGAAGTACACTGAGCGAGGGGACAGAAAAAAAAAGCTTTAACAATTTGACCATCAGGGGGATAAAAAAATCAGATTACTGTTCAATGACTGCGAAAAGCGACTCTGCACTCTGCTTTTAGCTGGTTGATCGGTCATATAAAATTATTTTTTCTCACTGTGCGCGGCATGTTCCGAATCCACTCGCCCGCACTCACCCATCAGGAAGTTTCGGTTTTGTGTCTGGATCAGTTTATTGCAGTTCAAGGGTGAGCCAACTATCTTTCAGTGGGCTAGTTATCTCCACAAAATAAAAATATGTTACATGAGTGGCAAGGTTTCGAATGGCAATACGCGAGAAAAACATGGCAAAGTGAATGGCATTCTTTATCACAAGGAAGGTGCTAATGTGTGAAGGAACCAATGAAAGAGGCTTGGCGTATTCTATTGTGCTCCCGGCAACAACAAAAAAAAAAAAAAAAAAAAAAAAAAAAAAACCGAAAAAACAAAAACAAACAAAAACAAAAACAAAAACGCACAAGCCAAGGCCACGAAGAAAACACTCCCTCACGATGCCCATCCCTTTCTCAATTTTGTGGGAATTGGAAACTTTCTTGACTGCCAGACAGACTTGCTCTGCGTAATTGTTAAATTGCGCTTGAAGTGCGTATCGCCAGGTAAGCAAACACAGTCCGTCTTGGCAGGCAACAAAGTTTTACCCTTGCGCACGAAGTGTAGCGTCATCACCTTACATCTGAGCGTGGTCTGATGCATTAGGCCTATATTGATCTATGTGACCGTCAGGGTCTGATCAGAGACTACTTCAGCAAATCAATGGATTAGGTAGTCTGGTTATTCAATCAAGCAATACAGTTTCATCACCAATACAACGTTGAAACTAATGGATTCTCAACACATATAAAACGTTCGCTTTGATTTTTGTTTTTTTTTTGTTTGTTTGTTTTTGTTTTTGTTTTTTTTTTTTGTTTTTGTTTCTTCTTTGAAGTATAATTTATCCTGGGAGTGTTTGTTTATCAGTAAGAAGACTATTGTCTTGAATGTTACGTCACGATCATCGATGTTGACCGCCTATCTAGCATTTGTGAGCTACATTCAGAACGACATAGACCTCTCTCCATCAAGACCAAGCAATCTCACTTTACAAAATGCCAAAAGCCAAGAGACAAAGCAAGACACATAGCCGTCAGCGCCAAGCTAAGCAGCAACGTGATCGTGGCATGTCGATTTTTCCAACTTTCTTTTCGGTAAGGTCACAAGTAGTCCAAGACACTGAATGGCGTTCCATCAATGCCGTTAATAAAGCCATGTTGTTCTTTGATCCAAGGTGATGAGAAGTGAGTGAGCAACTCCTGCCTACCGGGCAGCCTTCTGAGTAGAGCAAGCTGTGAAACTGCAACCCGTTTGTTCAAGCGGCGCCACATGCAAACAATGTTGCTAGGGTCAAGGTGATGGCACCTTCGGATCACGTGGCTAATCCGCTTTCGAATCCCCCTTTGAAGCTGTCCCATTCGCGTGGAAACCCGGCTGACAAGCTTTCGAGTCTGGCTGCATCTGATGTCATTCGGGTACATAACTGCTTTTTAAAGCCAATTAACATCATTGTATGTTGGAAACTATGCATCAAAGATGTTGATTGACTTTTCTTCGAAGTACTGAGACCAAAACGGGCCGAATTTGGAAAGCTGTTTTGTCATTATGGCCAACAATGTGCGAAAAAAGGGCCTCAAATCTTTCAACGCCGATTTCTCGGAATTAAATTTTCTGCTTATGAATCAATTTTGCGGACAGCGCCAATAAAAAGCTAATTGATCGATCTGCTTCAAATAATCGTCTTTTGAAAGATAAATATATTATCTGGGAACCGTTTTTTTTTTGTTTTTCCGTCAGATGTCCCCTTCCGAGACCTTTGTAGCTCACAAAGTGAAGTAACTGTTGATGTTTAAAATGACGATCAAAGAATTCGATAATTCTGTTATTATGTATTTTATTTGTAAACAAAAAATACGGTTCCTGCATATTGGTCTATACTTTAATTTTACATAGGTAATACACTTTTGCATCGATTATTTTTAAAGGAAATGCTGACAAAATGTCAAATCTGATACTGTCTTGTAAACGGGCGTATTAGACCCTTGAAAATTATCGTATCGATATGAAACTTTTTTCTAACAAATACAGATGTCTGAACAATGAATGAAATGTATGGTTTTGTGGGTGAAATGTGAAACATAGTTCATCTGTGCAACGTCAAAGTCGCGGGACCGCTGCGCGCGGCTCAATCCCCTCCGCTGCCTTAAATTAATGAACTATGAATAACACAATGAGACACAAAACAAGTTTCGACCGGGCAAGGCTAAACCAGGAAGTATAATCAGGGACGTGTTATAACACGTCCCTGGTATAATAGACAAGGCCGTACCTGAACGCATAAAGTACACACCTTGGTTGCCATCCCAACATGCAGTAGCCATGTATTTCACAATCATTATCATAGCTCCCGTTGTCTGCTGCTGTGTTCATGCTTTCACAGAGTGTTCGCAATCAGAATGTTTACAGCGTTTGGCTTAGAAGCCAACTATGCTGGTACAACATACAAATAAACTTACAGCAAAGATACAAATTAATGGCGCATTATTTTACGTCTTGGCGCTGCCTGCAGATCTTGTAACTTTGTAGCATGTCGCGCAGCAATAGCATTTCGTGATGCACAAACAGAACAGGAAAACGCACACATGTTTGGATCAATATTTTGTTTTGGTGTGATGTTGATCAGTTTGCAAAATACGCATAGGAGCCTATTAAATAAGGATGCGTGCCGTTTCTCTTCAATTCAATTCGAAATGTTTATTTAAACACAACAACACAGTACAGCACCCCGAAAAGCCTTCCCTGAACAAGCATTCATTGCTGACCCACACCAAGTATACAAGAAATGGCCATACACTGACAGCCAGAGTGTTCACAAAAATAATCTGCACATACCGTCATACCATCATTCAAATTCCAGAGGAAATGCATCCATAACTTGCGCTCCCATTGACCGAATCCTCCTGTTTACATGTCAATGGCAATGGACACTATGATGTTCGATGTGCCATGCAGTCCATGACATACTTGTCATTGTGGTCATGCGCAAATATAAGACTGCAACACGCCTGCGTGTATGGGAACAACATTATAAAGATGAAGTCAAAGTATGGATAACTTTACAGAAACAAACTTGGCATTTAGCTACAAATGTTTAAAATAATGAAATCCATGTAAATCGTAGATTCTGTCCTGAAATATTTTTTTTAAGGAATTCAACATTGCCGTACGTACAACATTTAAAGATACTGATGTCCAGTTGACATAGTCTCTTCGATGGACAGACTCAATTGCTAAATCTATAGTCACCGACCATCAGATTAATGCATGAATGTTTTAATGTCTGTGTGCCAACACAGACATAGTTTTTTTAATTTTTTTTATTTCTTTCTTTCTTCTTTCTTTCTTTCTTTCTTTATTTACAGGCAAATTTGTCCGACATTTCATTTGAAAAGTATTACGCGTAGAAACTCCAAACTTGGCACAATTATACCTCTATAGATGGAATTTTGCCTTTTTTTTAATAACAGGTCATGCTTTTTTATATTATGCAAATGAGGACCAGTTAAAGTTTTAAATCATCAATATCTGATATGCTATAGTAGATGTGGTTCCGTGTGTATAGGAGTTAGATCATAGCAAGGCAAAGGCCATCTGAAATAAATACCAAGGCCATATCAAGGTCAAAGGTCATGTCAAGGTCAAAGGCCAAGTTAAGATCAAAATGTCATTTTTAAAGGTCAATGTCCACTTCAGGTAGAGATAGAGATCATCTCAAGGGCAAAGGTCATTCCAAAGTCAAAGGCCACTTTCGATTGTGGCTTTCTTCTAGCCGTAACATGGTCAAATTTTCTCCAATTTTGACCATTTTGGGCTCAATTGTAACTATTGTAACATTGCACATTTTATTAGCTTACATGTGACCCCCTAACGGTCAAAGGTCAATGTCATTTGGACCTTTCACAGTTTCACCCAGCCATGACTCGGCCAACCTCCATCTAATTCTAATCGTGTTGGCCATAAATTGTGGGTATTGTAACACTCTACATTTTTGAAATTTACATGTGACCTCTAAAGGTCAAAGGTCTAG
The DNA here is from genome assembly GCA_964020975.1 of Hermodice carunculata. Taxonomy (NCBI): domain Eukaryota; kingdom Metazoa; phylum Annelida; class Polychaeta; order Eunicida; family Amphinomidae; genus Hermodice; species Hermodice carunculata. The sequence continues at coordinate 11,429,268 of OZ026621.1, read as the reverse complement.
GTTATTCGCACTTTGAATTTTCATCGAGCAATAAGCTTAATGGAACATGAAGTAAAAAAGGACAAGATTGTAGCATTTAATATTTACAACTTTTGAAGGCACACAGGTAGATTTGCTTTGAAGCAAATCTTCTTTTCTAGTTTTCTATACTTTTTTACATATGGGACCTGTATATATAGCTTTTCCCAGCCACTGCTCAGATTGCATCCAGAAATCTTTATAGAATGTGATTTCGAGAAATATACACAGGGCATTAGATATGCAGACGACGGTTTGTAATTTAATTATATACATTGTGTTAGAGTATGTATCACCAATTTTCGACAGTAAATGAACAATATTTTCACTCCCTGCTTATGCTAACTAGGATCTATCCACGGGGCGGGGGGGGGGGGGCACAGGGGTCTTTATTAAAGGCAACAAGTTCGGGGATTCACTTAGGTGTGGGGAATACTGATAAGCGTGGGCATCAGTGCTCAGCATTCCTGCCAAAACTTCAGTCAAGGTTGAACCCACCTGCATAGCAGATCTATGTTGGAATGTCAGCCAAGTTTTCCATATTGAAGTTGCCAGAGCACCCCCCCCCCCCAAAAAAAAAAGTGTAAGTAGCCTTAGAAGCTTATATGAATACTCCACGATCACCCACATGAACGTCGTAATGCTCTTTAACTACTGGAAAACATTGATACCTTATCCAAGGCAAGTACTCAGGTGTTCTTTTTTGATATCGTCTCAAGAGCTACAAGTTATGTTCCAAATCGCCAGTGCAAACTGGAGATGATGTGCAAGAATGAAAATGATTCATATCTTAAGTTTATAGATCTGGTATCTTTCGTTGAAACAAACTAGGATGAGTTTTCCGATCCAGTCATAGGAGAGAATGAACGTGTGTTTAGGTACCACAGAAATAAGCAAGTTATGTCACTTGATACACAAGTATGTCCTACCGAGGATCTGCAGGATCATACTGTTGGATGTAGTCCAGGGATAGATTCCGTGTGACAGGCCTCAGTCAGTGCAAAAAATGTTTCTACAATAGGCAGACAGTTACGTGTTCTTAGTTTGAGCTCTGATAGGAGACACCAATATTCCCCCTGTAAATTATGTGGCGGATTTCATTTTATCACAACATATGATGATTTCCGCAAAATGACAGTTTGTGATCGTCCAGCGTCTGTCAATGTTTATGACCTTTGTTACAATTGCTTGTGTAGCAACCACAAAACTTTCGAGTATCTAAACAAAAAAAAGGATGTTTTTTTGGGCCAAGAAAAGCATACAACTTATCTTCATGTGCACAAAGCTTCAGCGTCATGCGCTACTGAAGTAAGTGAGTGCTTAATGCCCATTATAAAGGTCAAAATAAATGATGCTTTGTGGATCAGCGCAGGGTTAGACAACTTGGTTCGTCAAGTTTCGCTAGTAAAGGTCTTGCTGATAGTCTGAACTTAAAAGGTACAGATGTGCATTATTTGTTAAAGTCAATGTATGGCGTTACACCCACTATGTCCAAGCAAGTAGAGTTCACGGTTTCGTCACGGTCAGGTCAGGAGAGTGTACGTATGTCCGGGGTTAAAGTAGTGTCAGTCATCTGATTTCTCTGTATTGAACACGTTTGTCAGTCCTGTGTCCTCAAGTGACCATTTGCTACGTAATGAAATAGTATAAGACACACTTACTTTAAATAGTGCAACTATACCTCATTCTGACAAAAGCAAATTGTGGGAAATTGATAATGGACCATTCAATGAGACTTCTCTGTCTGTTGACAACAACAGAGTTCTTGAACATGTGAAATAGTTGGTGGTCATTAAGCCACTTCCTCACAACCTTCCTGTTGTAGTTAAACATTTAGACAATTTTGTCAAACGTCTCACTAAAATCTAATCTTTTGTCCAGGTATATCAAGAGATTACAAAGCTAATTGATTCAAAGTATACTGAAATCATACCTGATCATGCTTTGCAAGATTCTGATAAGGGTTTTTTATGTGCATCATCATGGTGTCATCAATCCAAATAAGCCAGGGAACTTGCGCATGGTGTTCGACTGTTCGGCCAAGTATGCTGGTCGTTCTAAAGAAATACATGAAATTTCAATTAGGTTCCGAATGTCGTGCATTAGGTGTGACATGGATGATAAAGAATGACGTACTTTGTTTCAATGTCTTAACTTTGCAACTCTCACTCGTCGAGTTATACTCAGTTTCGTAGCTTCAGTTTTTTTATCTGATTGTTCTTGTTTCAACTTGGATAGTTACATGTAAGTTGCGGTTACAACAGACTACCCCCTTGCAGCTAGACTGGGATAATTCTGTGCCCGAAACCCTTCATCCCAGATGAAAAATCATGGTATGATACCCTGTGTAAAAATTTGTGAAATGTCACTCTTCCTCCCTGTGTTAAGTGACCAAATTTTGATCGAGGTTATCAAGAATTTCATGCGTCCTGCGACTCAAGACAGGTTGCGTATGGTTCATCAATCCCGTATCCTGTCCTGTATGTTTTGTTTATGGTCATTATCTGTTTTGTATGTCTCCTGTATGTTTTGTTTATGTTCGTTATCTGTTTTGTATGTCTGGGGAATCTCCAGATTAATTACATTGTAAAACAGGATATACATTAAATTTTGGCAATCCAGATTAAAATTTATATATTTTTTACAATGCAAGAGTCTTTTGTCTCTGTACATATGAACCAGGAGCCAGCAGTGAGACCCCGGTGCTAACAGTTGTTGAAGTACGCGACTTTCTTTTTTGGAGAAAGAGGCCAATGTTGATTTAACTAACCTTAAGGGCGTAGTACACTTTTACGGCACTGTACACAGAAAATACGACTATACTTCAAACATGTCTATATGTACACTGGACTTCCTATATGAGGTTATATTAACTGTACACTTTCTGAAAGAATAAATTCAGATCAGGGTATTACAAAAAATGGAGTCTCTGTAAGTGTTGCAAAATTGAGTATTGATTGCTTAAGCTAAGTTGGCAAAAAAAAAGAAAATACCAAACATCGGTAACATTGTTTTCGCATGGGAAATAAAACATTACACTTCCAGCTGCAAAACTGTATTATAACGTTTGGAAAAGGGTTTAAGTTGAAAATTTACATAGTGTTTAAATTAATTCTCTAAAAAAGTTAAAATAACAAATAGAATAGAACTAAGCCCTTATTCAAAAGTAAAAATATGGATTAAGGGAATGTTACGTGCTCTTTGATTTGACACTTTAAAACTAGATTTGATTTTTATTTATTTATTTATTTACTTTTAATGCAATTTGAAATTTCGTGCAAATTTAAGAATTGAAATTAAAATTTAAATATTTCAAAAGCGATACTAAAATTTTACATTTAGAGCCAGAATGAAACTTGAAGTTACCTTTTCTTAAAAAAATAAAAAGAACTTTTAAGATTTAAAATTGTAACCATAGACAGAAATTAAACATTCTTAGATGGGAGTCATACAAAATGCTTATATTCTATCCGTTGAAACAGAGTTGTATTATTGTTACATGTAATATTGTGCATTATTGGTAAGGTCGAGGTTGTCAGGTAATGTGGACCGCACGGGCAATGACTGTTATGACTGTCACACGCACACCAAGGTTTTATAACATGCATCCTGAAAACCTATAAGGTGAAAGGAAAAAGTCAAGGGTGATGGGGAAAAGTTTGCATGGTTTAGTAACTTCCTTGGGCCTTGCCACTGATTGTTTGATAAGGTTACAAAACGTGTCAAACGCCCTTGTAGTAGAATGTAAAATGGTGGTTCTGGCATAGTTTTGAGAAGATGAATACTGTGGATACTATGGATACTCGAAGACGTCATAGTAATTAACACCTGTTAATCATAACGAACACAATGACGTAATAAGCATAATGAACACCGTACTCAACGCAATTCACGCCGGAATTAACGGAATTATAGATTAAAGTGACAGACGTAATTAGCACAACTGTTGTGATGCCCACCCCTTTGAATAGTAGCAGAACTCAACAAAACTGACAACAATGATATGACTTTAACAATAACAATATATTAACAATCAAAATCAGTACAATTTAGGTACACTTATCTCCACTGGTATTTCAACAGTCAAACAACCTTAGATAAATCCTAATACCTGGTGAGATTATCCACAGGTACGGACCGTCAGTTACAAGTCCTATGACAGGTGCAAAATGATCTGGTGCAAATCCCACAGAGGTACAGTTTCGGTTCAATGTGGTACTGAAAGGTGTGGTGCTGGTCTAATCCCACAGAGGTACAGTTTGGTTCCAATGTGGTACAATATACCAGTCCACTCAAAGATAATCTCCGCACTCCACAGGTAAAAAGTATAAATGGGTAGCACCAAATATACAAGTCCGCTCCAGGCACTGTCCACAGTTCAATGATACAATGGCTTGATGACAACACACAGCAGCTGTCAGATCCTTCAAAATTCTCTCTTCTCCTCTTCCCCAGGCAGGAAAATTCTGCTTTATATATAGAGAGCCAGAGAAATATCGAATTTGTTCCATGGTTTTTCACTTAGTCACACATCTATTTACACCTGTCTGGGTCCCCTCATATGCATGTAGGTCACCATTCTAGCTTCTTCTACCTGTTTATAGTTACATGTGAGTCACCCACAAAACAGGCCGACTCAGTGTCTCTGCAGTGACCTTGCACAGTATTCACTGAACTCAATGACCCGGCACACACTGAATGAATAAAGTGACCTGTCCAAATGAAAACAAACAGCCATACACTTTTTCATAATATATCCCCCTCCTTAGAGAAAGAAAAAATGGACATATAAGGAAAATTTTTCTTCCGAATTGTCAGTGTTACATTTTAGGTATTCTAAACTTTAATACACATTGATTTCCAACAAGAAATGTCTACTGTTTTTACAAAGTGGCATTAACATTCACATACATTAATTATACCATATCTTTGACTGTTTCACTAATGAACACAAAAATGGCTCTAATTGACACAGTTGCACGATTTATATAAATCTCATCGAACTGAGGGGCAGCTTTACTGTCAAAAATACAAACTCCTTTGCATCACAATAGAAGTAACCTCCTGTCCAATCACTTAAACATTAATATCTCCAAATATTTTAATTTGACATTCTTATATAAAGAATATTACTGACCATCGTCTTATAATGTGAACACAATATTACTGACAATCGTCTGATAATGTGAACACATTCAGGTGAGTAATATTTATACAATTTTCACCGTACTTAGTGTATTGGCAACCACATTGTTCCTGCCGTGGACATGCTCAATTTTCAGATTATATCCCTGTAGATACAAATTCCATCTAAACAATCCCTGATTTTTGTCTTTGTACTTATCCAAAAACGTTAAGGGATTGTGCTCAGAGTAAACCAGCACTGAATATAGACCTGAAGTAACATATAATTCAAAATATTGAAGTGCTAACAATAAAGCAAGTGCTTCGTTCTTGATGGTGGAGTATTTCCTTTGGTGGATGTTAAATGTCTTGGAAAAATAACGCACAGGGTGTTCCAAACCACAAACCACCGATACCATCCTGTATTAACAGACCACCTGCTGCCACATCACTTGCATCTAGTGCAATCTTGAATGGCTTTTCAAAATCTGGGGCTGAAAGAACTGGTGCAAAGATTGTGAGGACTGGTTTAAAACAACCACTTCTATGGGTGACTGCCTGTCTCAAGTCAGGAGTGAAATTTGTTTCTTCATATTGGTATTGGAAGATGAATGTTGATGCTTTGGTAAATCTGGAATCACTTTGATGTCATTGCTGGGTTTGGATTTATGAATATGGGTCATGTTTTTTTTTTTTGTACTATTTGATAAATACTTCATTGGCTATGTTGTGCTGTGGGCTGTGTTCTCTGACTCATAGTTATAATGGAGGTAGAGTGTGCTTTTAATGTTCCACATTCATAAATATCACAACAAAGGATGTAGATCTCTTATCACTCCAAATGAATTTTTTCCTTTCTTTTTTAACAATTTTGTCACTGGTTCAGTGATTCCTGAAAAATTCTTACAGAATTTTCTGTAAGATACAGCCATGCCTAAAAACTGTAAAAGTTCTTTTTTTGTTGTTGGCTGAGGAGAATCCGAAATTGCTTGAACTTTTGCTGCTTTGGCATACTTTTCCATTACCCACTTTATAGCCCAGGTATGTCACTTCAGATTGACCATGTTTACTTTTGGTTAAGTTCACCGTCAGACCAGAGGAAGACAATCTTTCAGAAAATGCCCTAGTTCTTTCAAGATGTTCAGCTCAGGTTTTTGAGAAAATACAGGTATCATCAGTGTAGGTTACACATCCTTCCAAACCAGCTGTCACCATGCTCATTAACCGAGTTCGCAGGCACGTTTTTCATTCCAAATGGCATCATGCTACATTGAAAAAGGCCATCAGGTGTTAGAAAAGCAGATATTTCTTTTTAGCTTTTTCTGTGAGTGGCACCTGTCAATAACCTTTTATCAAGTCGTAATTGCTGACAAAACACGCATTTCCTACCTTATCAACACAATCATCCACTCTATGGATTGGATAGGAGTCTGATTTAGTCACAGAATCCACGTTTCTATAATCAATGCAAAATCGCATTGAACGATCAGGTTTGGGATCTGATACGATAGGACTACTTCATCTACTCTTGCTTGGTTCTATAATATCATTTTCCAGCATATAATTTATTTCTTCTCTAACTGCAGCCAATCTCAGAGGATTTTTCCAATAAGGTAGTTGCTTTACTAGACCAGCATCACCTGCATCCATATCATGATACAATATTGAAGACCAACCAGGCTGGTTTGAGAATAAATATTCAAACTCATGTATAAGTTTTTTTCTAAATCAGCTTGCTGTGCAGGCTCCAGATGACTGAGCTTGAGTCTTCATAATACTCATGTAATCAGCCTATCACAGTTCAAATGAAGCATTTGAGTCAGACGATCATTTTGGTTTACCTGGTCAAAGAGGTTACCATCATGGCTTACCTCTGAACTCAAGTTACCTGAATGGCCCACTTGGTCCTCCAGGTTACCAGCAAAGAATGTGTCTGCCAGCCCTAGACATTCATCACCCCTGTCACTGGCTTCTTGTTTAGATGCTTCAATAGCCATTGACCTTGTCACAACACAGGCCGGAAATATGCCTGGAAATTCCTGCTCAAGGTGCTCTGTGTCCTCTGTCATTCGTTATATACGGTACCCGTTTACCTTTCACATTATCCCTTGCTATACCACTCCCTAGAAGGTAGGTCACATCATCTTCTGGGAGACTAGGTACAATACTTACAATCACTGGTCCAATTTTGAAATCAGGGTTCAGGTAAACTTTTTGAAGCGGGCTGTTATGTAATTTCCGTCAACAGCCTGAAGTAATACACTGGCTTTTTGATAAGTTTCATCCCACAAAGGAAGTACATCTTTCAACAGTAAAGACTGGGCAGCACCAGTGTCCCTTAGGATCACAACTGCCTTGTGGTCAACGGCATTACCTGTCTATGACACCAGCCCTTTAGATTTTAAACTTTCATAGCAATCCAATATGGACTCAGCTACCCCAACAGGTGGGTTTTCAAATATAGCATGGATTTTATCAGAATGTCTGTCAGACATTTTTAGAGGTGGGTGTCCCATAATGCTGGCTAAACCAACTGGCTTTCCAGTATTATTTGTCCTTCACTGGAGTAAAAAACACTCAGATTTGACATGACCCCTTTTATGGCAGAGAGGTTCTCCATTCTCTCTGCTTTCTTTCCAAATTTAGATCTGAACTGACCCTTTATGGGTTTTCCAAAGAAGTGTTTATGTGTCAATTCATGGTCATCAGCTAAAACTGCAGCTTCATGTAAATTATCTGCCTTACTTTCATCCAGGTAGGTCTTAATCACTTTTGCAATGCAACCGTTAAAATCTTCTACCAAAATAAGTTCCCTTGATTTGTCAAAATCAATTCCTATTTTCCTGGAGGCACACCATCTGTCAAACAGATTCTCTTTCTTTCTGGCAAATTCCACGAGTTTCACCTGGTTCCTTTTAGCTGTCAGTGAATTGTTGTCTGTAAGCCCCAGGTACTAACTTAAATGCTTTTAGAACAGCATCTTTCAACACGTCAAACTCTGATCTTTGTTCTATGGAGATGAATGAACAAACTTCTTGTGCTTTTCCAATAAACACACTTTGCAAAAGAAGAGGCCACACCATTCTAGGCCATCCTTAAGTTTCAGCTATTTTCTCCAAAGAATTTTGACACTTCTTTGTCTTCCATTTTGGTACTTGTTTATTTCTTGGATAAATCAAAAGATCCTAACTGTGCTGAATTATCTGATCTAGAGTGCCTAAGTTCAAGCTCTCTAAGCTTTAACTCATGTTCTCTCAATTTTCTTATTATGCTCTCTTGCAGCCTGTGCTTCCTGTTTTGCTGCCTGTGCTGTTTTTCTTGCTGCCTGTGCTATATTTACCTCATGCTCTATTACTTCTCTTTCACTCTCGAGCTTTAATTTAGCTAATTCCAGTTGAATTGCCAAACTTTTATCCTCTTATCCCTCATCCTCAAGGAAATCTTCTTTAACCAAATGTGAAATTACCGTTTGTTTGAAAGTTATTTTCCTGATACCTGATGGTGCCTGTAGATAAAAGTATTTTGCCACATTTTCAAGGTTGTCCTGTATCAATTTATCAAAATCTTTGACTGTTATGACCTCAAAGGGGCAGAAACACACTAAGATCTATTGACATGTTGTCCTATTGTCTGCATATTTCACAAACAACTATGTTTATAAATACCAGATATCCTTTGTTGAGTTCAAACTGTAGTTTCAGAATTTAGAAACTTCCGAAAGTTTCCAGATGATCATTGTTATGTTCTTATTGCAAAAATAATTCGATGAATTTTGTTATGTATGATCGCGTTTGTATTGCATTAATCCCGCACGAGCCCCCACGATTTGTTATGATGTCTACCTGTTGAATAATAGCAAAACTCAACAAAAATTGACAACAATGATATGACTTAAACAATAATTATATATTAACGACCAAAATCAGTACAAAGTAGGTACACTTATCTTCAATTGTATTTCAACAGTCAAACAGTCTTATTCACTGAAATAGGCCTATAAATTTTAAACAAAACTTTTTGCATTCTGTCATTTTAAAACTAGACATGGCTTTTTCGACCTTATGGACCTTTGCACATACGTTTTGGTCTCTTTTGGGTAAATACGAACTATACATTTATGTGTTTCAGCTAAACATACCAAGGAACATTGCCTTTGGTCGGAATTCACTTGGATTCGTTTCATTAGGACTATGGTTTGCATATGGTAATGACACTGTCTAAATTACATAAATCCATAATATTAGCCTAAATAAACTAAAGGGTCTTCAGCAGGTAACTACGCAGAACATTTTTCAGAGCCTATACCCGTACATGTTTTGCTGAGTAGCAGCTCACTGTCTAAGGTAAATATTCAGCTAAGACAACTCACATATCAATGAATAAATATAAACATTGCAAGTGATGAATTAATTGAATACGTTTATTTTTGCTTGTAAACACAGAGCTTTATTATGAAAGCAGAATACCTGCCAAACAAACCATAACTATTAAATTTACATGGTACAGGTTCAGATCAGATTAATTTGACTTGCCTGTAAACCTGTATGTACCCTTTCTAGCTGGATAGCTTATCCTAGTTAAACCACCTGTCAGTGTATAACTGAAGTAGAAACAAACTGGGGCATCACATTCAGTCCCAGTGATTTTGAAATAAGCAGTTGCAGCTAGACCACCTGTACAAACCAAGGAAAATCCTAAAAAGAACTGCAACAATGGACATCCGGAACATCAAACTCCATGATGACACTTTCTCCTTACCTTGAAAGTCTCCAAATAATTAAGCTCTATTTCACTGCCAACCCTGAGTCCAAATTTCATCGTAATGTGTCAGGTTTGCGACATTTGGGAAAATACTGAGTAATTTTGTAATATTCAGTAAAAATGCATTAAGGCATTTCAGAAAAGAATGAAAGTTATTACCATTTATGCCAAAAACATGTTGTCAAAACAGTATCTCTTGACACGATTCTAAGTACAATTAGGCAAACTTGTAACTGCCGTAGGCCACTTCTTGCTACTGATAGCCATATCGATGGTTGGTGCTATCAGTAGCAAGAAGTGGCCTGATAGCCCAACTTTCTATGCATCTCCGGATATTTACAGCAAAATTTGTAGAAATATTTGATCAAAAGTACATCTTTGAATCCTCTTGACTCATGTTTATTGTAAATATATTTGGTTCTAGATACAAGGTCCTTAAATTTAGAACAAATACGACCAAATCTCAAAATATTTGACAAAAACGTATTATATCCAATAGTTTACGCAATATTACTGTCGGCGAAAGGATAGTTAACTACTCCAAAGTTAAACTATTATCTATTTTGTGATACACTTTGATACAAAACCTGTCATTTGTGACCTGAATATCCAAGTCCAGAAACACATTTCTGAAACCATCTGAATTGTTACCCTCCAAAGGGATATCTTTTGGGTAAATTTCTTCAGCAATTTCACTGAAATTTTGTACATTTACACAAAGTATGTCATCAATATATCTTGGGTTGTTTCATTATTTTGTAGACATTTGAAAGTCCTTTTTCATCAATTTATCCAAATTGTACTCAAGTCCAAGCAAGTTTAAATATAAATCTGCCATTAACGGGAAGTGGTTGCTGTCCACTGCAATCCCTTTCATTCGTGAATAAACCAATGGTCCGCATTGAACAAAAGTATAATCCAAAAGAAAATCATAACATCTATCAAAGTTTAAACCGTGTAGGATTTAAAGTTATCTTTTGAATACTTATTGCGTGACCAAGATGCTTTCTTTGTGTAAGAATTATTTTTATGTATGATTTACCATTATGTTTAAACATTTTGCTTATTGATTCTGAAAGAGAAATTTTGACTTTATCTGCGGGTAGATTTGTCTACAACGTAGAAAAATCAAAACATTTGATATTTTTGTTTTTCACATCTTTGATTGTAAATACAATCTCGGAAGAATTGCTAAAACTCTCAAATCATTTTATTTCACAGTTTTTAGAAATTGCATTGCAGTATTTACGGAAATGATCCCTAATTGCAGTCAAACACAAAGTTACTACTTTTGATAATTGTTTTGTTGTACATTTTGAAGGCGCCGCTATAAATCTAGATTTAAAAGGGTTTCTGTGTAATTTGGGAACACAGAACAAAAGTGGAACGGAGGGGTCCTCTTCAGAAATTTTGATATCAAAATTCCTTTTTATTTCATCTCTATGCGTATCTATCAAATTATGAATGGATTTTTTGTGTTTTTTATATAGTTCAGTTCCTTTTATCTCTGATGTTTTGTTTTTTCCAAGTTCATTTTCTCAAAACATTAAGATAATATTTTTTGCAGATGATCCCAAAATTGTCACCTGTACTGCCTTATCAAAGGTAGTGACTAAAAATCTGTTTTGTGGTTCTTTGACTACTTTTGCAAGTTTAAGCTCCTCTAGATTAACCGCATTGAAATTCTTAATGTGGGATTTGTAATGATAAATTCTATTTCTAAAGACTCTTTTCAAGTTTGATAACCATCCTTCAAATTTATAAAATTCCATCTTTTTCTTTCTTTGTCCATTTCATACAGTAGGAATCAAATGCATTACACGTACGCTGAACAATACTGTCTATGTTCAACTTGAGACATATCCGAAATTTTGTACCTTTTTGCATCACTGTTTTTTAACTTGAATTTTGCATTATATCCAAGTTACCTTTAAATACATGTCTGTTGTGTGCATCAACAAAATTAAAATATTTACTGCTATACAAACAGTAACAATTGTGATTCGCTGCGATATCCTCAAGAGTAATTGAAGCCATAAATATCTTGTGATTCATGATACTTTGTCCAATATTGTTGCCATATTTATAGGAAATGATAGGGGGATCTTTTATTTTGCATTCCTTGGGAATCATGTTCGACACAAATTTCAATTTGAAAAGGGGCTGAATGTTTAGTGAATCAATAATTTTGTGCTTGAAAGGAATGCTGTAAAACATTTGATCCCGTTTTTTAATTGCCACCTGGTTTCCGAATAGTTGTTGTATAATCATACACAATTTCACAAAAAGTTTGTGGAAATGTGTGTTCTTAATACGAAAGACCCTAATATTAATTGATTCTTGTTATGATACGAAACGGTAGAGCTTTAGGAGCTATATGTAATTGATCAATGCCATTGGAGAAAGCCTGTAGTAAATTTTGGACAAGGTCTTTTTGTATCCACATTCGCACAACTAAACATCAACGGAATTGATGGAACTTATTTGATGACTTAATTTTTCCAACACGGTGTTCCAATCGGAGAAATATACGTCAAGGTTTCAAACTCAAATAAGTGGAGTTAGACTTCAGTGTTAGTCACAGTGTGTGATACAATGAGACTTCAGTTTTAGTCACAGTGTGTGATACAACGAGATACTAGCGTTTTGCACTTTTTCTGAGATTATGTGGATACACAAATTGAAAGGTGAAAGTCCCAACTAATTGTCCAAAGGGCTTATGACTTCGACCTCTAATTCTGACCCTACCTTGTACTATTAACAAAATGTGGCAAAGGAAACGGGTATTCCCGAGATAGTTTGTTTGCCGAGATCAAGAAATGGAGTTTTAACACTGATCACCCAGGTATATAATTAAGTCTGATACACGAAGACCTACTACAACGTTCTTTTACTATCGACAGCGTTTTGTCCTGTCTGGAAAACTCAAATGCTTGTGTGTCATTGTCACTCTATCTGTCTTCGTTTTGTGATGTTTACCCGAACTGTGTTATGTCTCGACTGATGTTAGTGCCGGGTCTATTTTTCTTAATCTTTACATATGCAATAGGAATTTATATATTGGGCGAAGGCCTGTTTTCCAATTGCTTTTTAAAGACATAATATGTTTAAACCAGAGTCTCAACTAACTCTCCAAATGGTCACTTAGCCTCGACCGTTAATTCCGCGCCTACATTTTACTGTTACCAAAATGTGGCAATGGAAAGCAGTATTTCCTTTGTGCTGTGTTTGTCCAGACCAAGAAATGAAGTTTAAACAAGTATTCCTTGGATAGTCTGTTTGCCCAGATCAAGAAATGGAGTTTTACCACTAGCCCTATAGGCGTAGCCTATGCCATGCAGACATATATGACCATCAGCAAATAATTATCCAAAATGCTTTACATGTGGGACCTTATGCAATATGAATCGTCCGCAAGAAACCAATTTATGGTGCCTTTGGTATCCTTGGCTGTTCCTGCTCAGTTTATTAGCATAAAAATTAGTTTGATGTGTTTTCATGCCTATTATGTTACTGCCAATATTTATCGCCAGTGGCTCAATGAGTGCACTTTTCAGACTTTGTCTGCATAGTGTTCCTGCGATAGTATCTGGATATATGACCAATTAAGATGTGATGATCCACTATAATTGGCTTGTCATGAAATTCATTCCCTCCGTTACCTTGAAAAGCTAGATGAGGGCATACATGTAACGCAATATCAAACGTCCTTATCGGGTTTGGAATTAATGAATATGGATCATGTATTTCTGTAGTATTTGAAAATTACTTCATTGGCTATGTTGTGCTGTGGGCTGTGTTCTCCGACTCATAGTTACAGTGGAGGTTGGGTGTGTTTATAATGCTCCAGATTCATAAATATCGCAAAAGCGATGTAGGCCTACTTAACTCTTTTACTTGAAACTTAGCTGACTTACAAGTCGGGAGAACTAAAAGGTGATAGGCCTAACAGGTCTCTTTTTTTTAATTTTGGCAGAAGACATGAAAAATTTGTGTTTTGGGTGGTCAGGCCTATACATTTTGGAAAAAGAACTAGTGTCTGCAGTTAATAATGAATATTTCTAAGGTTGAGAGGACCGGTTTAAAATCACCAGTTGCCTTTTATGGGTGACTGCCTGTCTCAAGTCAGGAGTGAAATTTGTTTCTTCACATCGGTATTGGTAAAGAAATGTTGATGCTTTGGCAAGTCTGAAATCTCTTTGCTGTCATTGTTGGGTTTGGAATTCATGAATATGGATCATGTGTTTCTGTACTTTATGTGATAAACGTTTGCAGTATTGGTTTGGTATTGTCAGCCTTATTCTTTCTCAACATTTATTTAACATCCTTTTAAAAAAGGTCAAGGTCACTTAAAACTTAACAAAATTATAAAATCGGCCTAACACATAATTGATGTACATTTTGACGTTCCGTCACAATTTGCAAAATATTAATTGAAATTAAATACCAATGATGAGAGTAGTTCAAAAAAATATAATAATAATACCAGTGGCACTTACACAACTCCAAAAGACATAAGAATGTTGCCTGTAATGATAAATAATAGATGTTTGTTGGCAAATTCAGATGTAATGAGTAAAAAAAATTTCTTCGACTGAAACGCATTCATTCCGTGACCTTGAGAAAGTAGAGCAAGATTAATTAATATTATGCAATAGCAATCTTATACACATTATATTAATACCACACATATTTAGTTGCGTGAGCCTGACTTTTTCTCGGCATACTGACCTAAGTGCACTTTAATAAGTGTTAAATGAACTCTAAGTTAGGTCAAGGACACCAATATTTCTAATAATTTGACCATTGCCTTAATGCAAAATAAGTGTAAATCTTGCAGTTCTGTACTTATTTATCATTACAATAATAAATTCAAGGTGTTTTGGAAGTTAAATATGGTATCTTCAGCATATAAATTGATTGAGGTTGTTCGGAAGAGGCGTTGAAGTCATTTACACAAACGACTAACAACATTGACTCCTGAGAAAAATGGTTGTAATTTGAAGTTAAGATGATCTATCACTAATGCAAGCAACACGTCTAATTTGAAGGTAGTCTTGACAAAAAAAAAAAAAAACCAAAAGCAAGAACAAAAAAAAAAAAAAAAAAAAGAAAAACAAAAAACAAACAAGAAAACAAAAAAACAAACAAAAACAAAACAAAACAAAAACCAAAAAAAAAAAAAAAAAAAAAAAAACCTAAAGACATGTATATTAAGATATATTGTGACAATTTGTGAAAAAGGATAACATGATCGACAGTTTCAAAAAGAATACTTTGGCACATATTTTTGAATATGTAGAGCACTTTTATGATTTTACCCAGATGTGTTCACTAGTCTCCTCTGCCTCCTCCTGCGATGTTTACCTCCACATGGTTCGCCATGTGAGGATGTTTCCTTGGACGTGATTCTTCCATGAGGAGTAGAGGTAGGCCTACCATACATTCCCTAACATATGTATTATTTTCACAAACCTAAAATGATATAATTGTGTCTTTTCGTACCTGCTTGTGCATTTAGCTACCTTTTATCTTTTAAATTGTTTGTCCTTGTAATTTTCATTCATTGTTTTGGCCATTTTTAGTGTGAAAATGGATAACCAAATAAACTCTTCAAACTCTTGATAGATATGATATTCCTTCACTAATTGCTGCCAGTGGCGCCACCTTGACTACACGCCATACACCGTCTGTATAACATCCCTGTAATGGTACATTGCTGTTTGTTCAAAGTTCAAATGTAGTTTCCTTCACGAAGTTAAGGTATGGAAATGTACCCTGGCAGTGACCTTCAGAAAGTAGCCGAAGGTTACCCATATTATGTGAATTCAACCCCAGCATATGTTACACATATGTTGTACATTTGGTGAAATTTGCGTAATAATTTCTCAAGATAATGAATCACACAAATTTCGACAAATAGTAACTCACATATTCAGTTCACATATATGTTACACCACTAGTTTTTAAGGTTTGACATAATGCCTTCAGAACATTTCTACCAAATTCCACAAGGATATCATTGAACATCAAAAACACCACATTTTTTCACACTTTTCGGCCCCTGTAGAATGTATTCCTCCTGATCCCTTCCCCAGTCAGGAAGGGAACCTAGCTTTTCATTCGTAGAAAATGTTCGAAAATAATGAAAAAAAAAAAAAAAAAAAAAAAAAAATTGGAAGGACGGATATATTCAGTATATACGTATTCTTTCATTATTCTGTTTCCTGACAGTCCTAATGAACATCTCATAGTAATGGTCACAATAATTAGCAATATGTCCATGGCTTCTGGCATGCAACGAGCTACATGTTTATTTACGCAGGAGTAAGTACATGTTACGAGGAAGTGTTCCCCACAATCACGAAATATTCAGAACACACATCACATATTACCAGTCTGAATGCGGACAGACATGTTCCCCACAACCACGAAATATTAAGAACACACATCACATATTACCAGTCTGAATGCGGATAGACATGTTCCCTACAACCACGAAATATTAAGAACACAAATCACATATTACCAGTCTGAATGCGGACAGACATGTTCCCCACAACCACGAAATATTAAGAACACACATCACATATTACCAGTCTGAATGCGGACAGACATGTTCCCCACAACCAAGAAATATTAAGAACACAAATCACATATTATCAGTCTGAATGCGGACAGACATCGCATATTACTAGTCTGAATGCGGACAGACATGTTCCCCACAACCACGAAATATTAAGAACACACATCACATATTACCAGTCTGAATGCGGACAGACATGTTAAACCCCATGGTAGAGCTAACAGTGACGGTACGTGCCAAATTCCTTAAGCGTAGTTCCCATGACGTGAAGGTTTAGCCCCGGGATCCAAGGTCCAAGCTATGGCAAAAATCAATAAAGAGAAAGTGATATTGATTTAAAAAAAAAAAAAAAAAAATTACTTAAGGTGCTGGAAGTGGCAAAAATGGCTTGCTATTTTTAAATTCGTCTGTTTTTAACTTTTTCTTTTCAAGCCATGTATGCGTCAAAACGTTTGAGAAGAAGCAAAGACTTTTACTCGCTATTCACGCCCGGTGGGGAGGGGGGGGGGCAAAATATGAAGCAAAACCTTTTTGAGTGCAGTTAAAATCCTTCCATTTTTCATATTAGCATTTTTCAGTCGGAAAATGAACATTCTCCTATTGAAAGAATTAATAAACACCATTGAATAGGTAAAAGTGCCACCAATACACGGATAAATTTATTTTATATCACTCCTTGCTGGTTAATTGGTAACAACTGAAACACAAAAACTTATGCACGTGGATGCCGGCTTTAATCATGTATATATGAATCGTCCTGTCTCAGCTTAAATTTTCATATCCGTACCGGGTCACACCATTGTCCTTCATCAGCTTACACTTTTGACTTGGCTTGGTAGGGTACACAGGGGACCTGTATGAACAATGAAGCAAGTCTGTGATACATGAAGCGTGTAGGGTACACAGTGGACCTGTATGAACAATGAAGTAAGTCTGTGATACATGAAGCGTGGAGGGTACACACAGGACCTGTATGAACAATGAAGCAAGTCTGTGAAACATGAAGCGTGTAGGGTACACAGTCGACCTGTATGAACAATGAAGCAAGTCTGTGATACATGAAGCGTGTAGGGTACACAGTGGCCCTGTATGAACAATGAAGCAAGTCTGTGATACATGAAGCGTGTAGGGTACACAGTGGACCTGTATGAACAATGAAGCAAGTCTGTGATATATGAAGCGTGTAGGGTACACAAAGGACCTGTATGAACAATGAAGCAAGTCTGTGAAACATGAAGCGTGGAGGGTACACAGTGGACCTGTATGAACAATGAAGTAAGTCTGTGATACATGAAGCGTGGAGGGTACACAGTGGACCTGTATGAACAATGAAGCAAGTCTGTGATACATGAAGCGTGTAGTGTACACAGTGGACCTGTATGAACAATGAAACAAGTCTGTGATACATGAAGCGTGTAGGGTACACAGTGGACCTGTATGAACAATGAAACAAGTCTGTGATACATGGAGCGTGTAGGGTACACAGAGGACCTGTATGAACAATGAAGTAACTCTGTGATAAATGAAGCGTGTAAGGTACACAGTGGACCTGTATGAACAATGAAGCAAGTCTGTGATGTATGAAACGTGACTTAGCTAAGTTTATTTACACAGCAGCTACATCATTGTTAAAAAGCAGTATTAAAAAAAAAAACAATAACAAACTATCTCTGCTGGACGTGCAACCAGCCAATCACAACTGTAGTCTACAATCTATTGGACTTGTCAAAATTATTGAAACTTATCAAACCGAATTCACGATTTCTTTCGTGCGCATAGTTTTATTAACTCTGCTGACGAAACTTCACAAAGCTTAGGCAATCACTGATTTCTGTCCGTCCAGCCTTCGCTCCTTCCGTTAACTTTTTGCATGTCAACGCAATACAATCCATAATTATTAAATAGCCCCATATACCTTACAGGACTTGTCAGGTGTATAAAAATATCTGTCGACTTCGATACGGGTGGGTCCACCTGCAGTATTATGTAAAGTATGAGTCAAAAGATAAAGATTTCGCGACTGCTCTAGCATCCCTAATAGTTGATACATCTTCATGAAATTTGGTGGGATTGTGGAGAAATCAACGTCTAACTTGTTTATGATACTAGTGGTGCCACCTATAATTTGACTGGGAGTATAAGCCGAAATGTGCCCTCAGACATAAGATTTCATATCTCGAAGCAATTGGAGTAGCCAAATGTGTAGGATATTTTAGCCATATCCAGTCGTAATATGTTTTATAATACCAGTGACCTTGACTTATTTGCGAAGTCACCATGCATGTAAAGTTGGAAGAGGTCATTTTGCAATGCCAAGATATAGATTTTATATCAATTGCAAACAGGATTAAGCTTCCAGATTAAAATTGCACCTAATTACATTGTACACAAAACTGTACTTCGTGACCTATTATTTTGATCGTCGTGACCCAGGAATTATGGACTTTGAAGCTTGTCCAAGTTTATTGTTTTTCTCCAAAAACTCAAAATCTTCTGACCGGATATGAACAGGCCAGGTGTAAAAAGCTGGATGCGTGTGCACATTTTGAACAGTAACAATCTTTTAATCCTAATATATAGGGGTCATCTTGTGAATGCACTGTACCCAAAGGTGTTGGTGTTAGTCCAATACAAGTTTAGGACTTATCAAGTGTACAATAAAGCGTGTCGACCTCACTGTTGGTAGCGCCACCTATAGAGTGATGGAATATACAGGTCGAAATACACACACACACACACACACACACACACACAAAAGACATCCATCACTTGTCCATCTGCAAATTTGATCCAGTTAGTTTGACCTATCTGTAAGGGCAGACAGAGGTATCGCATTTCACCGTGCCGCTCATGCTATGCATCCTGAAAGGTAGGTGCATCACGGACGGGTATGGTTTGATTAAACAAGCGTCCGTATTCCAGGTATTACCGGTGATTAAAATTAATAACGATAAATAAATAAAATAAATAAATGAATAAATAAATAAATAAATAAGTAAATAAATAAATGAATAAATAAATAAATAAATAAATAAGTAAATAAATAAATAAATAAATAAATAAATAAATAAATAAGTTGGTAGGTCAGTAGGTAAGAAAGGAAGGAAGTTAGTAAGTAAGTAAGTAAGCTAGTAAAAAAGTAAGTAAGCAAGTAAATAAATAAATAAAACTATATTCTAGATAGATTTTTGCATCTCCGTGTAGTATTTTTGACAAAGAAGGGGACCTGTAAATAGTAACTTTTCAGAGCTGCTGGATGTAGTGATGTGACTTTGTACTTCAGTCCAATTATGAACCCTTTAGAACCGATGTTGATACATTCTGTGTTTGTTGCCTTTACCTATTATTACAGAACAAAGTTCTGTGTTATTTCTCATAATAATACATCATTTAAATTTAAGTGGATTGTCTAGCTAACAATAAGGTACGGGCAAGGAGGCGCCATCGCAATAGCAGGTCGAAAAACTTTAAGCTGCAAAACATAATTGATATTTTATTGCTGATAATTTAATTTGCCAATGGGACCACTTTATTTTCAATATTTGTATATAGAACTTAAACATAGTATAATAATTAAAGCATAGTTAAGGTATAGGCAATGATTGGATTGGATGTGGAGCGTAGAGAGCTTGGGTATTTTTAGGAGTTGGGTAGGTGGGTGGGTTTACAACTCTGTCGATAATCTGCAACTTTATTTTGAATTTGTTTGTATTGTATTTTTTCCTAACTCTTTTACATCAGTCTGTTTTATTTTTCTATACTAGACCTCTTTGTCTTTCAACTGAGGACAATGTATACACGAAAGGGCTGAGTGAAAAGTCGGTTCTCAGCTGACCTTGAAATGAAACCCATAAGTCCCACTCCTGTCTGAAGAATGGGCTTTTAGAGGGTTAACAGTTTGCAGCAAAAATCCAAAACAGGGTAAGTACCCACCCATGGAAAAAAGTCGCAAAAATTGCAGCGCCACCTGATGAACAAATTCAGGTCTGTAGGTTCCCAATACTGCCCTAATGCAATTTGAAAACAATCGGCTGACCAGTTTCGGACAGGATTTTTCACGATTTTGCCCAAATGTAACAAGTGAATCTGGCTGACGAGTTTGGAGAAGTCGAAAAGGTAAATCGTTGGCCGACGGACAAATGGACGACGGAAGACGGATATACTATCAGTTATCAAATGCACAAATGATTGGAACTTCGACTTGCATGTTCATGGACTGTCTTATTTGTCGTATACTTGTCTTGTTAAAGTGTGGCCTCTTCATCACGGGTTTCGTCCAACTTTCGTCTCGTGATACGTCATTTTATTTTCTTTTCAGGCCGTCAATTGTTCCAAGGATTCCACACTCACTTCTGCTGCTTGTAAAGGCATTTAACGCTTGTATCGGGCAGTTGGAAGAAGCGAGGGTGCGGCTGTCGACATGGAGCCTTAAGTTAATTTCCTGCAGCAAGCCATTCAGCATTTGGGCGTTTCCAACTGTTTCCTGGCCTTTTCCATACCGTTGTTCCTTTTCGAACAGTTCTACAGAGGACACACCTGCCCTTGTATTGAAAGTTTTCTATGAGAGTATTGCACTTTATATTGCCGGGGATTTGCTGGCCCTAAATGACCCTGTAGCTGTTTCAGAAACCATATATCGTGTGTATGAATCCGCGCTTTTTTATGCATCAACGTAAGCTATGTGTGCTGTTGAATTTATACAATCTTAATCGTGTTTTTGAAACACTCAGTGAATGTTTATAAACGTATATATATATATATATATATATATATATATATATATATATATATATATATATATATACATATATATATATATAAATATATTTATATATATATATATATATATATATAAATATATATATATATATATACATATATATATATGTATATATATACATATATATATATATATATATAAATATATATATATATATATATATATATATATATATATATATATATATATATATATATATATCAATGGCGCTTATGTATATTATAAACACGCGCATAGTAATATATGAGAAGTTGAGGTGGCTGGTTATACGCACACTGCGCCACTGCGCCCGAAGTTATTCACAAAGCCATAAAATTAAAACGTGCAAGTGAGCGAGGGTTGCATAAAATGATGTCCATGCAAAGATATTGAAACTGAAAATATTCTTATGATGAAAATTCATGCATGTTGATCTGGTAAATCTTTAAAAGTTATTTTACGTAAAAGTTACATTATTATGTAAGGTAATAATGTGAGTTTCAAAATCATAGCTCCATGACCATTTGAACACACATAATAGAGGCAACCCACGCCACATCCCCACCAGGTTTAAAGGCAATATGACATGTGGGCTTGGAGAAGTTGAAAAGAAAATGTAAATTGTGAATAGGACAGGGTAGCTTGGCAAAGTTCAATTAGGGTTACTTTATTATGTGGCTCGTAAAATTATGAGTGGTCGCACTAGTATCATATACAACTGAGAGTTTGAACTCCTCCAGAATCCCGTTACACTTCATGAAGATTTATCGAACTGTTTTGATGTTGGAGTTGTTACAAGATTATTTTTCTCATTTTGACCCATATATAACAGGATGTTGAAGGTGGCACCACCAATATGTAATGACCTAGATTTCAATAAACTTTATAACTCCTAAAGGTTACATGGGGCTGAGTCGAAAAATGTGGACTCGCGTTTACAGGCAAAACGTTAACGGACAGAATGATGGACAAACATCAGTGACTGTATGAGCTGTAGAACCGTAAATCAGAAGAGTTAATGAAAGGAGCTTGGTCTGCTTTGGATTGAAATTCCTGTCACCCACACAAGGGTACGGCATGTATGTGACAACACTGACCAATTTTTTTGTGGCTTATGAATTCCCCTAGCAGTTTTTATGAAATAGTCATCCCACGCTTGTGTTACAGACATTGAATATTAAAAAACAGCAGAAATCTGTCCTCACATTCGTCCTTCCTGAAAGAAGAAAACAAGCATTCCACGTCAGACCTTCATCAAGTCACGTTTTATGTTGAATGTCAAAACGAAAAAAAAGGCAGGAATATCATTCATTACGCTCTTCCTTTCTGAAAGAACACTATTCTATACCAGGTTTTATGCTCCGAATACACTAACACCACTGCTCAGGCTTGCATGCCACCTAGTGGCCTGCCGTGAAATTAATCGAGCCAGACAAAAGCTTTTAACACAAATTCCCAACATTATGAGCCCCGTCACAACAGATAATAAACCCATCTAGGCAACACGTATGACCAAAACCAAAATCATCTAGGGAAACTTTTGCCTGGAAAAGATGACCAAACCCTTGGAATGGATGGAGAAAGGTGGACACTGACCAATCGTCTCAACTCTGCTGAACAACAATTTAATGCGCATATTTTGTAAATTCATAAGTTGCATACTAATTCTAAATCAAAATAATGAATTTAAGGTACTTTTAGACCTGTAATGATTGTGCCACTTCATATGATCAGCGACGCCATCATGACGCTACACACCACATACATTAGTCTGTATAATGTGTCTGTGCTGCTATATTGATATATGTGCACCAGCTCAGATGTGATGGCCATGAAGAAAAAGAAAATCCTGAAATCCATTCCCCCTTTGACCTCGAGGGTGTACGTCAAGCCCATCCGTGCAATGCAATACATCACTTCCACATATGATACACATTGTGTGGCATACTATGCAATCTCATTTGATGAGTTAAACAACACAGACCGGGAATTTGCCTTTGATCATGATGTTAATGCAAGCCCACAAATAACGTATGACCAAGAATTCGCAATTAAATTGGAGGATTTGAGTAAAAAACACTTCCTCTTCAAAAAAAAAAAAAAAAAAAAAAAATAAATAAATAAATATCAACCTAAAAAATGGACCGCCCAGGGTATTCTTCACAAAATAAAACATACAGATATTCTATATCAAAATGTCCATGCTATAAAACCTGAAAATGAAAGATACAATGATCTACATAGAACACTTCAAGAATGCTCGCATGAGGTCCGCTCGATGATTAGAAGAGCAAAATATGCCTACTATCAAACAAAACTTGACAAACAAAAATGATATTAAAATACTTCGAAAACAATTAAAGATGTGTTTAATGAATCTAATGAGAACAAAGAGGTCCCAAAATATATAAATATTGGCGACAAGCAAATTTCAGACACACAATACATTGCATCTCAATTCAATTATTTCTTTTTCAATGTTGGTCCAAAACTGGCACTGAAAATAGACATGTACCAAAAAAACGGAGACTTTTCAATCTTATGTTAAAAAAAAAGACACAAATTTCGCTTTCAAATTTGCCCATTTGAAGAACAAATTAAAAAAGTGATACGTAACTTTAATCCCCAAAAGTTCCTGGAGTAGATAGTGTATCGCTTGTCCTTCTCAAACTTAGTTCGGAACCCATAAGTGAACCCCTAACTGCCATCATAAACCAGTCTTTAAAAGAGGTATTTTTCCAGACAAACTAAAAATTGCCAAGGTAATACCAATTTTGAAAAAGGTGATCAACATGACTTGAACAATTATAGACTCATATCCCTTCTACCCTCTATTTTTAAAGTTTTTGAAAGAGTTATACATATGCAATTATTCCAATATTTCACAGATAATGGTTTATTTCACAATCAACAGTATGGCTTTAGAAAAAAACATTCTACTGAAACTGCAGTGGTGGAACTTCCTGACAGATTACATTCGGAACTTGAGGAGAAGAAATATCCAATTGCCCTCTCCTTAGATCTCTCTAAAGCCTGTGATACAATAGATCACGAAATACTCTAAAAAAAAAACTTGAACACCATGGAACTTTAAATAGAGACCTGCAATGGTTCAATAGCTACCTCAGTAATAGATTCCAGTATCTTGAAATCGAAAATATAAAATTGTCTTTACAGACAATTACAACTGGAGTTCCCCAAGGATCTATTTTGGGTCCCCTGTTATTCCTGATGTAAACAAATGATTTATCTACAGCTAGCAACGTTATTTCAATCATGTATGCTGATGATACCACCCTGTTGAGTACATTATGCAATATAAATAAAGACATAGCCCAAACCTCCACATCCAATAAATTGCCCAAAGTTATTTTAAAAATAATCTATAACGCTTTATTTTTATCACATGTGAATTATGGAATAATTACATGGGAATTTTATTCCTGTAGCAGACTTGTTCAACTGCAAAAGAAGGCAGTAAGATTGATTCGTAATAGTAAATATAATGCACATACAGCTCCAATCTTTTTAAAAAAATAAATTTGCTCAAACTTACTAGTATAGTCAAGTTATCTTGTATAAAAACCTATTACAAATTCAAAAGCAATATATTACCTGCCTATTTTAATTATGTTTTAATTACTAATAACCCTATACAACAAACTGTTAGACCTAGGAGAAATGTAATCCCCCACACAGATATGATGCAGCAATACACAACATTCCTATTTTAACTCATACGATGCCAATATCATTCACCAATACAAAGATTAACCCTTATTGCATAAGACACAAAATTCCAGACTTAATTAATGAAAACTACCTGCCTAAGAGAGTCCTGTCCAAAATTCACACACATTCTCTCAAAGGATTTGTACAATATGCTAAGTTTTTTTATCATCAACAGCTATGAAAGTAACAGCAATACCGCAAATTGCAATAGTCGTGATACATAATTATAATTATTCAAGGTACGGGTACAATTGATATTTGGTCAACCTACGTTAATATACTCTTGGTTAATTGTTAACAATAAGCGTATGACGTAATTATGTGGCACACTCTATTATAACGCTAGGGTGACCTGCATGACAGCAACTCTCAGGAGCGTTAGTGTAGTGTCTCCCTTGTCTAAACATTCATAATGTATTTTTATGGTATGGATGTATGTTCTAGACTAAATAAAGCTTTTTCAACTTCAACTTCAACTTGTGGCATATTTGGTATCATAAGCCTCATTCTTTCTGAACATAATGAATTAAATGTGCCTTCTACACATTGTGTCCCATATCCTCTGTGGAACTGTAGGTGACATATGTAAATTTTAGCGTGCTTCTCTCTTTTTCCTTGATCAACATTCCCACCAAGTTTCGAGATTTATGAAAAAAACTTTTCCCAGGAATCCCTAGCATCCATTCTACAGAGCTAAAATGAACATTGTTGATTGCATCACGTTCACAAGCGAAAGTTTACAGACACATGGAAGGACAGACGGACACAGAGACAGACA
Source organism: Hermodice carunculata (assembly GCA_964020975.1). Taxonomy (NCBI): domain Eukaryota; kingdom Metazoa; phylum Annelida; class Polychaeta; order Eunicida; family Amphinomidae; genus Hermodice; species Hermodice carunculata. The sequence goes on along the minus strand of OZ026621.1, from coordinate 11,403,510 downwards.
TGAGCTATCGAATAATCTCTGCAAATTACGGTCAGCAGAGCTAAACGTACCTATTTCCGCTCAAATTGTCCAAAGGCGCCAGATGTTGTCTGCTGTAACGCTTTTTACTGACATTTCTTGCTACCGGAAAACATTTTTGCAGAAATCTCTATGCAACACTATTCCTCCTGCCCTGCCCAAGGTCAATGGCTTTCTTTGACACGCATTAGGTACATTGCACCGACCTGTGCCAAGTGAAGCTATGGGTATAGTTTAACTCTGACCAGGAATGGGTTAAATCTGTGTTTTTGTTTTGTTTTGTTTGTTGGTTAGTTTTTTTTTTCACCACTTATATCTCTGCCCACTATCTCATTAATATGAAAGCTGACAGGACTCGGGCCTTCTGTTGATTTCACGATTTTCCAGCTGTAGCTAGATTTGGGAAGAATTCTCATTGGCTCACACGCGATTTCTAAGGGATCTTTACTTTGCTGGCCTATAAAGTTATTACATGTGGTTTTATAATGGTATGGTGTACCTGGGACATCAGCGGCAAAGAGCACTGAGCCTACATATCGAAATTTCACTTGAAGTTATTGTGCATTAAACTCTATTTGTTGAGATACTTTTTGGGCAGCTTGAACCAATGCCTGTGTGACCTTGACACAAATTTTTCCGTGGTCAATATCCACTGAAAAGAATGACATTTCATTTCATTTCTTTATAAAGCATAAGGCGAATGATACCATGGAGAGAAAGCCTTTTAGGAAATGATGTTTGGAAATGGTTATCAGCAGAGCATTAGGGCCACGGGCCTCTTGGTTTTTGTGAAAATTATGCTCGTAGAAAGTGACAAGGGACTCCATGCCAAGCGCAGCCAAGAACCGACATACAATGCAATGTTTACCTTATTTTTGCAATGTTTGTTTGGGTATCTGTGGATGGCTGCATGTGCTCCTATTGATTACCAGTTGAGGACAGGATTTGGAACGGAAATCTGCATTTTCAACTTCTTCCAAATCATCTCCCAAATTCACTACACACTTGGTACAGATGTAGCTTGGGTAAGATTCTACAAAGACTATTTTTGTTTTGCATACTATAATGATTTCTATTTTTCTAATTTTTTTTTTCACCTCCAGGCAAAGTCTTTTAAAATCTTTGTCTCCGGAAGCACTCAGCCGATTGCTTTGAAATTGTATAAAGATACTGGGTACCACCAGGCCTTAACTTGCTTAACAAGTACTGCTTCGGTTTTTTTTTTAAGTGACTTTTTTCGAAAATTGTATCTCAGATTATGGCCACAGACCACAGTGATAAATCCTTCTATTTTTCATATAAGCATTTTTCAGTCTAAAAAATCAGCATTTTGGTATTTTAAAATTCCGTGAACGGTATTTATCAGCTACAAATGTCAGAAAATCAAGGATAGATTTTTGCCATATAATTCCCAGCTCGTTAATTTGTGGTAATTGGAATACAAACAACACCTGAATGTATATATATATGTATATATATATATATGTATATAGTGTACGTACAGAAGGTGTCGACGCACTATGAAATTAGGACATGGAAATAGGCAATGGAGGTGGGGCCCACCATGTGTTGGGGATAGTATGCATTTTAACAGGTGTCGTAACTTGGGAATCCCAACAGTGAGTCGCTGCGCATTAAATTCCTCTAAGTTGTGGCTTGGTATTCTCAGGTGTGTATCGCGCACCTGGCCAGCTATCCAGCAAAAGAAATCCATTTATAAATGAGCTGGAATACTCGATTACCAGTGTCCTTGAGTTAAATACATACGTTATGCTCATCGTGGTTGATTTTATGATCGCTGCCACAGCTGGAACACTGAACATGCCAACATAGAATTAAGTATGAATCAAACAAACATTGGAGGCTCAAAACAACTTATTCTATCTATTTTTCGTCCCAACCATATAAATGAGCTATCTGAGATCCCCCTGATCTTATAATCACAGATTCGCCTGGTTACGGACTGATTTAGGCATTCCCCCGACTTTCATCGTTCAGTCATTTTCTGTACATTGTCGCTGTTGCAGAATAAACATCACCCTTTTAAATATAAAATATGGGATAGAGGTACTAGTTTGAAGACCTGAACAAAGTTATACTTGCGATCACTTTTGATACTCATTTTAAAAATAAATGATATTGTGATATAATGGTCTGATTAATAGTCTGATTATTTTAAACCCACGTAAACAATATATTCCATTCTGAGAAGTTTTAATTAAGCCAAGCGGTAAACCTTGGATAACCTATGCCATACAGAACTCATTCCAACTGCAAAGTCACCCTGGAACAGATATAAGTGTACATACAGATCTATCAATCCCCCTGGCCTGGCTAAAGTACGCAACATTGAGCGCATTTATCAGCTTCATAAACGGAAACGTAACATAGCCGTAAATGCCATAAAAAGGAAACAAGATTATATCTTCTCAAATTTGGCTGAGATGGAGTCTGACGATATAAATCACAAAAGGTGATGGGACCTCCTTTAAACACTAATTGATACTAAACTCAGCAAAAAATAGCACCTTTAATTTAAAATGGCCAGGTCGTTTGATGTAATTTGGAAATAAGGAAACCTTCAACATATATTTAACTACTTAATGCAAGTTGCCTCAAAAGAATAACCCTCTCCCTTTGCCTGATTTCACTGACTGACTCAATTTGTTAAAGGTTCTCAAAAACATGTCAACAAGATCTTACAGATACTTAAGAAACGTTTCGGTCTGCTCAGGGCGGGATAGGTAATATTCCCCTGAAAAATACTGCACCAACTGTGTGTTACTCACTTACCAACCTGGTTAAGCTTCCTGTGTCTGGGTCCTGCTTCCTGGGTCTTAGGAAAAGTCAAATGTCTGCCCCTTTAGAAGAGCAGCAAGGAGGGGACATTGGGGGGACACCGGGGCCAGAAAATTAACAGTTGTCATTACACCTAGAGTTGCGTATTTGGATGTCAGGAACATGAATCCAGCTGATGACATCGTTTGCGATTGATGCGAACAGTGCCAGAAGCCATTTTGTAAGATGGTGGATATCCTAGACTAAAATGCAATATCTCCAACAATATGTGACAGAGGAAGCTAAAAGGCATCAAATCTAATGTTTTTTGGGGTGGGAAGAGTGGATGAGATTAATGAAAATAGAATCATTATTCTGAAGGAAACAGAAATATAATTTCGCGAGATGGCGGACTTTAACTTGATGTAACAGACAGTGTGCCTACGGTGCATGTAAACAAGATCCACCGATGATAAAAAAATCATGAGCCATCAAATAACCAATGTAAAAATCCAGATTGATGAAGGTAAACTTGCATCAAATAGCTATCAACATCATCAAAAATGATCAATATCACCAGAGTATTGCATGAAGGGAAACATCATTTGACTTCAGGCAAGAACTTAAAGAAGCTAGTAGTACCTTAAATTGAATTCCTGCACATGCATCTGAACTTTGATGAAAGTCTTGTTTCATTCATACATATATAGTTCAGCATTTTATTTAGATTCTAAATGCTGACCTCGAGAACATAGTAGATACATTTGCTAAAAATGAAGCTATTTTGTGATGATGTGGGTTTTTGTGGTCAAGTTCATGGTAAATTTGGAATGGCCATGAACTTAAGAGACATCCTGCCCATCATCAGAGTCACTAATATAATAGACTGCGATACAAGTATGAATGGATTGGCACAGACAGAAGATTTGCACGAATCACTATTGCACGCTGCTTCACTAAAGCATGCTGGTGTACATGGCTGTTCATTTGCAAGACAACTGCACTCTGAGTGACACAAATTGGGTTTACAATTGAACAAACAAATCATATAGCAGTTCTGGTGGTGCAAGTGACTGGCTCATCAGTTTTGGGGACCCATGTGTCCAATCTGTCATCTTCTCATACCCAAAATCTGTGCGATCCAAGTATTCCTGCATTGGTAGGATGGCTTCATGCCATATCTTCATTAGGTACATACAGCAGAGCAGGTGTAGCCCAAAGCTATTCTCTGTCAGTGGGAGCTTCTTTGCAGGTACACTTTTGCTACCTGCTTTTCCACATCTGAGTGCATTGAGAGACTGACACTCTCCTTTGTCATACAGATACCCACAAAATTTGTAGCTGACACATTTTCTGCCTTTTGCAATGTATGGGGTTGGCCAAGGTCTGCCAGTTCTTGCAACATATCTGCTTTCTGCATCATCACCCTCAATGCTGCTTTTTTCCATGTCCCCAGCATAAACTGACACAGTCACAGCCTGTTAAGCAATAGACAGGAATATGTTTACCTGCTTCTCCTCAAGTCTGTGAAAAATTGCATGGACAGGAATATAGTGAGTAAGGTCTGAGTGTTTGCCTTCCTTACCCGTAAGCAGGATGTCAGAAGTACATGCTATTGTGTTAAAACAATTCTATTACATCAAATGGCTTAGAGGCCAGTGACCTCTAGTGGTCAGATTTATAATTAATGATTTAACTCATGAAACTGGTTTGTCCAGTTGGGTTCAACCAGTAGGGTTCAACTTTTTTGTACCCATAATGCTTTAGGGTCAAGGTTAAGGCCTTGGTATATATACCTGCGTGTGAAACCAGAAAAACCACTCGCTGGGGAACTTTGAACAGGGAAAGGCAGTTCCACTGTAAGAGATATTCACATCATCAGCACACATATCAGCCATAGTTTAGGCATCTGTCAGCAAGTCAATACAAGTCAGGGTCTCCAAACTGGAGGTAAGGTGGAAAACTGAAATTGTATTTTCCATTTCATTTAAATTTTGAGTTTAAAGAACTTAGGTAGTATTCTTATGAAAAATATTATATACATAAGGCAAAGAGACAGACGGAGTGGCTACACCTACCAGGTACAGGCAACAGTAGACATATGGTGTACAGCCTAGGGTTTTGGTGCAGCTCCAACACTGTACTACTACTAGGACAAGCTTGTGGGTCCAGCCATACAGAGATGGCGGAACATTATGGAAGCATATTTTAGTTGACATTTGTGACATTTACATGTGGTTCTTCAGTATGGGTCCAACCCAATAGTAATACAGCTATACCAGTAACAAGCACATACAGTACATGGAATGGTGGTGCCTCATGATGTGTGTGGACAGTAACATTTAGGACTGGGTGAGTCCATTCCAATTTGGTTAACTATAAGCCTGCATACATATGTGGTTTGAACATATTTGGGAAAGGTGTACAAGTGCACATCTACACAGAGGACATTTCTAAATATCAGTGCCAGGGGCATGGCACCTGCAGACTTTTTGGACAGCTGATAAATTAGGTATTAAGACACCTTCAAAATTAATGTAATAGGCATTTAGTGTAATTTACAGCTATAACATTTGTGGCACCAAGGCATGGCAACTGGACTTATATGCATTTCTAAAGCACATGTGCTGGGGCGTGTACATGTAGTAAGAGAAATGTATGTGTAAGTTGTAAACAGGTTCTTGGGTGTGCACATTCCACTTTTGGCTGAATTTTCATTTTAACTCATTTATTTCATTCTTTTATTTAGATTTTTGTTGGCCATGATATGTTTAAGTACAGTATAAACTCAATTTAAACAAACTTATGGTCTTTGTGTCTTTGACCTCTCTTAGAATACAATTTTGACTTCAATATTCTTAATATCATCACTTGAATTCTGTGACACAGGAGTATTTCCTTAGCGCCAATAGCAGAGCAATGATGCAAAAGCAATACAAGCACGTCTGTGTCAGGCCTGCTTATAGCAATGTGATTTGCCCCACCTTGTACTGCAGCTTTGGCATATGCAATAATTCGCGTATCAGCTTCCTCATGGTTTAACTTCAAAGCTTCTACACCCTCATAGCCAGCCTTACTAATGTGAATTGTTGTGTCCCCATTTCAACAACTGACACACAGTAACTGCCCATCACACAACAAACTACCTGCCTTGGTTATCATGTGAACTCTGTATACAACAAAGTAAGATTTGCTTTGTTTTAACCATTTGCCAGAAAGTGTCTCCAATGTGAAGAAACGGCAATTTCTGGCTGAATGTGATAGACTATGCCTTCATCACAATGTCTTCGTTTAAGGCTGGTCTGTCTTTTGATACTTGTGTCAAAGTACCTGCCAAATACGACATGGATTTCAAATGTATCTGTTAGGTTCATCCGCATAACTGTACACATTATATATCGTAGAAACCCTGCAGCCATTTCATGGAAAACTATCTTTGATTGACTAGTTGAGGGGACAGGTCTTTGAATTAAAGCATAGCCACCAAACATAAGGGTTATCACAAAGACCTGCATTGTGGATCTTGTTGTCTGGTGCCAGTTATTCAGGTTTGTGCATGTAATCTGAATTGACTCAGGGGTGCATGATACTATCCTCGGTGAACAGACTGAATGGCACAGATGCATTTTCAAATGACAACACAAGTTTCAGGGGTTCCTTCTTCCTAGAATTAACTGTAAGAAATCGCAGATACATAGCTTCAGTACCCAGGCTAACCACTTTGCTTTTGACTTGGACAGTTTGTTTCATAATTGCCATGGTTTTGATTGCTGAGCTGGGAAGAGGGACATAGAAGCTTTTCTTCCTGTCCTCGCTCTGGCCAACTAGCCATTCATCTACAAACTTCTCTGCCATGGCATAGCCCTTTTCCAAAGCATTCACAAGACTACTTGCTACTTCAGGGGTCACAGCTGCTCCTGTGGCAACATTTACTAACTGCACTGGTGGATCTGATACATCAAATGGGTCAATATAGGACTCCTGAAATATTTTACTCAGCCTTTGGACATCAAAAGACCAACGTTTTGCAGCAGCCGATTAGGGACCAAGGTAGCCAGGGCCTTTGTAATTGCTCTTAACCAAAAGATCTTGATTTTGCTTTTTGAAAATTGTGCTGTGATTGGCCTACTAAGGCACCATCTGAGTAGATCTGGGTCTTTCAAAGTCCAATTATTCCACCTGATCCCTTCAGTGCTTTTTTTTCAGTTGTTTCAATGGTATTGTCCATCGATACATCATTGAACTTTCCCTGTGATAGCTTAGAAACAAAATGGCCATCTCTGAATGAGTTCAATACCTCAGTTGGTAGTCGCTGTTTTTGCAGCAACAGGACTGGCATATGCTTTGAATAGTTTTATTGATAACAAACAAAAGTAGGGGAAGTTGTGCTTTTGATGCTTCATACACGTCCAAAGATGCATGCCTGGTGGATCTGATAAAAACCTTTATTAGGTATACAACTTTACACAAAGAGTCATGCCAAAACTTGGAAGTAAATGATATGGATCTACCATATTCCCTAAACTTGAGTAACAATTGTTCCAAAGTTTCCCCTTTATCAGTGGTCAACTTTTTCTGTTGTACTTCCAACAAATCCCTGGCTGCACCATCAGAGATAGCCTTATCAAGCTCTTGCAGTAAAACATATAACTTCCGTTGGTTCCTACTGCCCCTTGACTCACACTACATTTTGAAATGGCATAGTAATTGCTCGTTCAATGCATCATCATCCAACTTTAGTGCATAGAGAGTCCTGTCAAGGTCCTTTTCTGCCAGACTCCTGTGCACAATACCAGCAGCAAAAACACGTGACTCATGCAACAGCTGCCTCAATCCAGAACCACCATTAAGATAGCCTATGGCAGAGATAACAGACACAAGAAAGTGCGTACCACCCTCATAGGGAATTACACCAGGCAACTCATGGGGGGTGCACCCATGTGATTTCAAGTGCCTTCATCAACAAGCCTATATCAAAGATCACAGGAAGATGTGTCTGCCCAAGCATGTTTATGGACTCTTTCAGGTGCATCAAGGTTGTATAAACTGTTTCTGGATCTGATGGATTGGCCAAAATTAATAGGATTGAAGTATAACCTTGGACAGGACATGGCAAAGTGACATCAACAAAGCAGTGCAAGCTTCTATCATATATCTGAAAATCATGGTCATACTCACGCAAAATGTTTCACATGAACACAGATGTGAATACAGCAGTGTTCTAGACCAAATTATTGGACAGACATTAAACTTTTATGAATATTGTTCAAAAGTGCTATTGTGTGACCTTTTGTTATTCATTTCAGTTGTAAGTGCTTAAGCCTCAATCTTGCAAATGGCTTTTTTTGTAAAAACACTAACACGAAAACATGTCATTACATCATTTCGGAAATTCCAGACCCTAAATATACAAAGTGTGCAGAAGGAATGATCTGGATATGGTTTTAAACAAAATGTGTTTTTTAATTGTTTATTCTTTGTATAATGTCTCTCAACTTTTGTATATATTGGTTCATGTCCAAATCATGATGGAATTTAGCGATATTGGTCATGTACTTTACCCATAAATCTCTCTCTCTCTCTCTCAGCCTAATTACACGTTCATAAGGGCTAGTTACTAAGATATTCCCAGAATGATTCCATGTATTTGTTCACATTTTGCAGTATAATTATCTTACATGACCATATGAACTGATTTGATTTTGGTGTTACCATGACTTAATTTCAGCAAACGGCAGCTTAATTAGATGCTTGCTAGGGCTCGTTACCATGATATCTCCAGAATGCCTCTATGTATTATGCTCTAATTAATGTTCCATAGGAAATGTTCAGGGCCCGCCCCATGGGGGGACCCTTTTTGTTTATGGGATGTCCGTCCTTCTGCATGTTTGTCCGCGTTTCGGTCAGTCCGGCTATGCACATTCTGGTTTCCACGGTATCTAGATAATGCCTTCATGCATGTTGCTCAAATGTGGCAATATGCGTATCTTATCTGCCAAGAAGAACTGATTAGGTTTTGCTCTAATTTGAGCAAATGGCAGACCCTTCAGTCAACACTTTGCGTTGAAAGTATGCCTAGTTTCCCTATAAAACATGTAATCCATTGACCATTTAGTTTTGGGAACCCATCCAATATTGCACTTTTCACTCAAACACAGGGATCGGTATGGTAAGTGTCATCCCTTCCTCCTTAAACCATCCGAACCGGTTGGTGGTCAAATGTCGTTTGTCTCAAAAAAAGTTTTGAAAAAATCTAGAGTATTGAAAAATAATTTACAGCATAATCATCGTAGAAAACTGTCAACGTAAGTTAGCCAGGTCAGCAGATGTTCTTGGTGCAGAATGGGGGCCTCGCTTAGTACCCAAGCCACATCCAGGAAAAAGCTTGGCTCATCCTTATTTCAAGGGAGAAGGGCTACGCCGTAAAGACATTAGTATCTTGTAGACTAAATATTTGTAAGAAATCGGCCTTGCTTCACAATTATCAAAAGTACTCGGATCTATTAGTCTGCCAAAGTTTTCTTATGGGCCTATAGGCCCAGGGGCAAAATGAATAGGTCAATAGAATGATTGGATACTTGCATGTTTTGGCCTATGGACAAAATGAGATAACACTCTGGCCTATTGTCAAAAATGGTAAACTAAAGGTCGCTCATAGTAGTCATCTTTTCACTTTGGGCGCCTTCCATTACTCATCTTAGTATGAGAGAAAGTGTCAAGACTTATGTTAATTTTTCAGATCCAAGCGAGGACATTAAGAAAATACAAGAAGCCTGTTATACTGGATTTGATGCTGCCATTGACTTTGTCAATTCAAGTGCTACAGCAAACCGAATTTTTCAATGTGCCAATAGTGTATGTAGAATAATATAATTCATTTATCACTAAATGAATTGCACTTAACATTGTGAAAGCTCAGGGAAAGGGATGGGCGGGCGGGCGTTTGAAATAGTTTCTTTTATAGGTTGTTGCACAAAGTACACTGAAAACTATCAACTTCAAAACTAGCTAAAAGAAAAGCAAAACAGTGTAACAACATTCTTGGAAGTAAGATAACTCTTACATAGACCTAAACATTGAATGAACAAATGCTATTAAGTAGCGATAAAAAACATGTCTATGAATATAAGACATGAATGTACGGTATCTATTAACCCTAAAAGTGTTGACTTAAAGGTGAGTAAACAACTTTTCTCAGGACACTTTGTGCGCAAAGTGCCCTGAGGAAAGCTATTCACCAACTTACTTTTTGCTTTAGACTACGCTTACTGGTATTTGAATGAAAGGTATCTTCATGAGAAATTTGAATCTTTTAACCATTATATGTTTAACGGTAGTGAAAAAACAACTACAGCAATGATTAGCACTTTAAGGGTTGATATAGGTCACTTCTGTTGTGAGAGCAAATTGGTGCCTGTACAGTGCATTTTTGCCATTGTATTGTGTCTTATGCAGGGCGCTGCGGCTATGCTGGTTGGACTCTTTAGTAGGACATTTAAGGTGCCTTTGGTGCAGTTTCCTTTAAAATGCATAAGTTTGCATGGCGTCATCACAGGGTCATTAAGCCAGTTCCGGGAATTGGTAGTGGCTTACGAAAAAGTAAGCTCGGAAAACACAAGTGGTCAAGACTTTTACATGTTCAGTTTTGCATTTTGGCCCCAGAGGGCACTGTCCTTATTTCATGACTGATTACTGATTTGACCCTGTCGGACATTTGTATCTTTCCGTTTATTGTACTCTGCTAGCCCCAGACGGCACTTTTACCATGCTCTTGGCCCCTTGAAATGTATAATGAAGGTTATATCATCCTTACTTTGTAAGTCCTTAGTTGGACGAAACAAGGGATAAAAGTAGAAATTCTCCCGCAAACTGCATAAGTACATGAGGCCACGAGGAAATGGGTTTTAGTCTCGATTGCATGTTATTATGTAGAGGATTTTCTGACACTGAGAATGCAATAATGGTTAAAATGTGTACTTTAAACACTTGTCAACAGGCCTGTTAATCTTTTACGTGGAAATGTGAAAAGTCGCCCACCTACCTCTCAGTTTTTTGGTCTTGTATGACCAGTAAAGTTCAGATATAGCATGCAAAAGACAAAGATTAAACTCAGCAACTCGAAAAAATGTGGTTTTGTTAAGCGTTTTACCTCTTTTACAAGCTTGGTCACGCCAATACTGGAGCTTCATAAAGGAGGATCATGGTCCTGTTTTGTAGCATTACACTTTCCCCAGCAAATGGGTTGACGGTGGCTCGTAGTTGCAACTGCGGCCTTTCTTTCCTATAATTTGGCCTGTTGCAGGTTCGTCGAAAGTTTTTAACGAAGTCTTCACAACTGAGTGTTGCATGATAGTTTGGTGTCCATTTGTATGGGAAACACTGTGGCACACTGTTTGTATTCTTCCAGTATGCAACGTTAGCTTTTAAAGTTTAAACTGAAGTTTTAAGAAGACACAAGGAGTAACCAATTCCAATAGAGCTACAGGGGCTGATTCTCAGTGGTGTTTTTGCAACTGTTTCAGGTGAAACCACCGCCGATCACTCATGTGACTCAAGACGACTCTACAGATATACTGCGTTAATTAAAGGCTGGAACGTACACAGGAAGAGGCATCATAAACTATTCACTAAAACCAGACAGTTCGCTTTGAAATGTCACGGCTCATTTGCGGTATACAATATTGTAGGGTGCCAACAATAGAAATGTGGCAGTTGGTTGGTTTCATTTTGATAGTGCGCACACCCTCCATGGTATTTCTTAAAAAACAAAATGGCTACGGTGTCCTCAGAGTCTAAGTTTGAAATGTCTGACTTAGTTTAAAGAGGGCAGAATGTTCCAATTAGATTGATGTGATGCACGAACAGCAGGGACGTCCAATTGCACAACTTTAGCTACAAAGTCGGTTACGCACATACAAGGCATTTTTAGCAGGGTAGCAATAACGTGTGACTTGTCATATTCATTTAGTCTTGAAGAAACATAAACGTAATTAAAAAGATATCCGTCACATCCTAATCTTGCCTGTGATGTGATTGCCCATTCTTAATCTTGCATTGTTAGAACAAGTCCGAGTCGCCAACTTTTCTTAGCACAAATTAGGGCCCTTTCCAGGCCAGGGGAAGCTGTTAACGTCTGTTAAGGTTTATGCACAACCCTCACAGACGTAAACAACATCATACGATAGACGATCACTATATTTGATATCCGGCCGCTGACGGTCGGTAAAGAGTTAAAGATGACTGAGCACAAGTATGTTTAACTGTTGAGGATCCAAGTCGAAGTCAAAATGACGTTTATTGAGATACACATTAGAATATAACACACAAGAACAATTACTGAGTGAAACCCTAATGGACTTATAAACTCTCTGTAAACTGTGGATGGCAACATGAAGTGCATAATCTAATGCAGCAACAATGCCTTTAGTGAAATGACTCCAAAGCAGTCAGTACCACAAGAGATCTCTAGACTACTTGAAACGTGTCTTCCTTAATTGTGACAATTGACCTTTCACCTTGACCCAGATATTTGATCTCAACAGCCTTGACCCCCTTTCATTTCGTATAATTAATATTCGAGATTCTATGTGACTACCATGATTATCCAATATTGAAATCTAAAGTTGTATTCATGCACATTGATTTACTTACAATATAATGTACTCTTTTCCCCTTTCTCAATTTTTTTCATATTTTGTTGTCATTTTTCTCCAGCTCTTTATTGGATGCAAGTTTCACAATGCCCACCATGGCACCCCTGGTGCGCTGATGCTACGTGTATTTCGCCAGCCACACAGAGACATACATACGAGTGCTTGGACTTTTATTGAGTTGGGGCCTTTTTTCTTTTTGTACCAAATTCAATGCATTTAAAAAAAGTGAGTAAGAACATTAAGTGTACTATGCAGTGATTGTTGAACATACTGACCAATTAGTTCTGTAGTTATAAACATTTTTTCCAAGATTACTTGAAATAACTGAAATTCTTATCCCCAATTTATGTTTAAACTAATTTTGGTTGCATTTTGTAGAAATTTTTTCTTACAAGTTACATTTAGGTTTCCATGCAGGTAAAAATTAAACTTGTGAAATGCATCATTTTCTCTGCTAGTAAAACATCTATAAGATGTGTTGTGAACTATGTACATAACTGACTGTGAAGAAGGCACACTTTTACAAGACATGCTGTGAGTTATGAGAATCAAGTTCCTTTGCAAGTGTTCATGATTACAAATAAAAGGTGGGGCTGATAAGCACTGTAGTTTCCTTTAATATCGGTATCCTATAACTGCTCTATTATTTCAAATCATTTCATGGATATGTTAACATGTGCTTGTTAATCCTACAGGTACAATTTCAGATCGAAGCTTCGGCCCTACACTCTCAACAGGTTGCTTGTTAAATGCAACCCCAATGTGTCTGCCAAGTCTTTGCCCAGTCTGTGTTGAGTGTGACAGATGACCTTGAATTAGCTGGTGACAGAGTCACGAACAAGATATTAGGTATCCCTGATATATATTGTGCAGACTGCCCCAAGGCATCATTGTACTGATCCTGCGTTGTTCAATCTGCAAGAACAGCACATCAGAGAGTTCATGTATATCTTCCACATCTTGGGAAAGGCTAACATGTCCTTCTTGGCTTGGCTTATCATTTGCATAAGAAGAACAGTGACCCTTTTTCGTTAGCCTTGTCCAAAAGGTAGGACATGAAGTGTACTGTTTTCTGGTGGAGGCTTTGTGACCAAGGCTGTGACAGTAGTTTTCAGCAGTTTGGTAATAAGCACTGTCCACTACATCAAGCAGGTAAGCTTTCATACAGAGTACATGTTGAAGACCATATACTGATATCTTTTGTTGTAGGTCTTTGTTCCGTCCAAGAGGCATAGAACCAGTGGCACATGTCTACAGCTACTTTGCGTTCTGTGTCCATTCAGGTGATTGTCAAGTAGTTATCATCTCTCAAAGGGCTTTTGTATTCTTCTTCCAGTGCTGTGCTGTATAGCTGTGTCCTTTCCTTTCCAATCTCCAACAATTTCCCACAACGTGTGGACTCAAGGAAAGCACTGTTTTGTTCTTTATAAACTTCTACATCTCCACCAGGACGTCTGGCAAGGTGCCAAAAAAGGCAGAATGATGCTTTTTCTTCCTATCAGCCACATTGTGACAGTATTGACCAAACTAATCATCATCCAAACATATACTGTTAAACCAAAGCAGTAAGCTCCATATTTACATTATGTGTCCACTTAACTAGACCACATGACCAGCAACTCATTTATTTACATAAATTATATTCATAAAAATATCTTTGATTTACATGAAACAGTCATGTGAGGTTGGTCACATGACATTTTTATTTCTTTAAATTATACATAGTCATATAATAAACCATGAATACAAATGCCTTGTTCCACTTTACTTATGTCAAATGATTTCAGACGTATTGAATACCAAGAGAAACTTAACAAACCTAAATCTGTAGGCGTATGTACCGTTTGAACACTATCAAGTTCGATATAGTAACAACAAAGCCATATTCCGTACCATTCACTAAACATCTGCGTAGTTCTAAATCATTATAGCAAATTAATTTGTGACAGGAGCATATCATATTCATAAAATTTGAAATTAAGAAGAAATTTTTAGGCTTTCTTAGCCTTTATAAAATCGGGTCATCAGCGGGCAACCAGTGCAAGACTTGTTTCGGTGCCATTAATCCCCAGACAAGTCATTCTGCTAACTGGTGGCACCATGTTTGCATTTCCAATACAAACATCCCGAGCTTATGTGTTTCGGAATAAAGCGAATATGATGTTCCTGTGTTAATAGGCCTACTTAAAAATGTGTCCCACATTACATAAATGTAATGAAACTACTTTTATAAAGAATAAGTCAACACCTTACATTCAGGATTTGGCCTACCAAAATTGAATAATAAATTCTAAAATGATTGAGAACTGATGACAGGATTCAGGCCACCTGACCAATTTTTAAAATTTTGAGTTTATATGACTCAAATGGTCTAAAAAGTGCTGCAGATCTACTTGTCGTACACACCCCCATCCCTATCACGGTTGTTGATGCAGAATATTGTAAAATTGATTTGTATTTTTCGTTTTCATTGATTTTTTTAAAAACTTATGCTCTTTTAATATATGGTATTAAGCAATGATTAAACTACAGGCACATAAAAATCAGTAATAAATGTTGTTTAAATCAAGCAAATTTAAGCCTACCGGTTAATGTTTTGGTAATTGTTAAATATTTTCGCTGTCAATGATTGGATGACATTTATGAATATGGGTAACGTGTTGGTTTAAACATTTTTTTTTTTCAAAAAAAACGATGGGTAATGTTTTTCCGAACTATTTATATGGGCACCATGAAAAAGGTAATGCTGACTGATCTTCTCAAGTAAATACCATACCATACCAAAACATACCACGCCATACGATACCATACCAAGAAAACACAGATATACAGCTGCCTCAGGCAATATGCTTAATCCACTACGGGCAACGACAGTGATTCAAAGATGACCCCCACACAAACGACCAATACAGGCTGCAGACCCATCTGAAATACAACCGGGATTGAGTCAATGCACGTCATGTCTCATCACAACGTAAAATGTAACATCATACCCCATGTTACATGCATTTAATTTTACATTGAGGGTGTAAAATGTCTGAGGTATTATAAAAACAGTAACTTTTAGAGTTGCATATTTTTATATTGTGATATATTTTGGGAGTAGAACATTATGATATTATAAAATTGAGAACTTGGCAGGACAGACATTTCATGGATCGAAAAGTTGGCAAGCTTAGGGGATGGAAAGAACTGAAGATGGCATATAGTCCCAGGAAGGGGCCACTTGAATATCTTCTCCAGTGTAGCCGAGTAGCCATGCAATCTTTTATCATGAACATATTTGCACTCCTCGTACAGAGGACTGGAGATGGTTGTCGAAAGAGAAGGGCTGATGGGAACGATGGAGGGATTATGCTTTAGGGTGTTTCAGAAGGTGCTGTACAGTGATGTAAAGTGTCTGATGAAGTCGGGATAGGTTGAGGCAGAGTTAAGCATAGGACTTGGGCAAGGGTGGGTGCTGTCTCCAATCTTGTTTGCTCTCTACTTGTGTCAATTTGGAGAAAGTTGTTAGAAAGTAGAACTATAGTTGCAGTGTGGCATGTAAGAGTTCCAGGGTTGTATTTCGCTGAAGCTATTGTTCTGGTGGTGAATACAAAAGTGGAACAACAGGATTCCCGAAAGGTTACAGGGGAGTAAAAGGATGAATGGAGGTTTGAGCTCAGTGAAAATACCACCAGGCTATGGTTGTATGTCAGAATCATGGAGCTGAAGGGTAAAAGAAAATCATCATAGCTAGCCCTTCACTAGAATGATGAAAATGGAGAACCGTTAGAAATGCAAGAAGTGATATGAATGCAAGCAAAGCATGATCAATACAGATACTATAGCCTGACCGATCCCTGTTTTTTTTTTACCAATACAGATATATCGGTATTAGCAGAGTTTACCGAGCCTGATACCGAGAAATGTTTGGATTCGATACATAGGGGAAAAAACAACAACAACAACAACAACAACAACAACAACAACAACAACAACAACAACAACAACAACAACAACAACAACAATCTTTTACATAAATTGCAGAAATGAGCAACATAACAAAGTGCTTACCTCGTGCAACAGGTTCATTGAACAGATTGCATTAAGCACGACTTGGCGTTTTTTCATCAAAGCAAAAATGATTCCATATTGATGGTTTTGCCTTGCGTGAAATATCTTTAGCACTGGGGCTTGCCATGGTTGTGAGATTGTAACGCATGCGTGGGAAAACGAAAGGACACATAGGTTTGAGTATATGTTGCTTTCTTGTGCCCGCGTCACGACCTGTGAGAACAGGAGGTCACGTGATGACCTGCCACAGCTTGTTGCTGCTGAGAAAATAAATCACAGTGTGAGGACGTTGCATACCGAATCCCAACGTCAGAAGCTTGTCCAAAGAGATCCCGAATCGATCCTGAATCCCAATCCTGAATCCTGTAAATCAGTAATATTGGATTTGGTGGTTTGGATTTGGTCAGGCTGTAGCAGATACATTTGTGGGGACATGTGCGAATGAAATGCATGACCAATGTAAAATATGTGCAGTGTACCACACCTATATATACTGGTATACAGCTACTGTGGTATTTTGCGTCTGTGGAAAAACTCTGCTACTAATGGCCGCCAAATGCAACTGGTTGCCTGTTACAATTACTGTGAATGGGCACCCCAGATTTTTTTTAATGGAATTCATTTAACATTTCAATCCAGGAAAAGATGCACACCACAACAGGCTATTGCCAGGTTTCAAGATCATACATGTCGGTTCATATCTTTTTGAGTAATGGATAAAAGTAGGTCACAGGATCTGACAAGACATCAGGTCTTCCACCTCAGTTGCAGTTCATTACGCGCAGACATAAGCATCTTGAACGATCAAGAGAATCTATGAGATTCTGCTGTCACAAACCCAAGCACCAAATAAAAAGTCGAATGAAATTCATAAATTTTGGACAGTCATGTGACCTTTATTTTTTGACATTGTGAATAAAAAACATAATTTGCTTTTAGTCTGGCTATTTACAAAAGTCTAGATCATGATATACACAAACCACTACCGGTGTTTACTGTCTGAACAAAATGCTTCTGCAGCCAAGAAGCATTGAGTTCAGACATTTACAACTTCACAAAAACATACACATAACAATACATTGACACTTCTGCAATCTCTGTGCACTTACATTGTACATCAATAAGAAAGAAAGTTTACTGCAAACTGAAAACATTCAAATACATATATTATCACATCAGACAGCATTTTGCCATATTATATGAAGCTTTCCTGCTAGACATACTCCAGTGGTGTGGCTAAGATTACCTTGCCCTTCCACAAGCTGTTTATACAGCCATTTGGAAATGACTTTAGGTCTAATAATCTCCTGTTGGACAAAATGCAGCCCAATTTATAATCATTCAGTAGGCATTCAACTGGAAAAGCAGCTTAAACACCCATTGGCTGACAGGGTCTTAGTTACAGTATCTCAGACAAGTTAATTGGTGGTCAATTGCCTGTTGCAAATGACTTTGGTTTGCCCTTTGGCAGACGATTGGCAGATTTAGATGGGTTGTTCAGCAGGCAATTATCAAGCCTTCATGTATCAAGCGACAACATGATTTGACAAAAGGGGAGGCTACAGCAAACAATTACAGTGGTCTCTGTCTTGACAGATCACCTGCCGTGAAAGACCACCTCTGACACATATATTGCTTAGTACTTCTTTTGTTATTTACACTACCTAATAGAAACTACCTGTCTTGAGACCACAATTTGGTCATCCCTAGGGGTGGTCTTCAAGACAGTTTTCACTGTATCTGGATATTGAGTGGAACACACGACCAGGTATACAAGATTGCTGAGGCTTAGAGGTGTGTATTCCCACAGGATCACATGTGAAAATACAGTGGTTACTGTTTATAACTACCCTTAATGCCAGATGTGACAGATGGTCCGAAATTGAATGTCAATACCAAAAAAAAAAAAAAAAAAAAAAAAATAAAAAAAAAAAAAACCCCAGTCTATGATCTTGAAAGAGTGGTATTAGAAACTAATGTTTCTTACAGGAGGTGGTCTTTAGGATGTTTTTACTTCTATTCTTGCTCTTGCATACTGATGTAGCGCTGCATTTCTGGCTATCCTAAAATTGGTTGGGATTTTAACATTGCCATTACGGCTATTTATTCAGTGTTCCTATTTTTTGTTCCTGTATCATTCTCATTCCTGGTTCTCTATTTCCTTGTTCTGATATTTCTCATTAAGATGATAGTAAATGTGAGGCCCACGTGATTTCGAACTAAAAAAGCTGTGTTGGTGATTTCCGCCAGAGTTTGGTATGTAAGAGACAGCAAGATACACAAGCGGTGTAGTCTTGCCTGTACAACATCTGACTTCCTTTACACTGTAAACGGATCTTTGGGTACAATATCTTCCATCATACACACAACGACACGTTTTCTCTTGAATCTTTATAAAAATCATTGATAGGTTATAACATAACATGTACACCAGAACTGAAAACTTATTCTCTATATTTCCTATGTTATGAATTAAGCAGCCAAAAAATTGTAGCCAAAAGGGTTATATTTTAGCACTTGACTAAAAGAAAATATCACTAGCAGAAGCCTGCAGTTGATCTTGACCATTACTATTCAAGTACCTGTACATATAAAATAAAGTAAATCTTTTGTTCCAATACTAAAGTCCACAATCCTTTTATCTCCACAATGGGGTAGTAGAAGATTCAAAATATGGAAGTTACTATGCAGATAACACTTTTAACTTGTACCGATATCTGAATTCAACCATACAGCACAGAAACGGATTGTTTTCATTCCACCTGAACAATCGTGTTAACATCAGAGTTCTACAGAATGCAATTTTTCACTTTCTTTTAGCATGAAATGTAAGGCAGTGTCACTTGAATATATATTTTTTCTGACTTTCAACGTGCATAGTGGGCTGCTTCAATGGTCTCTTGGTTTAGAAGGGCCATTCACTCTGCTGCCAGTCCTTCTGTGTGAGCCATAAACAGGCTCGTGTAAACCGGTTTATCACCTGCCAACTGTTACTAAGATCAAAGCATTTCATACATGTTATATTACCCAGGTGGGCCGACCCAGAGAGACTGATGAATAATGGCATGCAGGTCTCTGTTCGGTTCTGTTCACATTCAACATCCGAGATTCAACAGTACAATAATCAGCACAAAGTTACATGGAACTTTGACCTCTGTGACCTTGATGAGCTTTTGACTTTTTGCATGGGATGATGGGAAGCATCCAATTGATTAAGGGGTAGTTCAACATTTTCACAAGAAATATGAATACAACTGAAAAATTTGAAATATGGCATAAAAACAAGTTTCAATATTGACCCTCTTTTATCTATCTGCACGTCCATGAACAAAAATGTTAAAACAAGAATATAGTTCATCATATGTAATGATATATCATGCATGCTATAGTTTTAGTTGCAACATACTCATCATATATTTCATGGGCTTATATGTATGATAATACATCTCTTGATAAACACACACACGTAGGTTAGTAAAACAGACAATTTGTGTATCATAATTAAGATTGCATTTGCATGATTTTATCATCATTTTATTGCATCATCAAAGGCACATGCACACCTGACTTCTACATGCACTCTATCCCCTACCAAATTGTCGGTAATCTGGAGAAAATTATGAAAATGTTGAACCACTCCCAAGTTTGAGTACCATATGAAGCCCAGCAGTATACATTTGAAATAATATGTACAGTGAAACAATTGAGAACCGAAAAGATAATTTTCATGTTAAAAACACCTTTCTACTTTGTATTCAGGACATGTAACTGAGGACATTTTTGGTCAGTCACCGATGTGCCTGCAATTGACAGGTGTCACGGCAACGTAACATGTTTGGCACAATTAATATGACCAATGTGTTCATTACATATTTCCTCCTAATTGACACTTTGGGATTAAATGTAGAATTACATAGCACATTTGCTTTGGCATACAACGTACAATATTGCTTGACCATGCAGAAAATAGATTGATTGTGTTTTATGGTTATCTATGCAACAAACATTCTGCATGGTTAGTGTTATAGGTTTTGTATTCGACTTTATGTGACACTTGTTTAAAGAGTCGAAACCAAAAAGGTCCCAAAAGGATTGTCTCCCTGCATGGAGCCCATCAAGGCCAGGATTCCCGAACCTCTAGCAGCAACTATGACAGATCGGATACAGAGCAAGCCATTGAGGGCTTCCTGTCCAGGTTAACTCGCTACAGCCAGTAAAGCTGCTCTGGTGCATGTGCATGTAGCTAACATGTTTACAATGAGCATCGACACTTTGGCATATTGGAATCAGTAGCTGTATTGAACATTTTGTGGTCCAGCTGGGTGTTAAGACCACCCTGGTTGTCAGTCCATGTACTCTACATGTACTAATACAATTCTAAAGTATCTCATTCTCAGATGGGTGGCCTGTCTCAAAGGGTAAAGTATTATGAAAATGACATACTTGCTGCGTGGACAGACAGCCCTCCCACGGGGAATGGCCCCTCTACAGAAGGACCTTGTAAGTTGAGGACCACTGTAGTAAAACATGAAGGTATTACAGTCAGATGCTTACATATATAGCAATGCATATATTCAAATCGAACGTAGTGTCCATTAGGTGACCCATATGTATCCGTCACTGCCTTCATTATGCATGTTGGTAGAGAGCGTCTGCTTTTTCTGCCTAGTCTACCTAAGCGCCACCTCACAACTTAGCAGTAAACGATGTACCTATACCTGCTGTAGAAAGAACACAATTTAGAAATTATCATTTATATGTATTTAACATGTGAGGATTTCTTGATGAATTGTAATATGATTTAATTTTAATTCTTAAAATATAAAAAATTATCTGCCGACATACTGCAGAGACACGCATTATCGTTACATTTGAATACATTTTATGGAAATGCAATAACCATCAAGCTGGTATAGTACACTGTTTTATCAAACATCTTTATATTCCCTGGACACCTAATGTAACAGGAAAGTCAGGTATCTACAAACTGCACTTTGTTTAGTATTGTCAAGCAATCAACACCACTTTAGATATTAGACTCTGTTGATACGGTGCAGAGCTGGCTGAGCACAATAATGGTAAGATTCATGTGCAATGTACATCTCATCAGAGCACCCTGGCTTACTTTTGAAGACTGCAAGAATGTGGCCAGGGACACTATGCAAAAATCACACAAACAAAAACCAACATGCAAACAAACAACATGAAATGTATAAGACAAACTATGGCGAATGAATGGTTTCTGGTTGGAAGCGTAAACTACATGGAATGTATCATATTGACTATGTGCCCTTTCAAGAAAGGTGGTCTCTCAATGGAGTGGTCCTGAAGACAGGGACCACCATGCACTGGGAATCTGCAATCCATGTTATAAAATTATGCAAGGCAGTGTATATAATCAGACACCTTAAATGAACATACATCAGGTGTTTTTCTATAACATGCAGTATAGTATGTAGTACATTCTGCTGATTTCACCATCAGCATAGAGGGACCACTTTTTCTCTAATTATCGAAGAATGTCCCTATGATAGTGGATTGCATGAACAAGAAACAGATGCAAGTTTAATGCCCATCTTCGTATATCAGACTTTCTTGGGGGCATAGAACTTGTCTCCTCTGCAGACCCACCTGGTGATATTTTTACTATGCCCTTTGATTGACCATTTTCCTTGATTCTTGCTTCATTGCTGCAAAAATGCCTGGGTTTTTTATTAGCCGTCGTAACCATGGCAACAGATTGCAATTCACCAGGATTCCTATGCTGCTACTGTAATATGTGATTCCTGATTGTTGTGTAAGTCAAGTTTTGTGAACATTGAAAAATGGAACAACTGGAGTCATGTACATCTAAAAGTGTTGGTTGGATTACTGCATTATGCTACATTCACTTTGTCAAGATGTCATTTCTTGCTGGTCAGTGATGTATGACTAGCCCTATTGAACTGTAGGAAAAGACCAGTTATATCATTTTGTAGTGAAATACTGTATGCAGTGAGTCAACCAATGTCATTTTTATCTTCAGCTAAAGCCAGCTAAACCAGTGTTAGCATAATTTTGTCTTTCAGCCAGTGAATGGTTGATGGATAAAACACCAAGCCACTTCGAGGCCTAATAGAGAAGTCGTAATTGTAACAATTGCATGTATAGATCTGTGTATTCAGATAAATACACAATGCAGTATTGACAAAGTTCCTTTGGGCAGAATGAGCGTGTGCCCAAATTGTTTTAACTTCAAATAAATTTATCACCTTTGAGGAACAGGTTACCAAGTTTCTATTATGTTTTCAGGTATACACCAATAATCGAAGTTTTAGTTTAACCATTCCAGCTTTGCACCAAGTTACAATGTTATGATTTTGTATGATACAGCGGTTTGAAGTTCTTGACTTGCAAGTTACGATAAAAACAAAAGGCCGTGACACATAGTTTCCAGCTCTCCTGACTGACGTGTCCTCCAGAGGGAGGACACAGGATCAGGGTGAGGATCAGCACCTTTTTTGCTTATATCGCCCTCTAGGGGCCATGCAAGTACAATAACATAGACCTACATCTACATGGCTACATCACAAACATCACAACAGGACAGTTATACTGTGAAGTACAGACACTACACTTATACTTTAAATGATAATACACATGAATGGTAATATTATATTCGTGAGATAAATAAATTTATACTACAGTATGTGTACAGAGAACTGACAGGAAAAAACCGCATTTTATTATTCTTGCTCTTGCATATTATTTAGCTTATTGATTGTGACACAAACATGTACATCATACATGTCTGACCAGGCTTAATATCATTATGAAATCCCTAACAACTTCCATTTTTTATGATGGCACATTAGGCGTATTCAATGAACAGTGAACACAAGTTGCAGCATTTAATTCATTTAGATTTTCGAGACACCAACAGATTTGCTTTTCAAGCAAAACTTTTTTTCTAGGAATATGAGTTGTATGACATTCAGAATCTGGTAACTTGTTTGTTTTCATTTTGCCCAAGGACTTTTTAAACATCTGATGGTGTGTGTGTGTGTGTGTGTGTGTGTGTGTGTGTGTGTTGGGGGGGGGTATTACCCCAACTTATTTGCTCGACCTTTCAAAAACACACTCTTTGTTAGGGCACTTTTTCACGTAGATGATACCTTTGTTAGGGAATGTTTTAACCCAAATAGTAGAAAAGATTGGCGTGCAAAATGATTCAGGAAGAAAATTTTGACATAAGGGAAATTTTTCGAATTTTAGGCCATGAAAGGGATGATTTTGAACAGTTGGGAAAATGCACATCTACTGGTCTAGATCTCATAAAAATATTAAACATAGAAGATTTTACAAGTAGAGTAACTGATTTATAAAATACAGAAAAACATATAGCTACAAAAAATTTTATGCATACAGAAGAAAATCGTTCTTTGATATGTAAATTAATCTCTTGCAAACCTCTGTATCAGTACATGTACTGGGATTTCTTATTTTAAAATTTATGTGTATCAAATCGTAAATTCTGAATAACAGAATGTAAATTTGTTGCTGGAATAAAAGTACATTAAAAAGACAAATGATTTATGGTATGAATAAATAATTGAAATAATAACATCTCCATCACTACAAAAATAACAAGAATGTTACATTGTAACAAATTTGCAGCGACCTTCTGCTAAGCAGTGAAAAGAACAGATTTATATGCAACAAGAACTTTACGCTGAACCCTTGTATTTAAAACAGAGTACATTACACTGCGAACGACACGACAAAACGATCCGTCTCTCTTCCTGAGAAGAGGCATAAAACTGGTCGTTTACAGAGGCATTTTGCAAACAGATATTTTTAAGTTGTGCGCGTAACTTCACCGGAAAGATAAACTCAACCTTTGCAATTGCTGTAATTCCCACAATTGTTCATATCATCGTTGAAGGACAGACACAAAAAAGCACCCGTTTCAAACACGTGAGCTATAATTTAGGTCAATCTCGGTCAAAGTGCTATATCGATATTTTACTCAGTCAAATCGACTTGCAGCATTATTCCACCGAAAACTTTACGGGATCAACTACACTCCAGCATGTGAGTAGCAGCAAACGTTTACCACGCAGTCTGAATATTAATGCTCCTGGTGCTTAAAAAGATCAATTCCTTAATTGGCTAATGTTTATTACATTCAAGTGTGTGTCACGATAATATATATCACTGCAAATTACGTTTTTGGCAAACAATTGCAAAGAGGGGACACTAATATACTTCATGTGTTCGTGCTGTTGGAGACAGTTGATGTATCATATATCGTTAATTTCTGTATGTCGGTCTGCGTCGATAAATGCTTCGAATCTTTATGATATAACGTATGTTTTTTGTACCTACAGAAGATTGGACTGTTGCACCCAAAATGCTTAACTTACAGAGTCGGCAGCCGAATGTGTATTGAATATGACGCCCTCATATGGCCAAAGCAAGTACAATCAGGTCTAGTACGTGCAGCATCTAGATAGCGCTAAGCTGCTGCCATAAAAACTATTCCTCAAAAGAAAAAAAACTTGCTGCTTGAAAAACGCCTAGCTCTCCGCCTCAACCCAATTTAGGTCTAACGCATTTCTAGATAAAAAGAATGAAAAAAAAGAACCATCTGTGTTCTGCTGCATGATTGATTTATTTCATATCACCACTCCACAAAATTGTAGATTAAAAAGAATGAAAAAAAAAGACATCTGTGTTATGCTGCATGATTGATTTATTTCATATCACCACTCCATGTCCTGTATCTTGCTGCTATGCAAACACCGTTCCAATCCTGGGGAGAGAGTTTCGGTTCACAGGATTGTGTTGGCTCGTGGAAAGCAGGCCCGAAACTGCCGGGTGAACAGTGTCCGATTCAGAGCTTTTAATTAGAAGTCAGAGTGCCTAAAACATCGATGCTCCCCGCCCCCCCAAAAAAAATAAAATAAAAAAAAAGAAAAAAAAAGTGGAGAATGGCTTGTTAGAGGATGATGGCATTCATATTCAAAGAGGAAAGAGGAAGGGATATGTCAGGAATTTTAATATACTGGGTTCCATAATAAGCTTGTAATAATGACCAATTGCACACGTCTATGTTTACTCCTCGCTGTGTCAGCAAGGTGTTAACCTGTTTATAACTTGGAAGTTGGTTTGCACACCTTGTTGTTACTGTCAACTTTGGGCTAACAGGTACTCAACTCTGACAGAACAAAGGGGCTATGTTATCACCATGTTAAGAATCGTATCTTTCGTTTCCCATCAAATAAAGCCTGCTTTCTTGACCCCTCTGTTACATAAGTATAGGCAGTATGTGGTTTGTACATGTAATTGTGCATACGTAGGGCAACAGCAGTATAGCTGTATTTCTGATGGAATACCTTGATATCACTGAACTTACTGAACCAGTTTTACGGAAAACTGCAGTAATTCAAGGTAGAAATAACCCACTTGAGAGATATGATGATAGATTTATATGCCATTTTCGATTTCCCAAGAATTTGGTCCTGTCATACTGGAGTCGGTGCGGGACAGACTGCAGTATGTGCAAAATAAGCCATCTTCTATGCCCCCTGTGGTGACACTTCTTATATCACTGGGGCCAACAATGCTGAACTTTTCCGCAATTGAAAGGGCTTTTTTTCCCATAAATGTTCAGGCAATCGGTGAAGCTGACTTGGTGATACGTAACCTTGTGGTGTGCTGGCCAGGAAGTACCTGGGATAGACGCATCTTTAACAGCAGCGAGATTGGTGCTAGACTAGAAAATGGTGAAGTCAATGGAACATTATTGGGAGACAAAGGCTATCCTCTGTGCCAGTACCTGATGACACTTTTTCTGCACCCAGCTACAAGAGCAGAGAGAAGACACAATTTTGCTCACTGTCAGACAAGAGTGAAAATAGAAAATCTGTTTGGAGTATGGAAACAGAGGTTCACAGGCCTAGCTTTTACTCTAAACTTAAAGATGGAGACAAGTCTTGCTGTCATTGTTGATTGTGGGTTCTTCCCAAAATTGCCTGACTCCACGGGCTACCAGAACAGTATGAACTTGCAATAACATATGCAGCCGTCTGCACACCCCAATGAAGGTGGGCGAGCCCAGAGAGCAAGACTTGTCGCACTTTTTGAGTTAAAAACAACAAGGTATGTGTCTAAACATGCCTATTTATTGCATCAAATTTATATCATATAAGTGTGGAAATACACAGTTTTTACTGTAAAGCTTTATATCATAAAGTGCATTTACTAATGCGTTTAAATGTTTTTAACCAATCTGCATGTGCTTTTGTACTTTGTAGAGTGTCACATACACTCACACTGGGGCAAAATGGTTAAAAATACCAACTTAAACTTACTTGCCCTCTATCTTTGGACACATAGCGTCGTGTTTGATGAAAGTTGGCAGGAAGATTATTTGTTGAGCGGGAAATAAATTAAACATTTTTGTTTAGTGATAAATGACCTTTTCCTTGAAGAATTGGGACTTTCTGGAAGTTTTTGTCCTTTTTTACATCTTTACAACCAAAAATCGCAAAAACTAAAATAAGTGCATACAATATTAGTTTTTATGTAATATTTTGAAAAAAATGCAAAAAAATGGAAAAATTAAATTAATGATACTTTTAAGCTTATAGTTTTTAAAATAATATCAAATGGATGCAATAAGGATAAATGAAAGTACCATCCAAAGTTTGATCTATTTATAGATACTTTTGAAAAACGTTCATATAATTATTTTGATTTAAACGAAAGTTGTGTTTATTAAAAAAGTTCAAAATGTCGGTACTGTGGGCCGCCATCTTGGATTTTTAAAAGTCCAAAATGACGCTTAATTTTTATATTAATATAACTTACTCAAAACTTCCAAAAAAAAAATTTAAGTGTATCGACTTTCAAAGCTGCATTCATTGATATATTTAAGCTTCTACCTTTCAAAGTGTTGTGATAAGAAAACGTCTTTTTGCAGGTATGGTAGAAATTTCTTAATTTCCCTGATTTTTTCTGTTTTAAATTTTCAAGGTAAAATGTAGGCTTGTGGCAAGTTTTTTGCAGGTAATACTGATCAATCAAAAGATATCACCGGAATGTGTACGTATTTGGTATTTTCGGCCATTTACCCCCCATTGTGCTTGTCCTCGTGGAACGTTATTATAATCCAAACAGCTGCCATGTCTCATTATTGGTCGTGGTGTGTGTCACAGATGTGAATGTACTAGATGCTATCCAAGTAGCAGGCGGCAGCCTGATAGGTTGGTCTGGTACCTGTGCGGTCAGGCTTAGTGATGAGGGGTAGCCAAGTTCTCTCCCCAACTCTTTCTCTTTTTAAAATAACGATTTAATATTTTAGTTTAAACATTTTCATTTGTTTATCGTGTTCCACTTCAGCAATATGCGCTTTTAATTCAATCCGTTTAATTTTGTTCTCGTGTGCTACATCAGACAGTGTTAGGACCCCCGACTTCACATCCTCCTGTAGGCATCTAACAGGCTTCCTTTTGCCACTGTGTGATGCCCTCCAGGTCGTTGTCATCGATGGTGCAGTTTCCCTTTGCCCCGACTCAGATACTGTGGGCCCATCATGACCATCCCCACTGGCATCCTTTTCCATGCCACTTACTGTACTTGTTGATGGCCTACAGGGTGGTGCTGCTAGTTGTACTGCATCAGGACCTATGGGTTAATCCCCATCACTTTCGCCTGATCCACACCCTGCCCGTATACAAAGTATTCATGTCTGTTAAATTATTTTTCATACGCTATACCATGTGGTGTGTGCAATGCATTCAAATATGTAATTATATAATATTTCTGAGGTGTTCTGCAGAATACTGATAAAATTATCATGTTGAACTGATTGAAAAAAATAGCACCTTCTATCACAAAATTTCATGCATTACTTTTATGTTCACTGAATGAGCATTATGTAATAAACAGGCAATACTGTGTATTGAAAGTAAAGTTTCCTTCATATCACTCTAGGTACAGCTCCACAACTGGTAACACTTACCCAAGTATCAGACCCTATACCTTACTGTGAAGTCATAGTGGCAATAAGGATCTAATCGCGAAAGTAGCTTTTCAATAACCTCATTTGGTTTAGAGATACTTTATTCAAAAACGATGAGAAACAGGCAGAGCCTATATAAATATCTCTTCCATAAAAAAAAAAATACAGATAGAACGGGTTTGAATCATACCAAGACGACACGATACAATATTCAATAGTCAAATACACATCACAGGACTATACATGAGTGAAGACAGTAACTTCCTTTAATCACCATAGTTCACTGAAATGCATGGTCAGGTAGGGTCTGATAATCAGATAACGCAACACAGGCAATGGTGCAGAGTTTTTGTATTATCAATAGGACTGACTATACAAGATTTATAATTAAATTATACATGTACATGATACTAATAATTGTATTTGATGTCACTTCATTTTCACAAATCACTCAGATTGCACTTTTCCTTTGCCAAAACTAAAGAGCAAATGTATGTTGGAGAGTGACCATGTGATGGAAAAAAGAAACAAGGAAAACTAGGGCTTACATGCATCATGTGACAATAACATTTTAAATAGTACAGAAACACATGATCCATATTCATTAATTCCAAACCCAACAATGCCAGCAAAGAGAAAATATTATTGTTAAAATAACATATAATGTATACCAGTGTTTACTGCTTTCGAATGTGCTATTTCATTATAGACATACCATTTTTTTTATTCTGGTAAACGTCCTTAAGTTTGAAGTATCTACATCTATTAACCCTCTTCCACACAAGCTGGCCATTGGCAAGGCTCTTTACTTTAACTCTTTAATTTTGAGGAGCTTTTAGAATGGTTTAAAGATGCTCTGTACATACTTCTCTCTGTGGCCCTGGGCACATAGCACCCACACGGATGGCCCAGGAAAGATATGCAATCAGTATTATCTGTGTACCTCTGTTCGAACTGGCCAGTGCTCAGAAAAAAAGGGAAACAAAACTTTAGGTAGTTCGATTCATGAAAACTACAATTTGATAGTGCCAGCCTATTAATGCTACATGTACCAGGGGAGTAAAGGGGGTTTGGGTAGTAGTATACTGGGGTATTTATTTCCCAGCAGCCCACTGGAAGACCTCTTATTTTCTAAATTTCGTACAGGCCAGTATTTTAGAATATTGTTATTTCTGTTTTCCCTATTGGAACAAAATGATTACCTGTACTATGGAGAGTCGAGGGGAACTATCCATGCCTGTACCAGCAGTACAGGACCCCTTTCCCCCCTCTGGTGCTACCATGTCCATCAATTGTGTACCATAATAGATATACATCATTCTCTGTTCGTCATATGACCATTATTTTTCTTGTTTTTAATGACATTTTTGTTCAAATCCACCAGTTCAACAAGAGTCGCCTTTTCAAGCGAAATGTTGGCAATGTAGGCTACGTTCTGACAATGATCGCACCTACTGCATGTATATTACATTGACAACACACAAACTGAGCCGTCAACTTGGATAATGTAACAAATTTGAATACACTGGCTTTATTTGGACAGTAACATGGGTCGAGGGACAAACTATTGAAAACAGCACAAGGGAGTGTGGCTTCAACCTCGTGTTGTGTGATCAGTACTTAACAAAATCCTCTGCAAACCAACTCCATATTACTCCACTTGGTGTCAACATGGAGTGAACTTGTGGTTTCACAACCTCTGGTTAACTGTTCTGACAAGCTGTTTTCTGTTTAACATTTGGTATTTGGAGAGCACAGAGGAACAATGTAGCAATGTGGGCAGTTGGAGTCCTGGAGAAAACCCTGAGAGTTCTTCAAGTTCCCCCTTATGGTGATACCTAAGTTTTTGGAAGGTAACCTGTGAGCATATAGAGACTGGAAAGGACCAATAATTGTCTGCAAATATATATGGATCTTCATATAATTCAAGCAGAAAAATTTTCAATTCGACCACTGAACATTGCTTTGTCATTGTCTAAGTGCAAGCACCGTCACAGCCATGGATAACCTGACTTGAACACTAGTGCACTGTGGCTAGGTCAAAGCACCTCGATACATATAACAATGCAGGCTTAGATACCCACCATTGTTCCCCAAAGCGGGTCAATTTAGTTTACAGGTTACATGACACAGTGCTTGCATAGTAAAATAAAAAAAATGGGTCATAAAGTCGCAAGGACCAGACTGAGTTCCCTTGGCATTGATGATAAATTATTGGAGGCAATCTGTTTAGTAGTGCGAGAGGAAATGGAGGGGTTTAGAACTGAAGTACAAAGCTTTTGGTCTGAAAAAAATCAATGCTCATACAGATCCACGTTTCAAAAAGTGCAATATTTCAAAGGTAAAAGATATTTTTAGATTCAGGGTGATCAAGTCTATTTTGGATATATCCAGGATCAATTACCTTCATATTTCAATGATATATTTGCAACTCCTGGACAATATACCCACTCATATGAAACTAAAAATAGAGAAAATATCCCTCTTGCAAAGCCTGACCAACTTACTTCATAACACTGCATTCGATATTATATATCCCTTCCCTACTTAGAGACCTCCCTTCTTGCATCACCGAAAAATTGTATACACTCATGTCATGGCTTATCAACTTATACTAAATCTCATTTCCTATGTCAATACCAAGATGTGTGTAGTGTGCCAAATTGTTATGTATGTAATAGTTGAATAACTTGTCGCTGCTTATGCTTGATTATATGTCTACTAAATCAGTATCCAGTGTATATCTTCTGGTCATCTCTCTTCATATATTTAGTACATTAAATCTAGGACTTCATTTGCAATATAATTATTTTGTAATCGTGTCTCTCTTGATCCAAAGTGGCCCCAGTGTTAGCGGACAAGCCGTCCTTAACTGGAGTCATCCTGACAGTTTTGTTCACATTTCTGCAAACACCAGCACGGAACCTATATCTATCAATTATTACAAACTGTTTGCGGTGTTTATTTACCTGTCCTGTCTGTCAAATAAAAGAAATTTGACTCTGACCTGAGTCTGACTCTGTTTGTTAACATAGACGTTCGCAACTGGCAATAATCTTCTAACCACATCATTTTAAGCCCACAGATTTTCTGTGGTTTTTGGAATGCTGGAATTGTTTTGCTTGATTTATTTTAAATTACATTACAATTGTACATATCCCGGGGTCAAACTTTTACTTGTATATTTAAAATTCTCCCTCACAAAGTACACTATTTGTTTATGAAAAGTGAAGGAGTTGAATAGTTATTGCACTTTGTGAAGAAACTTTGCCTTCGCGATGAAGCAATATATACTTTATTCAATATTAAACTGTGCGGAATTGCATCTCATTTCACCACCGGGGTCTGTGACGTCATGGAAGGGAGCTTCTACACCAACTCTGATTGTAAACATTGACTCACAGCAGTGAATGTCAGTTTATTCATGGCTGACTGGATTAGAATCGGGATGCAAACAAGAAACTGTTCGCAATTGTCCAGTGTGAACTCATCAACCATGGTGAACCAATATTGGAAAAAGCAATGGGCTAAAATAAAGCCAGTCTTTGCTGGTGCAACTGAAGCAGAGCCTGTGCCCATCTTGCTGCCAAGGAACATACCCCAAGCTGGCCCTTTTTATATGCAAAAGGGATCCATACAGGGCTATGTTTTTGCCTGGCGATGTTTTTTTCTTTGTTTTTAGCAATAGAATATGTTTAAATCAAGAAGGTAGGCCATCTTGCGGGGCTGCCAATGCCGGCAGTACACACTACATTCTAAGACAGGCAAAAAGTAGCACTTCCTGCAGTGTTGCTTATGTTGTCATTATTAATCTTAATAATTATTAGCCATGAATCAGACTTAGGCTTTTCAATGCAACTCTTCCCCTTCCCCTATCCCAGCCTTGTTATAAATCACTAAAGAGAATAAAACTAAAAGCCTGCTGCATGTAGGTCTATGATTTCAAATTCAGCTGGTTTTTGAATTTATATTTACACTGTCTTGGCATGCACCGTTAAGTACTGGCATTGCCTATTGGCTGCTGTAAAGTTCAACCAGTCACTTATAACATCGGATTTTTGCACAATGACTTGAAAAGCATCCCTTATCAGTCTATACTTCCCAAGCACCAGCTTTGGTGATCTTCCGTGGCAGCTACGGTATGGTCAGTGCTGGGTCCTGACTCAGTCCCAGATGCACTGACAAGGACCGGCTTTGTCGTATCCCATCCACGGCTCTTTCCAGGAAGGCTAAATTTTTCTGTCCATCTTCCTTTCTAAGCGTACATCATCCCCCTTATCCTCAATAAAGTCCTCTTCAGAAAAGTTACAGATAAAACTACCATCCTGCTCATTCTCTGTGTCGCTACTGCTCATGCTTTCTCTATTGCTATCTTTCATTGTATAGACTCCCTTCTGTGACTTCACGACCCACAGCTCACTTGATGTCCAAAAAGGCTGGAACTTGTCAACTTTGGGCACATCATAAACAACAACATTAATTTGCAAATAACTTTATTTTCTTGTGCAAATATGGCAAATTTTCTCCACAAAAGTGCTGTAACACTCCAAGTCCTTCACGTTGAACAAAAAAATAAGTCTTTTGGCATTTGGGACATTTAAGTGTGGTATATTTATCTATATTTCATTGTGCTTTTTAACTTTTTCAATTCTGGTGATTAAATAAATAGTTGTTATTACATGTGACAAATGGCCTGTTTATTTCATATGATGCACGGTGGATGGGTATATTACATTTTATGAGGTTTCAAATGCGTGAACTGTAACGTAAGAAATTTATTTCTAGTGTGGGACTGGAACTTTAATGTTGTGTGATAGTAATCTCCCCGCTTCTGTTGCCAACTTATGGTCAACGTTTTCATAAAAAAACACGGTTCTAAAATTCCCGTTGTTTCAATCTATGACCAGGATATATGCTTGGTATCTGCCTACTACATATCTACATCAATTTTACCCTTTGCTGACTCTTAGGGCACCTTATAAAACTCAGCCATTCAGGCAGAAAGGAACGCTTCAAAGTAATCTCGACAAATATTGCAAAATTTCCACAATCTACTTCATTAATTTTAAAGGCCGGGCTATAGCTAAAACCAAGTTGGCCAGACTGACAGATGTGTACATTTTGTTTTCAGTTTTCACCAGGAAAACAAAATGGCAAGTTAAATTTTGTAAAACGTGTGGTTGACAAAATATGTACTTTTGAAATTTAGAAAATATCCCAAAGATATGGCCTAAAAACAACAATTCATTGTACTGAATTTTGATTGTCCAAAAGATTAATTATGGCGAGCAGGTGCAGGCCTTGAATAGAAGTAGGGAAATAAGGTTAACGGTTAGCGTATGCATTTGACATGCTTTTTCATTCAAGTATCACATGGCCGTTGCAATCACATCTATACAAGAGTTTTAATAGCGTATCTAACCAAAGTATTAACAGCATTTCTATACAAAAGTGTTAATAGCATATCTATAAAAAAGTGTTATAAGCAATTTCAAACATAAATGTTAATAGCATTTCTATACAAAAGTGTTAATAACATTTATATACAAAGTGTTAAAAGCTTTTCTATAAAAAGTGTTAATAGCATTTGTACAAAAAAGTGTTAATAGCATTTGTATATAATATTGTTAACAGCATTTCAATACAAAAGTGTTAAAAGCATTTCAATACAAAATCCCAGAACCACAGCTTGCTAAATGCATACATACAATGAATACTTTATTTATAGAGAGTATCTTGAGCAGTGTCACTAGTATTTGTGTAATTCGACTGCTGGCATTC
This sequence comes from Hermodice carunculata, assembly GCA_964020975.1. Lineage (NCBI taxonomy): Eukaryota > Metazoa > Annelida > Polychaeta > Eunicida > Amphinomidae > Hermodice > Hermodice carunculata. Next base: position 11,369,217 of record OZ026621.1, on the reverse strand, counting down.
ATGACTGAAGATCTGTGACGGAAAGAAAGATTACAATGGGTTAAACCAATCCCCTATAAGTATATCACAAAGTGACTAATGGAAAATACATATATTTGCATGCATAATATATAAATTTGGCAAGATGACATCCCACCTATGACAGAGAAATTTTAGAGCCAAAAGAAACTTATCAGTCAGAATTAATGTGACCAATGAATATACATTTTGTTGACCAATGAACATAATATTGCGACCTCCCTGATAATCACGTGGCATAGGAAATATGCTACAAAATGATCAGAGCTAATCCGACCAAGTGAGACACAATCTGTCCATCTAAATAGTTACAACCTAGAGCGGATATAACCTTATTGCAAGAGCCCTGGTCATGGTGCATACAAAAGACAGGGGTGTATTCTTTGATGTGGCAACTGTTTTTGCTGTATTCACAATCATGCAAGGGTAGGAATTCTTGGTCTGGCCCTTGAAGATAGCTGAAACATAGTATGGAGCTTCTGTTTACAGAATCAATGTGTGGAGAAGAATCTGTCGTATAACTTTCTCATTTTCTTGTACCATCTGAGGGGGGACACCGAAGACACAGTTGGAAAAAGCTGTTAAAAACTCTTTACCATTTTGTGTGCATCCATGCCAGACCACAATAACATACTCTAGGCTGGGATGTACAAAACAGAACTATATAAGGATTCTAAGAATCGTCTGTTCAACCCATGCTGTAAACATTTAAGTATACCAACTGACCTTTTGGATTTTGCAAAAATTTGGTTTGTGTGTTTTGACCAGGAAAGATATATGCGGAAAACCAAAGACCTAAATGTTTATGCAAATTTACATTTTCAAGGTTGTTCTTGTTTAATTTAAAACAAGGATAGTTTTGAAAATTTTTATTGCTTACTATCAGTGTTTTCTCTGTTTTTTGTGGGTTGAAAGAGACAAGCCCCATATTGGACCATCGAGTTATTGAAACAGGATGATGATTAATATCTCAGTTGCTTCTGTTGGATCATTAACTGTAATGTACCAAGTTGTGTCATCAGCAAAAAGATATATTTCTGATTTCACAATTTCAACAATATTGTTTATGTAAATTAGAAAGGGCAAGGGCATTGAGACTGAACCTTGTGGGACACCTGTGGTGATGTTCCCCCAAAACGAGGCCTGACCTTGAATGACCACCCTTTCTAAGTGTGCATTGAGATAATTTTCAAACCACAAAAGCAAGAAACCTCAAATTGCTTCGTCCTTTAATTTCAGTATCAGACCCGGATGATGCACTCTATCAAAAGCCTTGGTGATATCGCAGAATACCATCCAAACCTCTTGATCAAGATAAGCCAGCTGATTTACTGTGTTATCTTGCGGCTAATATCCAAACTGTTATTTAGATAGTACATAATTATCTCGTTGAAAGGTAAAAGCATGTTAAAATACTGCTCCCTCAAAGACCTAGCCTATACAAACTTACAAAGAAATTGGTCTGCAATTGTTACATAATTCGGGAGCACCGCTTTTTAAAATAGGGGTTACATATTGTTTTTTATTGTGATGGGAATTTGCATTTCTGAAGAGAATAATTCAGTAATTTGATAAGAGAGGGAACGATGCTGGGACGCTGCTTCCTTCAACAGTTTAGGACCCATAGCATCAGGACCAAATGCGGTATCAACTTTTCAAGATATCGCATATGCTTTATTCGTTCGTCTAAAACGATATTTCCCATAAGGCTGCGCGAAGGTTGAACTTCTTTAGATACAGCGAATGTCGAAGTATCAATATTAATCTGTTTAAGGGAATATTAATTGAAAACACCAGCTTTAGATTTACACCTAGATATCACCGAATTATTGGATATTATAGATGGTATTGACATAATTTGAGTTCCCGGACATAAAATATCTTATCATTTTCCACCATTTTCTACTTTTAAACTGACCCTTATTTACAACATCATACTCTTCATTATGATACTCCTGTTCAGCCTTTCTTGGGTCGCTAATGTATATTTTTTGTAATTCTCCAAAATACCCATAATGATTTTCGTTTAAGGCTTTCGCCTTCCCGCAAGGTACTGGGCAGTGACTGCTTTGTGCAATTGGAGGCTGCACGGACTGACATTGAACATATTGAAGTATACTACTCACTACTTGATGTAAACATGTTGTCGACTGCTCCGTTAACCTTGTACGCTCACTGATGTGTGTTGCAGACTTGTTATAAAGACCAAAGTTTATAAGATATTTTCCGTGATATGTTCTGGGGTCGGCATTTGAATCACCAGTAATTGCAATGTCCAAGTTATAAGCATGGTCAAGGTTAACCTGAAGGTCGTCCAAAAAGGACGTATCAGAACTAGGAAGCCTATAAACAACTGCTAATAGAAATATACTGTTGTGGAGACGAAATTTCGCCCACATTATTTCAAGGGCTCGACTCTCAAGGTCAGTGCCCCCTTGACAACAGGAGCGTGTGATGCATAAAGTGAAACACCTCCACCATGCCCGCTGGTACGGCCCGTCTCATTATTAGATGAAAGCCTGGGGAATATAGATCGCTGCTGGCCTTAAATAATGATAGAAATGTCTCAGACAGAGGTATCAGATCAGACGATGGCACTAGGGAAGATTTAATACATAATAGTTTATCTTCCTAGAGACTTTAGATATTTGCATGGCACATATTCATGCCTCCAAAAGAATCAGTACGCGCCAGGTTTGGATGCACATCTCCTGACAAAAGTAAAAGTGTATCATTTATGGTTGCAAAACAACCTATAGTGTGTTCTAAAAACATTTAGTAATGTATAATAATTAATATTTACTGCAAGGTCATGTCCTCACTTGGTTTGCTATCATGCTTCACACTGGAAATAATTAAAACACTGATCAAACGTGCCCCAATAATTACATATGTGGGGAGCACTAAGCACGCAAATGTATCTACCAACATTTCTGGAAACAAATCCAGACATAATTCGGTACCAAATCTAAAATTTGGTCACAACCCTTGCAAGGAGTGCAGCAGATCATACAAATAACATAACGACACCAGTTGGTATATGCCTCAGCAGTAAAATTACAACTATTCTCCCTATATCGAAGTACACATGTGAGAATATTTTCACTTTATGTGAAAATGAAAATATACATTCCCAATATTCTACTAAATTAAGGTCCAATTTACACATTTTATGCTTCCCCTGCAAGAGAAAAAGTAATATAGGGAAAATATTAAAACCCTTATTATCCCGAAGGTAGTATTTATAATGTAAACTGACATACTTTCCGTGCCATACACCATGATAGAAATCTCATTACACATCGATTAGAGAGAACACACACATACATTACAGAATAAAAAAGTAGAAAAGCAGACAAACTGGCATTAGTGTGCCAAACATAGAATATAGTTAATAGACTCGTAGTCTTAAAGAGAAAACTGATGGAATCGTAAGCCTTTGCTCTCATGGTTTCTACTAAATCATAGAACAAGGAAAGAAATAAAAGTATGTGACGGTAAGCCGCCACTGAACTATGGCAGATTATTAATGGCAGAATGCTCTGGAGATGCCATAATTTTGGCAGCATCATTAGGTGATAGGTAATCAAGTTGACGGGACCCTGCCTTAAACTGGACTGAGTAGTTTACTTCAACTTAAAAATTTAACTTTTCACATACCTTTGTTACACGAGAAGGATAATTAATAAACATATAATTGTATGTAAGTGGGGTTGGCGGTGGACACAAGGCACTTACAGCATAAACACCGCCATCCGGAGAACCCACTGTTTGACAACTACACAATTTATACATTTCGAATGTAGGTACACTGTTACCACTGCTGACAAAAGAGCCGCATGTAGTAAATGTGTAAATATTTCAGAGGGCGAAACTAGTAGTACAATTGGTTTTTGATGCGTCACAAAAGACTATAGTATCGCCAATTCAAATCTCTTAAAACTCATCTCAATATGATTGTATGAGTGACAATCTGTGATAACATCAGACTCATGCATTGCTTCAAGTACAATAAGACTTAACCTAATTCGGCAAAGCTATAAAACTCCACCGTCAATTTATTGTCCTCAAAACCCTTGAAACTTAATTTATGTCTTTGATGAAACGGACGAGAGAGGTAACTTTACACTATTATTCCGGGAGAGCTAAAAAAGGAATGGAATAAAAAGGATTACCTTTGTCAAGGTCTTAACTAAAAAACATACCCAGCGATTTTTATTTGCGTGCCCCGTTTTTTTCTAGGGACCAACGAAATTGAATAAGTCAAAGATTAAAGGAAAAAGCGACATGTCAAACTTCAGGGTCTTGTGGTGATAAAAGTATTTGGGATATAAAAAATCGAAGTGTGCTTTTTTCTGGAGATAAGTTAAGTACAAAACGCAAAATTTTTTATGAATTTATGCCAGGCATGCACTGACTTATTTCGATGTTTTTAACATCGTTCATTTTCGACATACTAGTCAATGTTTATTTAACAATTCAAGAGGTAAAACTCTGATCACAATACGTACATCATCTTTGGATCATGACAAACATACAAATATATGGTTTGAGTGTAGTACAGAAAGTACCTTTGAAGATACAAGTGACTAAAGTCGCAAATAGTTTTGGTGTATCTAGTGTCATTCATCACAATACCCAGGAAAACCTATTTTAGTCTGTACAACCTGTCGTTTATGGAGGCCCAATATGCATTTAAGAGAGAGAAAAAAAGCAAATGTACATGCTTTCTGGCCGGCCATCCCAATAAAAATCGGTACAAGTTCCCAACCAGCTATAACACACTGCTATAGGTAATCACGAAACTGCATTTCATGTATTGCACCGTGTATACTGTTGTTGGCCGGTAATTTGGAAAGATGCCCATGCAAAGTTAGGCAGGAGTCACAGTATGCCCCTCATCTAGCAAGTATTGTTGCATTTGCCTGAAATGCACACGACAAAAGTATATAAAATAACAATCATTGTATCAATACATAGTTAACGTGACTAACCTGGACAAAGAATATTAAATTTATCCGCATTATTCTGGCGGTAATGAGTGGCAACAATGTGAGAAGATACATTGCGTGTCTGCACACCACACTGTGAGTATGTTGGAAAGATGGTAACACATTCGTACCAAAATAATAATCGTAGACGTAGAGGCTCGTATGAGATTTATGCCTGCGACTCAATAAACATACAAACCACGCATTTATTACAAAACTATATAAGCGTATTTAATGGTCGCAACGCCGTGAACACATTGTCGCTCAATTAGACAGGATCAACAGTATCTCATACAGAAGTTACGTAAGCGTATTTCAATTTTTCATACACTAATCAATAATTAAGTATACGCTAGTAATATTGTGGCAATATCTTCTTTACTGCATACTTTGCATAAATTTGGAACAGGCTCATTTTTTTGGAATTTGTTGTTGCGCCTGGTTTTAGCACATTACAAAGAAATGCTCACTTTGATTAGTCTGTAAAGACCAGGCATATATAGGGGGCCTACTATGTATCTCAATATAAATGGAATGCTATATTTTCCTGTCGAAAAATAGCACAGGTAAAAGGCACCAACACTAGATGTACAGGCTTTCTATCATCCCACCCCTATAGATAGGTACCAGCTCCTAGCCTGCAATAACAGTCTGCCATCAGTAGTCATGAGGCTGCATTTCATGTATTTACCTTGCACCGTGTTTACCGTAAAGGGCCGGCAATTTTGCAGCAGCGCAGGGCAAAATATATCGCTCAACTACCACGGATTGTTCGTATATATGTACGCCAAAAGTATATACAATAACAAAGGGGTGACAAAATTGTGCTGCGTGACAGGAGAAATGATAAAACACAAATACCAACCAAACCTGCTCCCTAGCTTTATATTGCCATGCCATAGTCCTTGCCCTTTACTCTATTTTATGTTTTTGTATACTCATATTTCTAACATTGTATGGAGGTTTTGGTTGGTACATTTAAATACCACTGCATACATTGGTCAAATTGCAAAGAAGGGTCGTCACGTATATTACTTATTCCCGCTGCTTAGCTCAAACTGATTTTTTTGTTTGTTTTGTTTTGAAAAAGGTTAAAATAGTGCCACCAGTGATTGTGTTTATCTTCTCTGTTCAAGTTTATATTCCACAACAAGGTATTACTTGCCGTATTTGATGACATTTTTTTATACGTTGTAACAACATACATTTCTAAAGTGGTCATCGACCAGACAGTTATCATATACCGGTTTGTATGTCTGGGATGAAATCAAGAACGATAAAAAATTAAATTTTAGTGTCTGGTAAAGGTTTGTTAATATAATGGTTGCATATATACTTTCAGATGAAATGTAAAGAAATATTTGTTCGAGTATGGATCAACAATATTGCCACGTGGGAATATTTTATTGTACAATGCCATAACACAATACCATTAGAAGCACACCTTTTTTCTTTCTGCACCCCTGCTTAACACTCTGAATTATACAAACAGGAGTATATGAGAGAGCAAATAATCCATGATTTTCATAGTATGTTTTTGTGTTATTACATTAAATTTCCTTCTTGATTTCAGTATTTTGACAATGAAGTTCAATTTCAGTTCCCATTTCAATTTCAATGTGTTTCGGAAAGTTTTGGTATCTTTTCACTGAATATATGTCTGGCAAAGACAATTTTTCATGGAGGTATATTTGTCGAAAATTTCAAAAAAATTTTGAAAAACAAGAAAGAGAATCAAACAGGCATCAATGTGAGCATGCATTTTTATTTGTAGGTGCAATATTCGTTCAAACGTTGGCTTGCAAGCGCTAGAAATATACAGGTTACAAATAGTAAAAAGTCTGATACAGTGTCATTTTTGTACCATGTCCATATCCCACAGGTTTCAATAAATTGAATTGATTAATACACGATTTCAATAAATATTTTGCCCATGCCGTATTTCAGCACCCAGGATAACTTTTTTTCTAAAGCGACCAATACAGACAGGCGATTTCAGGGACAAAAATGGCTAATCGTCAGGCAGTATTAGTAGATGAAAGTAAACCATTGGAAATTCAAAACAACCCGATTCCTGAAGCACCACCAGGTGGCCTGGTTGTCAAGGTATGTGGAATGTTGCCGTTTTCTATTTTTCTTGCAGTTTGTTTTTTTAGTGCTCCTCTGGAATTCTTGAATGCCAGTTGATTAAAGGGCCAGAGAAACCCGCAAATGTTTCAAATATTGTTGATGTAAATGTTATCATATTTAAGTTATAAGTATAAAGGTATGATCCAGTAAATTCTGACTTTGGGCAGCTTAGATTTATGATAACAGGCATGCAGCAATCTTTGCCAAATGCTAGTCCCATCTTGTAATAGTGATACTTGCAACAAAACTATTGTATTTGATTTCTGCTGGACGTTTCAAGGATAGGATCATTTAACTCATTCAGATTTGTCCAGTTCATTTATTGGTAAATGGTGATTTTTTTTATTGCAACTGACACAACCCACACAGATACATTGACATTTCAGCATATTGTAACCATTGTTGGAGATGGTATATCATGAATGTTACATTAATTCTTGGTGAAGTAAGGTGGACGCAAGTGCTTTCAATCACCAAACCCGCTTGGAGAAAAAGTCTTTAACCAGGACCATGTCATCAAAAAACATTGTTCCCTTAAATACAAAACACAAATAAACCGTGCCCCATTCTAGGCAACCGAAAGTGACAAGAAGGCCTTCCAAGCTAGTTTCAGTGTGCTGCATACACTGACAAGATTTTGTGATCATCTGTGGTCTCATCTGCAATAGGAACACTTAAAAGGTATACATATATATTTACCAGTGTAATGGAATTATCTAATTTCAGATTCATTCACAAAAAATTGTGTACAAAGTAATCCGTATAGAAACAAAAAGAATAAAAAATATAACTACAGAAATTACAATCACGACGAAAGTAGCCCCAACGATAACAATAGAACTGTCCTGTAGGCAACATAGAAGAATTACACAATCAAACGAAAATGACTAAATCACTTGCTATCTTGTAAAAATTTACTGCAATAACAGGTCTGAAGTGCTTAGCTACTCTTGTGAGCTCAAAATGCGATCCACAAACGGTTAGTACATGGGACCCAATCAAGATATGCCTTTCAGATTAAACCTTTAACCAGCTGATGTTTAATCAAGATGTCTTTCTGATTAAACCTTCTTCCAGCTGATGTTTGTATAGAAAGGCATTTTGACAGTAAGTCCCATTTGCGATATCGCAAAATCATTCAATGCTATTGCCAATTGGTCTCATGAAGTCATATTTCTCAATCATTTAGTAATATTGCTAAATAATTTAGAGATGTCACTGGATGATTAAGGGTTGAGGTTAAAATTTAAAATTACTTTGTTAGAGTAGAGACAATGTATACTCCATGTTAGCGACACTGACACTGGTGTTTTAATACTACCAGTACGGTACAATTATCTGCCCCACTGTCTGTCTTGTCTGTGTTTGTCCTCTTCTCTCTGTTCCTGTGCGTTATGTGTTGTCCTGTGATCGTCTTCTTCTGCAAGAGGGATTTATACAGGGCCGCGCCGTGTTGTCCAATTGCATGTAACTTTCATATGCATTATATTGTATACTTTGTTGAAATAAAATACGTTCAAACCAATAAGCAGGGTAATACAAGCCCACTTTGGTTTTGAACACCCAAACCAATGTGCACATATAATGTCTATGCCAATGTCTTTGCATATGTAAGGTCTATAATATCAATCTATGTATATGAAAGTGAAACCCTTTTATTGAGAAATAAATGCGACAACAATTTATGTATCAAAATCAAAATATTATGCAACACTTCAATCACAGGAATGCAATGCATCTACCCATATCTTCTCTTTTCATGGAATGGTTTTTTGACCTGTAGTATTTCATGTTTCATGTTATTTTTGGCATGCTGTTAGGTCTACCAAAAGTCGTCGACATAACACTATCAAATTGTAATATTTGAAGTCATGTCTTGTGCTGGTCTTTGATGTGGCATTTTCTTAAAGTTAATTTATGTATGGCTCAGTCTGTGATGATTTCGAGGAATACGATATTGAAAGTTCAAACACACACACACACACACACACACACACACACATGCATTTGGTGACTGAAATGCTGATTTTTTTCGTATAAATTGCTTACAGACTTCCTTTGCTGGAATATGTCACTCAGATGTATATGTTTGGGAGAACAGGTTTTTGATTGAGGAGGGTACATGCATCAAAATTACAGACATGCTCGGGTATGATTTTCCTATCGTCATTGGTGAGTATTTGAACATATTTAGCAATAACAACGAGCACTTTTGTAGTATAACATAATAGTTGGAAATGAAATTACTTTGCAATATTTTTTTATCAGCTTTCGGAATTACTCATACACACGTTTTACTATAATAAACAAACTCGCATAGATGATATGCTGTATAGTGATGTTGTTGTGGATTGTGGCTAACATTAGATCACTAGTGTACAACCGTAGGCCTGAACGTAATATTTAATCCCATATGTGCGCATGCACAATTGGCCTAAAATGTTTATAATTCTATGTATATTTGAACAAATTGTAGGACATGAGATAGCGGGTGAGGTATTTTCAATTGGAAAGGACCAAAAAGTAGGTAAGCGATTTGTCATCTCACGCAGTTATTTAACTGAGTATGGTGGTATGTATTTAAATAAATTGATATGCACCTTTAAAGTTAATTTTTTTCAACCATAATTCCTCCAATATTGGAGTATGGTTTAGTTGATAATGCGGTAAAACCTTTTCTGGTTTTATAGAATCTGTTCAATACCAGCTGGCAATCATATATGATATGCACAGGCGTTCATCTTTGTGTGAAAACTCTGGTCATGAGAAACATCTACTTTAAGCTTTGTCATTCCACAAATTGATACATCAACATGTTCCTGATCATCTATCAAATATTTTCCGTCCTGCCCCTGAAGTCGCTTCTTGTACCAGTCAAAACAATCTCATATCAGACAAATTAAGCGCAGAACATGAAATGATTTAGTAATCTTTCAGTCTTCCCCCAATGACCTATCAAAAGATATTAAGGATATATCCTGCCCTATGGACATGCGCATGGATGAGATTTGTTAAGCTCAACTAAGCATAGCCCATAAAGCACTGCACTTGCACCTCATGAATATCAGTAATGCCACCACATGTTCATGTGGAAGTCCGATTAAAGTACAGGTCACTTCCGTGTGTATGCTCCCCGGAATACCCTATTATCAATTGTGGAAACCAGAAATCGCAGTCTCTTCTCTATCTAGACAAAAAAGACGTAATGTCATGCAAAGGATAAGTCCCTGTTTAGAGACAAAATCGCATTGATAGAGGTACAAAATTTTCTTGCAGAAAATCAACGATTTACCTTTATAACTCCAAACATGAATCTGTGCATGATTGGAGTCATGACGTTTTTCCACTATTGCTTTCTGTTCACCTGCATGGACTTTTGTCCAGTGTGTTTTGCAAAATACCATGTGCATGTTTTTGGTATGGAGCGCCTCTATATTGGCTTTGTAAGCTGTCAGATCATCCAGTCTATATGCAGGTTTTTGCAGTAAAATATTTAATTGGAAAGGACGAGCCTCCAGGTAAGTGATGTGTCATATTAAACAGCTATTTTGTCATAAATGATCATGATGATTATATACATGCATAAATATAACAAATTACTTAGACATATTGTAAATATTCAAAATCAACATCCCGATACATATTCAATAGAATCCAGATCAGATATATATATATATATATATATATATATATATATATATATATATATATATATATATATATATATATATATATATGCCTGCCTGCAGTGGAACCTCTCTTAAGGGACCGCACATTGGACCTGTGAAAATGGCCCTTCCTGACAGGTGGTCCCTTAGTGCAGGTGAAATTGAACTAAAATATGGTAATGGGGATGCTGAGACTAGTCTTTTGGCACAGGTGGTCCCTTAGCAGAGGTAAGCTCACAGACAGGTTATATATATATATATATATATGAATACACTGCAGACAATTGTGTTTGTAAGCGCGATGGGACAAAGCGTCCAAGGGCATCCCCCCTGCCAGAGTTGAATTAAAATCTAAAGTTTATGTTTGGTGTCATTTAAGGCATCATTTGCTACCAATTGTTAAGTGAGAAAATTTTTCCATGTAAAAGCTTAAATTATACACATATTCATGATATTAAATGATCCTGTCTATCAAACAAATACTTCCAGATTTTATTTTCAAATACTATTTATAAAAGATGGCTTTTAAACTTCAAAAAGGAATTAAAATATATCATCATGCTCGCTGTTCAAACAAGAGCATCTAAAACTATAATAGTGGTTACTATATTTTCTGTACGTAAATACTTAATCGCAAAAATATAAATATAAATAAATATAAATGTATATTGTATGCGACAAAATCGCAAAACTGTAGGAAGCTGTCAACACTTGATGCCAAAGTTATGCCATGTGCGGAAAAAGTGCCGAGTATCGCAAACATCAAGCAGAAATGAATAACTTCGGCAATAAGGGAACGTCATAAAAAGATCGTTGAACGTATTTTAAGGTTACTTGTAACAAGGAATCAGTATAAATTTCTTGTTGTAATGTGATCTGGTTTGAAAGGTTACTTGTAACAAGGAATCAGTGGAAATTACTTGTTGTAATGTGATCTGGTTTGAATCAACATTTAGAACACTTTTATTTCCGACATTGTACACACAATTCACACACTTGGAAATGTGATAAGCTACAAATACACGTTGGGGAGTGGCCAGCTAATCGATACGCGTTGCTGGGTAGGGCAGATTTTTCACGGGCAATGAGATCACTGAAAGTGAAGGAAAGAGTGATACAAATTGACAAAATTAGTGCCACTTTTTCAATTACGAGATATTCTGTCGTATATAATTACATGCCCTAACTGTAGTGATTGAATTAAAGTTTAGGAAAGCATTTTTATTTCCAAATCTATAGTAGTACCACTTTTTCAAATCGGAGTATCTACTTCTTCCCCTTTAAGTGGTCCCATGCTCGATGTAACAGATGACAGAAAGCTAGACAGGCAGTAAATATTTGAATTGGCTCGATAAAGCTATATGACCGAGAAGGTGACAGGCGATGAAGTAGCGCAGAAAGAGATAGTGGTGACAAATGTGTATTTTTTTTGTAATAATGTGAACAAACGGGGAAGTCATTACAAGAATGATGAATGAGGGAAGGGTAAATATTTAACCGAGACTAAAGAAGTTATACGCCCGAGGAAAGGACAGGTCACAAGAAAGTAGTAGCATCATTACCTGGGAACTAAAGAGTCAATATTTATTAAAAAAGCGAACACTCAGAAAAGGGGGAAGCTAGAAATGTTCCTTGGGGAGGGGTAGTGAGAACATCGAAAGGGGGTGGTGGTGGAGGGCAGGATGGGTGGTAAATGTATGTCGGCAGAGACCTATGGCAAGTGGAAAAAAGTTCGTATAATTTGACAAAAATAGTACTGTGCCCTGTTTTAATGAAAAAATATATATTGTCCTATATACTTACACATGTAAAAACATTTAGGATAGCGTCGTAATTTCTGACATGTAGCTTAACACAGGCCATACATGGGCACAACACAAGTGAATCACTATTTGTGTAAATTACAATATGAAGCTATCTGTAGTCCGTCCCCTTATGAATGTTCAGCTGCTACTCAGAGAGACATGTATGGGCTCCAAAAACATGTTTTGAATAGTTACCCGCTGAAGACTCTTTAATTTATTTGGGCTAATACGGCCTATTTCAAAGTTCTACAGAAGAACGTGTGCAATATGGACAATGGTATTTCCATATTCTATAGCCTTGTCCTCCAATCGGGTCGGGGTGGGGGTGGGGGTGGGGTACCAGCTTGAGCAGGCCTCATGGTCAGGTTAAAGTTGATCCTCAAATCAAGGCCAGGCCTCGAATTGAGGCCACTGATCCTCAAATCGATGATTGTCTTCCAATGGGACCCCATGTGGGGAAGGAGAAGCTGTCCACAGACTGTAAGAGGACTGTAGTTGACAGATCCCATTCGAGGGTCCCATCTGCAGCAACTTCAGGTCAAGTGAACAAGTATGTGGGCAAAGGCATCTCCCATTCTGCATGTCCTATGGCCACCCGTTCATCGGTACTTCAACAGCAGGATGGAACCTTAGTGATCATTGAGGTAGTAATTGCTAAGATAGGGAGGAAGTCGGTGGTGAATACAGGTGGAGCACAACTGATATCTCTCCCCATTGCACCTCTTGCTCCAAGCTCTCCTTCCGTCACCCTACCAGGTCAAGCTTTGACTGTGCAGGTGAAGGTGACTGCTCAAGTGATCATGGGCAAAGTGGAGGTGCTGTTTGCCACAATTAGTTAACAGCTTGATAAGTTGGAGTGCAAGGTTACCTCTCGGGAACATGTGGTTACCCCTTCTTTCCCTGCCCACTTGAAAATGGCGGGCCCCTCTTGTGAGAGTGGGGCTACCATACCAAAGCCCAAGGTAGCTGGTGTGGTTAGGGCACTAAATCTTCAGTGGTGGTCATATCTGATTGTAGGTTCCTTGAGGGCCAAGGGTTGGATCACAAAATAGTACTTGGTGTGAGGGCTCAGCCATTACAGTCACTTTTGAGTGGAGTGAGGGTCACCCTGGCGGCTGGTTGGTCACGTGCCACCCACCCCCAATCACAAGTGTTCACACTCCCACCATGGGTGGGGAAAGAAGAAAAGGAAGAAGAGGAAGAAGTGTCACAGACACGTCTCCTCTTCTCCTGTTCTGGATGGGAAGGTGTAAGGCCAGAACTGCAGTTTGAGTGATCACCTGCTGGGGAGAGGCAGGTCCCTCCATCAGCGACTCCCTTGCCAAAGGGTGTTACAGTGGTGCAGGATGCAGCTCTCCGAATGCCTTGTTGTCCCACCATGGGAATGGATTGGGCAGAGTTGGAGGATCTGCAATGCCCCACCCCCCTTGTAGATTGATCAGGAGGTCAATCTTTCATCCATTAGGGAGGTCGACTCTGCAGTCACCTATTTCTTGGTGGGCCAGGGCACTTTGGTGCTTGAGACTACCCCTGTGGAGGCTAAGGGTCTCGCATGTTTGCTGACCGAAGGGCAAGCACAAAAAGCTGCTACAGGTGTCACTTCACCAGCCCCCAGACATATTTGGCTGTTGCGTGCCAATAGTCTGGTGTCCCCCCCCCCCCCCACTGGCCAGCTTCTGTTGGGTGTCTTACCCATGGGGACTCTCTGTGTTTGGGAAGAGTTGCAGTCTCAGTATAGTGCTGAGTCTGAGATGCTGGCTGCTAATGCTTCTGCTTTGGCCAAACCTCAGCTAGGCACTAAGGCGCTGACCAAGGAGGAGCAACTCGTGAATTTGCTCTTTGGATTGGGAAATTATCTGGAGGATTGTCCGTGGCAAAAGACATTCTGGATATCGAGCACTGGGACTTTCCTAACGAGAACTCTGATGCAGAAGAGGAGGACCCTCAATTCTGGGATATTATCTGGAGGATTGGCCTGTGGCAAAGGAGATTCTGGACTTTGAGTGCCGAGACTTTCCTAGGGAGGACTCCGATGCAGAAGAGGTGAGCGCTCATTTCTGCCACCTGGCAACAGAATGGAAAGGGGTTGAGTCAGGGCCACTTCTTGCTGCAGCTGAGCAGGTGAAGACTCTTCAGTCCATAGCATCAGCCCAGAAGGTAGGAGATTGCGGGAACTGGTTTCCCTCTGAGGCAAAGAAGCCAGGTTCTGTGTTTCAGGCAAATGTCACGTTCATATGAGAAACACTGCCCATGGTGGCAGTCCTTGAGCCCATATCAGTGCAGCCTGGATCTGTGCCAATGTTGGTCAATGGTGTTTAGACGGTACCCAAGTTAGAGGTGCCTTTCTGTGCTTTTATAGCCTGGAAGTTTGTGGAAAAATCAATTGAGGTGACTGTGTCTAGCGACAGGCAAGAAGCCGGAGCCTCCAGGGATGGCCTAATCCAGGGTCAGTTGCTGGCTGAGCCGAAGGTGAAGTTGGAGCTGTACTGGACAAGTTGGTCAATGTAAACTTCTCTCCTGCGATGGTGATGCTCCCTTATTGGACAGCGCCATTTCTTATGGGACCCCACCCCTGTCATCGCTCTGGCCTTTTGAGCAGGATGCATGGGTTATGACAATCATGCATCCTCACTCAACTGTTTGGAGCATATGCTCAGCAGAGCCATTATGCTCTAACACTATAATTAAGTTGATGTGGCACAATGCACTTCTCTGGGTGGCCAACATGTCTGCTGCAGTAAGCAAAACTGCTTACCAGCTGGCCTTTGACCCAATTGGTCCAGGGCTGGTCCCACTTCTGGAAAGGGCAGACAGCCTGGCAAAAGAGAGGTGGCAGAATTATATAGATGAGGCTTTGCTTCGGGGCATGGAGTTGACAAAGGTGTTGTCTTTCTCCCATCAGCCTGCAATAGATGTGTGAGGCCCCATGGAGCAGCAAAAGCAGCAGCAGCCAAAGTCGAGTTCTTCTGGTGCTAAGGGCAGCCAGAAGCTGGCGCCTCATTCCAAGGGAAATGCGTTGGTTGTCTGATGCCTCTGTGGGCCAACAGATCTGTGATCTCTCTACCTTCTTGGTGAGGAACTGTCGACTGATGACGAGTGTCATTTGTTGACCACTGGTACCACATAATGGGTGATGTTTCTGTCAGGAACATCGTTTGGCATGGTTACTCACTGGAGTTTGCCGAGGGCAATTCTGCTCCCCTGTCTAGAGTTTCTTTCTTTTCTGCTTCATGTAGAGGTGCAACTGCAGCTCTTGTGTGAGACCATGCAAAAGCTTGTGAACAAAGAGGCAATTGAACCAGTGTTGGAAGTATGTTCCTCAGGCTTTTATAGTTGTCCCTTTTTGGTGCCAAAATAAAAAGCATGCCAACACATATCTTGTAGTGCAGCACTTCATGATAGAGCCCCTGGCCACCATTACAGCCACAATGTGACAGGGCAATTGGAGAGTCTCGATAGAGTTGAAAGACACAAATTGGCACATTTCTATAGGCTCGTGGTCTAAAAAATATCTGCACTTTATAGTCAGCAGAAGAGTGTTTGAGTTTCATACTCTCCGGTTCAGCCTGGCACCAGCATTGTTCGTCTTTACTTGGGTCATGACTGAGGTGGCAACTTTTGTGAACCAGCAAGGGATCCAGTTGCACATCACTCTGTACGATTGGCTCCTGCCGTTTCAGGACAACAGCCTACTTCTCCTGAACATGCAGGTCATGCTGCCACTGATTGTGAGGTTAGGCCTCATTGTGAATCTTGTGAAGTCCAGTCTGATTCGCGCAAGGGAGTTTGATTTAATGAGGATTCAATTCTTTGGGAGGAAGAACACTGAAAGGTGGTGGTGGTGGTGGGGGGGGGGGATGGAAAAGACAGGCTTCTTCACAGTCGCAGTCGCAATATTTTTCTTACTTTCTGCTGTCACTTTCATGCCTCTCTAATTCTGTGTTCAAAATTTATTATACACAATCGTTGTTGCGGAACTAGAATGCTAATATATAGTTTCTAGTTCTAGCAAATTCTACCAGAATTGACCATATTTCCCTCTCACCCCACATCTCATTTTTAAGGCCCATATGCCTTTGATACGCATTGAACAGTGATCATCATGAGGGATGTGTGTGCAGGTCCACAAATGATGAGCCTCGTGAGAACGTTTCTTGCCGTTAACGTTAGTGGAGGCTCCTGTGAAAACTTTCACATCCAACAACCTAGCAGGAACACTCCCAGTCACTCAATACATTTTACGTAAATTGGTGCTATGTCACGATCATAGAACAAAGTGATAGTAATAACAAACATTTCACGACCGGTTGTCAAAATGATAATGATAAAAATTTTATTATGAAGTTGTCTCATTTCGGGGCAGGAAGTTTAAGTTGCAACATTTTTGCTGATGATACTAGTGTCTGTTTGACGGACAAGAATTTGGAGAGACTATATCAGTGATATACATTTGGATATTGAATCATATATCGCAGTGGTTTTAAAACAAATAAAGTATCCCTAAAAAATCGAGTATCAAGATTTTCTAATGAAGTTGACGTCTTGGGAGGGTAAAGTTGAGGCAGACATTGTTTTACCTTGCGTTTGATCAAACTTTATATACAAGAACACTAAAATCCATCATTATTACAATAAGAATAAAATAAAATAAAATAAGGACCATCTAAGTTCTCAGGCATCACGAGGAATGAAATACGCCTGCTATTTTCTCATCCTTTGTGGATAAATTACAAAATTCAGATAATACTCACTCAGCTGATGTAAATCATTGTTATAACAAATTTTAAGCCTATTGTGCTGTATTTTTAAGTGAGAAAGGAACTTGGAAGGGCTAAACCACGTTTCCTAATACATATTATGTCAGTATCAAAACTGGTTTTGTTTTGTCCATGTGGAGACCTTGTTTTTGGTGTTTACATAAAATTTTGGAAGTAAATGCTTCCTGCACTAAATTTTGACCACTTTGGGGTTGGTGTCACTCTGTGGGCAGGGGGTTGTGCAACAGCTCAAATCTTCTCCACCTATTCAAATCAAATTACAACAATGTAGACCTGAAGGTCTGCTTATGGCTCCTGCATAGTCTATGTGGGCTGGTACATAACTATTGTTAGGAATGATACTTTCTTTCCAATTTAAATGTATGCTAAATTCAACTTTTGGCATATTGCATCATATATGAAGACGCAATTCTAATGTAAATTTAGTAGTCTGCCTTAAACTTCCTCATTGTCCTGTCATTGTTTGGATGATGTCTATGAACTATGGTCATGTACTTACCTTTTATAACTGTTCATTGAAATTAAGGGCAAAAATTGTTTTAGGCCTACTTTAAATGAATGTGAGTGCTTTCCAAAGTGGAAGGATTGGGATCCCATAAAACTGGTTTAACCCCGTGCCAATATGTTGGTAACCTATTCGAAGTTAGGTAGAAGATACCCTCATTCATTTAAATACCACAATTGTTCAAAGTGGAACCTTTTGACGCTGAACACTAGTATGTCTTACTATTTTGAATATGATATTGGATCTGACAAGGCTGAACTGGTATTCGGTATGGTCTCATCAAGGTCATTGAAAATTGTTGTCCGCTTCTCTTTTCGTGGAATTATTATGTTTTTTTGCTAACAATTTGAACATTCAGGCATTCACTGTGCATGTTGTAGTGCAGTAAGTCTTCAAAATGTGGTGGGACTGATGTTTTTTTTCCTTTTTCTTTTTTTTTATAATTGTATTATGAGTATAGTTTGTCATTGTGAATATCATGTCAGGTTGGCTCGAAGTGTTTGATGTGTAGCTGATACATGGTTACCTTTAATGCATGGGTATTTTTTTAGGTCTCTCTCTCTTTTTTGTATAAAAATTAACATCTAAAGCAGCTGATGACAAGTTGCCCTATGTCTGATTGTCAATGAAAAAATCTAAAACTGTTACATGGAAGACAGCTGCACTTACATTTACCTTTAGGGATTTCAACATGATCTCTCTGTCTCTCTCTCTTTCTCTCTCTCTCTTTCTCTCTCTCTCTCCCCCTCTCTCTCTATCTCTCTCGCTCGCTCCTATTATAAAACCTATTTCTTTCACTGATAAATGTTGTAGACTTTTACAGTATTTAGGACTGTTATATATTTTGACCTTTTGAACTTTATAAAACCATGAATTAGATGTACATTAGGCTTAGCTGACTGGCAGATGACTTACAATGGCATGATACATTTATTTTATTCTAAATTATTACCTTAATAAAAAACTTATTAGATGACTTGTGTAATTTTGTGCATTCTTGAACATTTAATATTCCTTTCAAAAATACTTCTTGAAACCATAGTTGAAATTTTACTGCTATATTTACAATTTTTGGCGATTGTAAAGCAATTTGACAACTGTTCTTGCCATTTTGACTGCTGTTTTGCATTTTCTGCCTGATGTCACTTGTTTCTAGCCTCCGTTTGACATTTGAACCAATGTCAAGGCACATTCTGATACTGCATTCAACTTTGACCACTATACTTGCAGATTCAAAATTACTTTTTGAAACATTCAATTAGTACGGAAAAACATGATCCATATTCATTAATTCCAAACCCAACAATGACAGCAAAGAGATTTCAGACTTGCCAAAGCATTAACATTTCTCTTCCAATACCAATATAAAGAAACAAATTTCACTCCTGACTTGAGACAGGCAGTCACCCACAAAAGGCAACTGGTGGTTTTAAACCGGTCCTCTCAGGTCCTCTCAACCTTAGAAATATTCATCATTAACTACAGACACTAGGTCCTCTCAACCTTAGAAATATTCATCATTAACTACAGACACTAGTTCTTTCCCAAAATGTATAGGCCTAACCACCCAAAACACAAATTTCATTACTTCTGCCAAAAATAAAAACAGACCTGTTAGGCCTATCACCTTTTAGTTCTCCCGACTTGTCAGTCATTTAAGTTTACAGCAAAAGAGTAAAGTAGGCCTACATCGTTTTTGTGATATTTATGAATCTGGAACATTATAAACACACTCTACCTCCACTATAACTATGAGTCGGAGAACAAAGCCCACAGCACAACATAGCCAATGAAGTAATTTTCAAATAGTATGGAAAAACATGATCCATATTCATTATCTCCTTAAAAACAACATCATACCTTAGCTACATGGCTAAAATACATTGAATTGTATAACCATGTTGTTTGGATTGTTGTTAATAGTCATTTTAGGCATGGGGGCTTTTTTGATGGATTTATGTTGGTGTTAGTGTCACTTTGTGGACTTGTATGGATGACGATCATTGTTTAGAAAGTTGCAACTAGTATTTTTAAATGCTGAATTTTATTGATATTTTCGACAAATTTGGAACCTGTGCCTGCAAATTTTCTACTGTGGTGCAGATATTGGTCCCTTTTCATGAATTGTATGGTCCTATATTTACATATATAATGCACATATTTAGACTAATTTACTACAATTGGCTTATACTTGTAAACAATAATTTGGCGTCCTTGTCATGTTAAAACTAGACATGGCTTTTTTGACCCTATGGACCTTTGGATGCACGTTTTGGACTCTCTTGGACACAGATGAAGTATAAATTTATGTGATTGAGCTAAATACACCAAGGAACTGTAACAATCACTGCCACAATGAAAAATTTCTAAAAGAAAAGTTCCCACTGGCACAGTGACTGACCAGGTGAAGTTTCCCTTCAGGGGGAAGACTCGAAATCCTGGATTTGTAAGTACCAGGGAATGTGGAATTCGATTAACATCCTTGTTACAAAATAACCACTCAACTCAATAAAATATGTCTATATTCATATTTGTTTTACTTCAAACATCACGTAGACTATTACAGTGGGAAAATAACAAAAATAACATCACTGTCACTTAAGCTGATGAACGGAACATATTGTAGATGATTGAAAATGTGTGGAAATAATTTGTAGCCTAATCATGAAATAAGACACTAAGTTCCTTGACTTTAGAAGACGATGTCCACCAGAGTAATTCAACCCCTAGTAGGCCTTCTCCACGTCCATCCATAAACTGTTACTGAATATAAATAAAACTCCTTAAGGTAGTATCGGTACCAGCCACATACAACTCAAAATTGACAACTAACTGTTCCACCACCTAACAATTACATATAAACTCCAACATAGAAAACTTTATCTCAGTCCTCATGAACCAATAACTACATAATCCATCAACCTGATACATTATAAAGACACAAGTCCGATCACAATCAGTATACATTAATATTGTTCTGTGAAATGAAAGAAAACAGAAATTCACTTAAGCTGTTTTTATTTTAACAAAAATCCAAACCGCTATTCCAATTGAAGAAATAAGTTTGCAACACAAAGTTTAACTCAGTTAACAAAGTTGAACAAATTACCATTACCATATATACATTGAAACATTTTTCTTGTTTTCATTACCAATATTATTATCATATACCTATTCTACACACAGGAGTCCAGTTCATGCAACAAGTAATCAATTGTAAACCTTATATTAGCATGGTATAACGCAGCAGCCTCACTTGAAGTTACCTTCACTTTTGACCTGACCTTACCTTCGAAAGGTCAATCTCAAGCTGCAAATTTATGCAGATCAAACTTTCTCGTACCATTGAGCGTACAACCGACATGTTTTTCACGGTGCACATGCAGGTAATCACTTTGCGGACTTGGTCCAGGCACCAGCATACAGACATACAAAGTCCACAGGTTCACACTTTAGAATTTCAAGAGAACCAAGGGGAGAGAAAACACCGGGAAGAAAACCAAAACACATTGGTTATTTATCGTAATTTAGAATAACGAAGAACACCCTGAAGCAACAAAGAATACATAGGCTGTCATAGAAAATATTACCAGACCCGGAAACTGAGTCTATTCATTGAAATTTATGTGAAAAAATTTCTTATCATTAAAAAATTCTTGTTTTAATCAAAGGGCACTATCTGAATCTAAATGGGGAAGATTTCTGCGGTATCATTTAAAGTGAAACGTGCATCGTATACATTCCTTAGGACGTAAACCTGGTTGCCTGAATGGATTAAATAACCTGATAGTTTTGACCAACAGATCCTTGAAACGTATCAAAGCCCCTTTCAAAACATTTGGCTTTTTAGTTTTGGTGAAACGTTTGTATCCTGTAATGCACTCCACGACATTGCAAACAAGTCACCAGGAATAGACTATTGCTTTTGTTTCACAGGAATGATAATACGCCAGAGAATTACTTACACCCGTCTCGCTACTTTCCCAAAATTTAAACTAATACATACTTACGTCGCACAACTTATTTTAATGTGGTTAACCGACACCTGATTCAATCCATTTTCGGAGACCTACAAACCTCTGATCTCGATGTTCTATATTACGGAAAGGATTTTTGACAGTGGTTTTTGACTGTCTACTCTTCAATGTAACAGAACAATTTACAATAGAATGAGAGAAAAAACAACAACCCCAAGGCCTTTCAGAAAAAACCTCATAGTTTCCCTAAAAACTTTTACAGATCACCAGACCATAAGAATACAAATACATTCATTTCGCAACTCAAAGGTTCCCCTAATCAATCTTTATACAAAAAAAAAACCACCTCCGCAACCATACTTGTCCCATTACACACACCTTGAACCTAATCTTGTGACAATTTTTATGCCACACAATTAAACCTTTTCATCATAAACTTATCTCTTCATTTAAATACTCTTTGATTTAGATAACCTCATCAAACTTTCACTCATGTCCTCAGCAATTCAGTCTGGTTTAAGCATTTTATTACTCAGACATGCATTTTGTTAGCAGAATACCGATTTCTGCAAACTTCAGCTAAATATCGCTTAACATTACTATGGAAAGTGTGCGAGTCTCCATAAAAATGAATGGATGAATCCTCTCCTTACGCTACATTCATCCTCAAAAGACAATTCATATATGCAACACTTTGCACGTACTAACTCTCAAATCCTAAATCCCGTCTGGCTTAGACGCACAAAAAATGATGTCAGACTGCCACATGGTCCAATACCTCCTAATGACGCTTATTCTCCCCCCCCCCCCCCCCCATTTTAACCCTATACCGTTGGGAGGAAAAACAATGTATCAACACGGAAAAAACATCCTTATAGTCAATATAGGCAACCTGGTCGTGAATTAGGCATTCTCCCAGACCCCTATAAAAATTCGGCTAGCATAAGAATGACATAATTGCGGGGGGGGGGGGGGTCACAAGAAAATAAACCAGAAAACAGAGGAGTCGTTGACTAACTCTTCTCATTTTAACAGCCAAGACAAAACAGAAAACCTCGAGTTCACCATTAAGTTCCCAGCCGAAACAATTAACTTACCCCCCTGGGAAAAAATAAAAAGCCCAAACTTCGGATAACTCTTTGATACATGTTGAAATCAAGATCCCCCAAATGCCAAGGCATGTCAAACAGAAAAAGTCTACATCACCTAAACTCCTCAACAGAAATCTCAGCTCAGAAAACAGCAAAAGAGCGCTGCAACTCAATGCACCGGCAAACGATACGTCCTAGGACCCCGATCGAGCGGAACCTGAGATATTTATACCCGGGTGCTAAAGCACCACTGTCCAATAGAAATCCTTGCCTTTCAGGTGGAAAAACAAGGTAATGCACTCAGTAGGAATGTTTGACCCTACAAAGGAAAAGAGAGCGGGAACAGCGGTGTGACTAGGAATCATGGGTAAATTCATGTAGACAATAACATGTGCTCTACTCTATAAAGACACTGTACCTTCCCAGGAAAAAAACCCAGAAAGTTAAGCGCGCATAATACCTACAATTTCTTCAACTCTTCTACATTCAATATTGAAGAAGGCTAAACAAATAGAAGTAAAATCAATCATTTTACAGTAGTAGTGGGAAAAACTTTATATCACATATGAATTTTTTAGAACTGCTACATTGCCTTTGGTAGGAATTGATTAGGATTTGTTTTATGAGCACTACGGTTTGGATATGGTTATGACACTCTCTAATTTAAAGTGAGTTATTGTGGTTTTCTTATGAAAATGATATATAAAACAGTAGGCATTTTGATTTTCCACATTGTACAGGGAGGGCGCTCTACACAAGTGATACTTCTGTACACGATAGTGTCACTGAAATATGTTAAATGCATGAAATCAGTCTGGCTTTGGCCACATATGTGACAGCTTGGCTTGGTGGGGGTACCCGTATGTACAAGACTTATGTAGAATGTTGCTTTTTCATGTAATTTAAAAGTATGTTTATTTTTGTTTACATTTGGACGCCATCTTAAAATGATGCATACAGGGTGGATAACAAAGTTCAAATTACATTGACATCTCATTCTTTCATGTCTGAAAATGTTTATAAAGACCCCAAAATTAACTTTTTATGTTAGTTAGCTGATGGAATACAGTCATCCAAAAATGTCTTCAAATTAACAAATTAGGGGTAGGGTTGACTTTCAAGTACGATTACTGCAATAAAAATCAAACTAAGCCCGCATTAGTCAATATGAAAAATGAATTATTTAGAACACCAAATGAGGATATTGCTGATGTTATTCTTGTTGCTCTGTATGTGATATTGGGTGAGAGTCATCCATGAGGTTTAAAACCATTTTCAAAGTCAAAGCACTTTGTGGCTAAAATCGAACACAATTCTGCCATTTTTAGCCACGTGGTGAACTTTATGGCAAAGTTTGTACAGGAAACATAATGTAAATTCCTACACAATCAAAGCAAACCTAATTGGGTGGTTTATGACAAACAAATAATGCTTTTATTCATAAGATTTCAATATCGGTATTTTGGCTTTTGGAAGCACAACCAAAAATCTTAGATGGGCTGTGCAGAGAATTTGGACCTGATCTGGGAAATGTTACCTCCTCCCCCCTTTTTTTCTTGAAAGTGTTACGTTAGTGGCAGTTTTTAGGAAGAGAAATGCCTATGAACTATCCCCTGACAGCAGGACTATTGAGATATAGCTATGTTAATATATGTCCATTTAATTGAATTGAGCATATCTTTTTTTTCACATTTTCAGGTGCACCTAAACTCTCCATCGGAGACAAGGTTCTTGTATACCCTTTCGGCGGATGCGGGACATGTCGTGCATGTAAATCTGATAAAAGCACTTTGTGTCCGGAAATTCACAAATACAGTTTAGGGGGTGCCGGTGCCAATGGCGGGTGAGTTACTTAAACTTTATTCATTTTCTGAATGCCGCAGCAATTGTTGCCTACTGCTGGCTATGTATATTTGAACCAGTTTTAAATATTAATGGAAATGATGCATGGATATGGTCGAAAGTCGAAAGTGCTGCTTGGTTTTTTCCTAGAGTGAAGAGGAATCAAATTGGGTAGTGCATGAAAAATAAGTTTTATATCCGGGCTACTATGCATGAGAATAATGCAAATAAGATCGATGCAAACGGGTGTGATAGATAATCGGTAGGACTTCAAATCAATCAATCAATCAATCAATCAATCAATCAATCAATCAATCAATCAATCAAATCAATTAGTCAATCAATCAATCAGTCAGTCAGTCAGTCGGTAAGTCAGTCAGTCAGTTAATCAATCAATCTCGGTTGTAAAGACAATAAACATTAACATATACAGATTGCTATTTTCACGGACAATGAGACAACTTATTATATCAGAACATGAATTCCTGGCAAAATCAGACACTGAACCAGTTGGAATACCTGCAGAGGATGGAAGACCAGCTCACTGTCAACAACACAGAAACAGGCTTTGGTGTCAGATGGATTTGGTTTCAGCAATTTAGCGGGGTGTTTTAAAAACACCAATTCATGATGCATTCTTTGTAATACGTAAAAACATAAAAGGGATGGAGGGCAGCATAGAAACATAACACCCCATGTTCAAGTATGAATCAAACAGAGGGAGTTACCCTCTGTACGCAGAAATCACAGTTGCTGCATTTTCCTAAGGAACAGGATCCTCGGATCTTTCTTGTGTCGATCCGATAGACTACCGTAGAGCTGAAGCTTTGAAAAAACCATTTCTTAAGTGAACTTTGACAGTTTTATTTGTTTGCTTACTTACGATGTTGGCATGCAAAACTTGCATTCAAGTTTCAACATTTATTGATTGCTCTTCATAAACATTTAACCGTGTTGTAATCAAACACAACAACAGATGCTGAATATATACATGGTATATTCCATGTGCCATTTAACGTCCGACAAGTACTTTATTATGAAAAGAATCTTGCATTCTCCAATGTTCTAACAGAATTTGAAAACGGTTTCAGCACAAGATGTCTCTTACAGATACGGCTTTTACGTCCCAGTACCGGACAGTGCCTTCGCGGTGAAGGCGCCTGATGGTCTGCCTCTGGACGTAGGGGCTCTGCTGTGCTGCGGTGGCCTGACGGCCTACGCTGCCCTTTCTTATGTCCAGCCCTTCCTACAGACCGCCGATAGCATTTATGGTTTGTACATTTGATCATTACACTGCTGAAATGATGTATTGTTTGTTGGCCCGAGCATTCAACTGCTCACAGAATGTATGGTATGTTCCCCCCAAGTGTTAGACTGCTGACAAGATCTATGGTATGTACGTCCGAACATAAGACCACTCACAAGGTGTATGGTATACACGCCCTACCATATTAAGACCATGATACCACTGACAAGGTGTACGCTATACACGCCCGAACACCACCGACAATGTGGATGGTACACATGCCCAAACATGAGACCACAGACAAGATGTATGTTATGATTGCACAAACATGAAACCATGGACAATGTTTATGGTATACATGCCCGATCATAAGACCACTGACAAGATGTATGGTTTACACGCCCAAACATAAGACCACTGACAAGGTGTATGGTCTACACGTCGGAACATAAGACTTCTGACAAGACGTATCGTTTGCAAGCCCGAAGAAATTAGACTACTGTCAAAACGTATGGTATGGACACTGAACAAACAAACAAACAAACAAACAAACAAACAAAAAACTACTGAGAAGATGTATGGAATGCTCGGCCATACTACAGACATGATGGACGGTATGTGCACTCAATCATATGCCTGTTGACAAGATGTGCAGTGTATTGACTTTTTTCAATATTGATGATATGCTTGTTGAAACAATGTTTGGTATGTGGGCTTGATCATATGCCTGTTGACAAGATTTACGGTGTATGGGCTCGATCATATGACTTTTGACAAGATAATCGGCGTACGGACTCGACCATATGTCTGTTGACAAGATGTATGGTGTGTGGGGCGATCGTATGTCTGTTGACAAGATGTACGGTATGTGGGCTTGATCATATGTGTGTTGACAAGATGTTCAACGGATGGGCTTGATCATATGCATGTTGCCAATATGGACGCCATGCGGGCTGGATTATATTACAAGATGTAAATTATGGGCCTCGGCTCGATCATATGACTGCTGACAAGGTGAATGGTGTGTGGGCTCAAATATCTCACTGCTGACAAGATGCACGGTGGAAAGGTTTGATCATATGACTGCTAACAAGATGTTAAGTCTGTATGCTCAACCATATGACTGCCGAAAAAGTGTATGGCACGTGGGCTCGATCATATGACTGCTGACAAGTTGGATAGTATATGGGCTCGATTATATAACTGCTGGCAGGATGTACGATGTATGGGCTCTAGTATATGAGTGCTGACATGCTGATGTACGGTATGCGGGCTTCATCAACAGACGAATGACCAGATGTACAGTGGATGGGCTTGATTATATGACTGCTGATAAGATGGAGAGTGTATGGACTTGATCATATGTCTGCTGACAAGATGTACAGTGCATTGGCTTGATCATGTGTGTGTTGAAAAGATGTTTGGTATTTGGACTCGATCATATGCCTGTTGACTAGATGTATGGTGTATGGACTCGATCTTATGACTGTAGACAAGGGGTACAGTATGTGCACTCGGTCATATGCTTGTTGACAAGATGTATTGCGTATAGACTCGATCATATGCCTATTGACAAGATATACGCAGTATGGACTCGATCATATGTCTGCTGACAAGATGTGCGGTATGTGGGCTCGATCACATGTCTGTTGTCAAGATGTTCGACATAAGGGCTTGATCATGTGCCTGTTGCCAAGATGTACGGTATTTGGGCTCCATTATCAGACTGCAAACAAGATGTACGGTGTGCGGGCTCGATCATATGACTGCTAGCCAGATTAGGGTGTGATCATGAGACTGCTGATAGGATATAGGGCGTATGGGCTTGATCATATGAATGCAGACAAGGTGTACAGTATGTGGGCTCGACTATATGACTTGCGACACGATGTATGGTATGTTGGGTCGATCTTCAGACTGCTGGCAAGATGAACATTATGTGGGCTCGATCATATGAGTGCTGACAAGATGTACGATGTATTAGTTCGATTAAATGACAGCTCAAAAGATGTACAGTGGATAGACTTGATAATATGACTGCTGACAAGATGCACGGTGTATAGGTTTGATCATATGACTGCTGACAAAATGTACAGTCTATGGACTCGATCATATGACTGCTGACAAGATGTATGGTATGTAGGCTCGATCATATGACTGCTGACAAGATGGACGGTATATGGGCTTGATCATATAACTGCTGAAAAGATATACGGTATGTGGGCTCTATTATATGACTGCTGACAAGATATCTGGCGTATGGACTCGATCATATGTCTTTTGACCAGATGTACGCTATGTGGGCTCCATCATATGTCTGCTGATAAGATGTACTGTGTATGGGCGTGATCATATGTCTGCTGACAAGATGTACCGTAAGTAGGCTTGATCATATGTCTGCTGATAAGATGTACGGCGTATGAGCTTGATCATATGTCTGCTGACAAGATTGTACTGTATATTGGCTCAGTTTTATGACTGCTGACAGGATGTTCGGTACATGGGCTCAATCACATGATTAGTGACAAGATGTACAGTATGTGACGTCGATCATAAGCGGTTGAAAAGATGTATGGTGCATGGTGTTTGAATAAGAAAACCATTGACGTAATTTCCAGGTCGCCAGCGTCAATTGTTTTCGAATTTCTTTACTAAAACATGTGAACCAGACAAGCAGGCCTTTTGCAAGTGATCTTCCTTGTAAAAGTCTAGATTGAGTTTAAAGGCCGCTGCCAATTGACTTAAGTTCAGTTCACTAGAATAAATTATCTTTGAATTCCATGCGTCCGATATTTGAAGATGAGCTGGGGTGACAAAGCAAGGACTTTGAGCCAAGATATAATTAGAATTGGTCTCAATGTTGTTTTACAGGTTCGTCCACTCTGCTTATAGTAGGAGCCGGTGGCTTAGGTCTTTGGGCACTAGAGCTAGCCAAAGTAATTCTGCGGGACACTAAAACTAAAGTTGTTGTCGCAGACGTCGGTGTAAGTAAAATTCTTCTGTGTGGCATGTATGTATGACATTTATAGATACTTAGTATAGAGTAGTGGAATAACAGTCTGAAATAATGTGCAGAGATCATTCACCAACAGTAAGTAGGGACAGTGCAATGTTTATCTTCACATACCGGGTAACACAATTAATCTCATAATGTGCATATTTTGTAAATTTAAGAGATTTCTATACTGGAACAAGTATGAAAGTTAGGCGCTGGGTGGTAAATGAAGCATATTGCCCGGAGGTGGCACCGGTAACTAACCTAGTATCCACCTGTTGCATGTACAGACAACTGGGGAATGAACAAAACCTGTCCCACTCGTTGGCTGAAAATGTCGTGTGACAGGGGAAGGAGGTGCTGCCAGCATACCAAAAGCATATCTGTACTGTTCTATTGGCCAATCATGAACCACAATTCAAGCAGTCCAAAATGAGAGTCGACTCAATACGATGGCCAATGATGTCTGCACACCCAAATTGTTTACACGCATTGCTCATGATGCTGTCGCAAGGAAATGGGTTTGATGGCACTTCAAATAATAACGGGACTAGTGATCCACGCAAAGAATGCTTCACACAGTAATATGCCAGACTGGTCGCAAACATGCCACGTAAAACGAGGCAGCATCTTTGCACGCGCATTAAAATAGATGCTTGAGAGAACATATACGTGTTAACGCTAAATGTTTCAATGAAAAACCTTTCCGGCTAAAGCACTTAAAATCTAACTCCCCGTAACCAAATCACCATAATGAAAATTAAAGATCACTTGGGCGATGTATGAAAAACCCATTGCCGTGAAGTGCAAATACACCTTCATTGACAAAGTTGTTTATTCAATTGATAGAAACAGCATTGTTTACGTATCAGAATGGATTTATTTTAATGTATGTATCTGTATTTACATATCTACATCCAGATGTTGCAGTTATGCAGTTATGAAGTATTGGTGGTTTTGTTTGCGAATAAATATCGACAAACGCAGGTACCACAGAGTAAATGGAAGATCTTTCATTTGTTTATTTTGCTGATTGCAAAGAAAGGAACAACTCACAAAGATAACGAATTATCAGCTTCGGTAGCAACTATTTCAAATAAGCCAGGCATCACATTTACCTACACACTTCCACACAGGCAAAATTGTCCTATAAATAAATATCCAGTTTAAAAGTCTTAAAATTGTGGTGGTCGCAAGCTAACATAACTAAACCAATTGAGGCTTGTTGAAATAGTTTCAAAGTATGTCATTGCCATATTCACTTTATGTATGTTATATATATATATATATATATATATATATATATATATATATATATACACATATATATAACAACGGTTAAGAAATACTCCTATATGTCTTGTCACTTGTGATAAATGTGAATTCGTTTTGTGTAGGAAGCCAAACTGGAAACTGCAAGAGCAGCAGGAGCTGATGCCACGGTTTTGTGGGACCCTAAAGGTAACAACAGTGATTACGTAATCAGTTTGTGTTATTGATGGCTAACTACGTCACAGTACGTTTTCGCCCCCCCCCCCCCGAATCTTCCATGGTAGACGAATTGCGCTTATGCATGGAGTTAATGTTCGTTGTCGCTTTCATAACGTTATCTGTTAAAGCAAACAATCGATGTAAGCTTTATACACTCAACATTACATTTATAAGGATTCTATAGAAAATTACTAAATATTATTAAATACAGGAATTAATAACCTCAGTTTTGTAATTTTTTAAAGATTTTTTTCCACATGATAACCATTGTAAACCACTTGGACCAAAATTCTGATATGAGTATTTATGTTGCATCATGTGTTTGTGAATATATGGTTCATTTTGAAGATAGTTTGGTTTCTGGAACGTTTATATGACACTTAGGGACGTATTCATGACAAGTACCAGCAGCTTTTGATATTTATCAGAATAAAAACACAGTGTGCCGAATTTTTACGGCATCATGCATAATGTTGGAAACATGCAAAGGAAGAAAACAGGTTCTGTGTGCGTATGTCCTACCAAATAGTCCCTTCCAACTATTGCAATTTTCTACCGTCCCAAGACTGTTGATGTGTTTAAGTGTACCGCCACATATGTCAGTGACCGAGAAAATAATATATTTGATGTCGCTGTTTGCATTGTAATCACGTATAATCTGCGGTCGAAGTGTGGCAAAACTACATGGAAAATTTTAAAAAGTGTGGAAGCTTGGAATTCTTTTAGATGGTTACAACTGTAAAAGAGGAAGATTGGGTAACCCATGATTATATTGGTACTGTTAATGGCACTTCATGTCCGTTAACTAGTATATGACAGGAATTCCATTGTACTATGATAATGCGTGCGTGTAACTGCTATATTTGGCGGAAACAAGAGCAAAATAGTATCAACCAATGCCCTTTGTTATACAGGTAACAGTATTTTACATACAAAGTTGCCTGTAGGCCCAACATTGGCCCAATGCTGGGCCATCCTTGCATTCGTTAGGCCAATATTAGGCCAATCTTTATTGCTAGCTGGGTACATACATTTGGATGCAAATTTACATAAAGGTTATAATCCATGTGTTGGTGACAAAAAGTAAGAAAAGATATGTGCAGATAGGAAGAAAAGAATACCGTCTGTGCACATCAGATACTTTCTTAAACATGTGTGAAGTTGGTCCCTGTTATCAAATGACAAAGAATCTTACATAAGTGAGAGTGAGTCAAAGGATTCAAAGGATTTCTGTTCTGTGGACTTAAAAGAAAATAACTCGCTCGCCACATTTAGTGATTTTTATATATTCAGATGAGGTTGTGTTTATTCTGTACATGATGGAACATTTACCATGAATTCTGTCCTCACGTGGGAGTGGTGCCACCATTTGAAGATAGGAGTACTCTGAGAGGAAAACGTTATGATTGGTCTGTAGGCAGTGTGAATGACAGTGGCGTGCATGTCGGAGGGATTTGGCACTAACAGCCCCTCTTTAAAACGGTTGTGTTTACTTTGGTGTTTGGTGCAAAAGGTCAATACTGCGCATGCTCATCTTACCGGAAGTAGCAAAGCCATTTTGGTTTCTATTCTTGGGATAGACGTAAACATCCACATACTGGCAAATAAACAAAATTGATATGTGAAAACAATACAATATTGACCCACCACATTTTTTCTCCATACTAATACACTCATGCACATGTTTAACCCACACCAAAATATCCAAAAACAAACTGGGAATTTTTTCTCACTAAGGTGAAGTTCGGTACATAGGGTAGAGGGTGTTTTAATCAACAAACGTATTTTCTCAATATAAAGAGAGTTTTTAGTTTCCAAAAGTACCAAACAAACGTTCCGGTAAACAGAATGAAAGCTGCACCAGTGCAATTTCCGGAACACGAGGAACATCGTCCCATGCAGTATTTTTTGTTTTGTGCGAAAAAAAGATAGTTTTTAGAAACGTAATTTGGCTAAAATTACCAGTTTTAGCATTTTATAGGCATGTTCCTTTGATCTTCTAAGTTGTGCTGACCTGTTAAACATTGGAAGAAACAACCGCCATATAGTACACTTTCTACACCAACATTAGACTGCAATGCTCGGTTCCACATGTCCAGATCAACTCCAGCTTACTTCGACCTTGAGGTCAGGTCCAGGTCAAACAAGTTTGTTGGTTTGCACATGTCTAGATCAAACTGACGCTCTATTGAATTTGACCACAACATTTAACTCAGGAACAGCCAGGATTAAAGACTAGAGTCAAGCCAGCTTTCCAGTGTGTACAGGGGTGGCGTTCTCCAAAGTTACAATATTATTGCAGTGTGGATAATTATATTGATTTGCGGGATCAATTTGATTTAGTTTATTGTCTCATGCATAGAGAAGTCATTATTAGAGACAGAGCACGGCCCTTTGTCCTGTATGACGAAGCAGATTTTTCCAATCGATATCGACTGGGAAGGGACATGAGCTGATGCTGCAAACCATTGAAGAGCACCTAGAAAGTGTACACCGGCAGAAGGCAACTTACATCCATCCACTGATACAACTTGTCATTGCATCACACTTTTATGTAACCGGCAGCTCTCTTTGAGTGCATGCAAATTTATTTGGTATACAAATTTTAAGTGTAAGGCGAACAGTAAAATGTTGTAACACATGCCATTGGAATCCTCTGGCCACAGTACATCAATGTCCCTGTTGGATATTGAGTCCATGAAATTCAAGAGGCATTTTTTAACATGTCAAAAATGTCTGGCCGACGGGGTGCATAGATTGCAGGCACATCCCTATTTTACCCCCAGGAGGACAGCAAGCCGAATTATTCAGAAACAGGAAGTGATTCTGCTCCATAAATGTTCAGATAATTGGAGATCATAATCTGGTGATATGCAACATTGTTGCACGATGGCCTTGCAGCACACATGATTCTCGAATTTTCCATAATACTGAATTTTGCTACAAATTCGAAAATGCATTAAACAGACGGACTTCTGAGACCAAGAACCATTGAGTTCAGAAAGTAAAGACTTGGTTGTTTGTATTTCTTCTATAATGATACATGGATATGGAGAATCTGGCATTGCCAAGCCACGGTGTATAACGTTTGGGGCACGAGTTGCTGGATTTTGTGGTTGTCGCAAGGCTTGCTGAGCGAAAACCACAAAATCCAACGATGAGTGCCCCAAAAGTTATCCACCACGGCTCGGCAATGCTAGATTTTGTTTCTCACATGTCTCAAACTGAGAGTAATTGCAAAAGCACATTGCTAATTGACTCGCTTTTCATACTTTAAAATTCGCCATCTGTGGGCCTTTTGGTGCATAAATGTAGAGCTGTAAATGCGCATTTCACTGAAACATATCTTCGTGGTTAATTTGAATGCAAAGAGTGACAAAACACTAACATTAGACCAATTTATTTGTAACAACAAATAATACAGAGTAGTTCACATTTTATGTGGGTAACAGATCATTATCACTTAAGGACTATCGATGTTCATGAGGCTGACTGAAAACAGCTTATCGGCACAGCTGAACACTTCATTATAATAATTTATGTCTGTAGCAGCCATGTGAATGTGATCATTATCCAGTGAGAAAATACTCATAAAAGGTCCGATTAAATATAAATTCGAGAACAAGAGCAATATTTTAACATGATATTAAAGAAATTGAAGAAATTTTATTTGAATGCTAGCACAGATTGCATTGATTTGCAGTGGATCATCGATCATAAACCATTTCACTTACTCTTACAATACACTGTAACGTTAGCCTATAACACCCTGAGATTTGTTCCAACATCAATTATCCTACTGTGACTTTGCCATGAAGGATTGTTATCAGATGACATATATATATATATATATATATATATATATATATATATATATATATATATATATATATATATATATATATATATATATATATACACATATATATGTATACATATGTATATATATGTACATATATATATATACACATATATATGTATACATATGTATATATATGTACATATATATATATATATATATATATATATATATATATATATATATATATATATATATATATATATATATATATATGCAGAACAACATTGAAATATTAGTATATTGTTCACTTTGTGGCAAACAGTGAATAACATAATGGTACTGGAATGAAAGGAAGAAAAAATACTTCAAAGGTTCCTAGTGGCCTTATCATATCCTTGAGAATGCTTTGAATATGCAAAAGAAAGTAGACCTCACCACTTTGTAAAATGGACCAATCACAAATGTCTTACAACAATGGGTAAAGTTGTCCACAATGTCGTTGTGGACAGAAACGGCTATTGCACAGCAACAACGCCTAAGGTATGTGAAAAAAATTATTAAAATTTAAGGTAAAATAACAAAAAAATATAAATGCTTTTCTTTCTACAGTAACGGTCATGAATATAAAATGTCAACAAAGAAATCGGCCACAACTTCCAGTAAAAGCCTGTTCTCTCAGTTGCACATGCCAGGATCAGCGGGAAGTCAGGGCATGTAGATGTGCACATGAATGCTGGCATTGTCTGCAAGATGGGCACCAGAAAACATATCGTCAAATACATTTGACGTGGTATATCTGTTCTGAGTAGAAGATGCAACAAAATTACCACAGGCAACAGGGGAAATAGTTTTGAAGTTGGTGGTAGCTCGGTAAAAGCAACATGGCTGACTGGCTTGGGACGTGCTACAGAAAATTACGTAGTTGGAATGGGCTACTACATGGAGTAACACACAGCTGTAATCCGTACTTTTATTAACCTCTGATAGGCGCCATTCTCATCCTCATCATCCTGGCACTTGCACTGTTCAGCCAATCAAAAGTTTGAACAACTGAGCTGCAGCCATACATAGCCAGGTAAAAGCACACTGTAATGACATATATATCTGCGTGCAGCCAATGCCCTAAAACCTTCTCAACACGAAGATTCTCGCCAACAGACTTTCTCCAAAACTTGACAGTTAGTACATGAGATATATGTCTTCTTAATATCCAACGTTTGGAACTCGTCAATAGTGCCATTGTGGAAATAAGCAATGTGAAAACCTGACGTTTTACATGTAAATGAATGGGAGGGTAGGGGTCGTTTTCACCTGGCTCAGTATGAGCTGTGACATTAAAGTGAGGAAAAAAATCATGGGAGAAAAAGTAGAAAAGTGTCTCTCGGAGGGAGGTGCCCCTACCTGTTATTACACAGGTCTCATGTTGGATGCAGGCCGGATTGACGACGAACTTATTGAGAAACGGACAGACAAATCTTATAGCCCCACCAAGGTGGTGGTAACATGAAAATCATTTGAAATATTTTTTGATTGATTTTGAAGTGAATGTGTCCCGATTTGATGATTTTTGTACCAGTGTAATTTTGTTTTGGAAACACAAGTATCAATGTACCAGTTTCACATTTACAGATGCTTTTGAATCTTATTTTGATTTATAAAAATTTGAATCCTCTATGAATCATTGATATGTGTGTGTGTGGAGGCACATTGCCTGACAACCTGTACTTGTCTCACCGTCACCCTGTACCTCCAAAGCTTCTCTGTGCGATTTGTTGGTGACACGTGCAATGAGTAATGTTCACACCTTGCGTTCATTTGAGGACTTTTGAGAGTGACTGAGTAGAATAGGGGAGAGCAAGAGCAGAAGCTTTATTGGTCTCCTGTAGAGGGGAGTTCAGGGACAGAGTTGTGTATTCTAATTACTTTTCCTTGTAATGTACAGCTTAATAACTGTAAAACCACTGGTTGCAGAAACAGCACAATTTGTGTGGTACAATTATGTACGTAGCTGAAGTTTGCACATATTATGTAATTCTTGTGGCTTCAAAAGTAGTCTTTTAATTTGAGATAAATTTAACATAACATACAATCAAATGGGAATCCACATCTATCCTAAAGAATTCCATGTGTTGGATTATGTCATCAGCTGAATACACAGATAAGTGGTAATTGTGACCTCTCGTATTCGGCAGGAGGCAAGGGAAGCTCTGCAGCATCGTATGAGTGATGGTGTCACTATCAGTTCGTGTCAGCTTTTGAGTACTTTGGTTAGTGTTTCCTGACATGGATTAGGTATAAATAGCAGGAACAATCCATACAATTTTCCTCATGCCTGCTGATGAACTCAGTACCTGATTACCTTTGGCCAGACTATGGGTCGTCCATCAAACCTGCTGCATTATCTCCGCTGCTGGATATGTGATTCTTGGGACATTATCATCATCAGCATCTAATGAGACAGACAAGTTTACATGAAACCATCCTTCAAATTCCTTCCATTTTACACGTTGCTTACGAGTCTATACACAAGAATGAACAAAGGTTGGAAGAAAGTGCTGCTCATGGATTGATAGGTGCGCAATCTATCCATGTCTGCGATAAGCATTTCCATTTCGGAAATACTGTCTATTGGTTTTGCAGCTGGTCCACCGCCAGTTTCCTTCATAGATGTCCTTTCTTCTGCAGTATCCTCTTTAGTTCTCACTTTTTCAGATTTTTCCATGCATTGTTTAGCTGAGTTTTGTTCAGCTTTTCTGCTCCATTGTAACTTTAAAATTTATCTGTAATTCCGTTTTAGGTTTCTTCTCTCTTGTGGACCATTGTCCCAGCATTTTGTTTGCTTTTCACAATATTTATCTCTGTCTCCACCAATTCCATAAGAATTCGTTTCTCCAGATCAGAGACGTTTTTGCTCTTTGTATTTGTTCTCATGCCCATGCTGACAGCCTGGCACTCTGCTGTACTTCACACATATCCAGAAGGAAAAGGAAGTAAGTCCACTGAAACAAACTTACAACACAACTTGTAACCTGGAGTCACTAGACCCTAACTTGATCCTGACAAGTGCAAACCAATTGGACTTTGGGTCAATAGCTTCATAACCCAGAGTCACGTGGCCCTAGATTATTGCTTTGGCATCATATTCAAGGAGGTCCATGGTTTTTTGTATGGTGAGTTGACTGTTAATAGTGATCATGCAATTGCTATGCGCAATATTTATTCTAGCGGTACACCCGTTCAAATTTTTGCATGCTGCTATTTGCTGTATTCTGATAAAACAAGGTATGCCCATACAAAATCTTTCAAAGAATGTATCAACATTTAGTAGAGTTTTATCGACAGATACTCGGTCACTTGTCCCATAACTTTGTGTGGACACTTTAATGTGTAACTCCCTATGCTTAGTAGGTTAAACAGAACCTGGTTAAAGAAAAAAATGGTTTAATGTGCACAGCAGCATTATGTATCATTTTTTAAATTTCCAACTATAGGGTCCTGGTTGATTTTTTGTTTGAACAATCACTACTATACACTTATTCCTGTGCCAAGACTAACGTGTATACGTGGACAGACCATTTTGCACATTAAATTTCAAATATTCTTTTCGCACCTTTGTACTTTTAGTCCATGCTGTGAGCCCTTGTGGGCATATTACGGTGACAAGGAGTGTAAGTCTTGTCCATTTCATCAATGTAAGTTTTATCTGGACGCACCACGGGTTTACCCCGCTCCGGTGGTGCCCCTGGTGTAAAGGGGTAGTTTTCCAATAAATTATTATTATTATTATTATTATTATTATTATTATTATTATTATTATTATTATTATTATTATTCTTATTATTATTATTATTATTATTATTATCATTATTATTATCATTATCATTATCATTATCATTATTATTATTATTATTATTATTATTATTATTATTATTATTGTTATTATTACAGACTGTACTCTTTCCACTCCTGATGCTGGAAACATGAGCAGTCATTTGCCTGTTTCACTTACCATTTAGCGAAATTCCCTGTCCTCTGATAACACTAATGCCAGGCCAGTGAATCAGATTAATTTCTCTATCCCAAATTGGCGAAACCCGCAGTGTAGCTATGCATATGATGATATCCTTGGATGTAAGCTCTCATCTATTCCAGTCTTAACTTCTGCGCTCACAGAACCCTGATTTGTTCATAAATAAACGCATCAGTAATATCCATAATGGTTCCCATGAAGCTGCCTTGGAAGCTGGGATTACTATTCCAAATGTTTGGGGACAGAAGCAATTTTGGTGCCCCGTCCCTTGTACTACCCAAGGAGAAAGTGCTTCTGGTGGTCACTGTGGGTTGACGGGGGTAGATCTGGAGCTGGCGTAGTATACAAATGTTTGAAAAATGCTATAAAAAGCTTTCAGATGGGAAACTCAGGATATGTATTCAGAGTGATGTTAATACCAGTTACCTTATGATTGACACTTCGCTTATTTAGAGAGATACTTCCTCTTTTCGAAACTCCCTAAACAAGCATTTGCACAATGAAGTAAATTCATTGCTTTCTGCTGATTAGTTTGGTGACCCTATGGAGATATTTTAAATAGTGACAATCTAGAACTTCCAGATGAACAGAAAGTAATTAAGAAATTTTTTGACGAAAATTTTGATGAAAATATGAATAGTCGTGCTGGTCTTGTCATTTCTCCTGAAAAATGGACGATATATAAAGTTAAAGGTTTTAGAAGGTAATTGTGCACCTGGTTGGGATGGAGTAACTGTAATATGAAATAAAACTGTTGTGATTCCACTTAGCCTCTCTATAAACCTGCCTGTTTCTCTTTTGAGATCATTCGTGAGGTTCTCCAGATGGGTACTATTGCTGGCTTGAAAAAAGCCCCATCTTGCCCCCCCCCCCCAACATTAATAGGAATTATAGAGCACTCAGATTAAGTACCATCCTTTCTGAATTTAATGAAATTTGCCTTCCACCGATGATACTGCTAATGAAGCACACTTAGGGTTTAGAAAGGGTAGAAGCACTGAATTTGGTTGTATCTATTTGCGTTGCATTTTCTCATATGTCAACTCTTCTGGGTGTTATGAGGCCCACCCTTTAAACATTAGCAGAACTCGAGAAAGAACGACAACAATGAAAAATCTTTAACTATGACAATATATTAACAATCAAAATCGGTACAAAGTAGGTAAACTTATCTCCACTGGTATTTCAACAGTCAAACAGTCTTAGGTAAATGCTAATCGCTGGTGAGATTATCCACAGGTACTGTTCCACAGTTCCAAGTCCTATGACAAGTGCCAAATGATATGGTACAAATCCCACAGGGGTACAGTTTGGGTCTAATGTGGAACTGAAAGGTGTGGTGCTGATCCAATCCCATGGAGGTACGGTTTGGTTCCAATGTGGTACATTATACCAGTCCATTCAAAGACAATGTCCACACTCCACAGGTACAAAGTACAAATGGGTAGCACCAAATATACAAGTCCACTCAAGACACTGTCACACTCAACAGGTGCAATGTAAACAATGGCTCACAGTCCCAGTGGCTTGATGACAACACACAGCTTCTGTCAGATCTTTAAGAATTAATTCTCTCTTCTCTCCTGTCTCAGTCAAAAAACATCTGCTTTATTTAAACATAGAGAAATCTCTAATTTGTTCCAGAGTTTTTCAATTAGTCAAACATCCATTCAGACCTGTATGGATCACCTCATATGAATATTGGTCCCCAGTCTAGCTTATTCCACATGTTTACAAATTATATTTGAGTCACCTACAAAACAGCCCGACTCAGTGGCTCTGCAGTGACCCTGCACAGTATTCATTGAAAGCAATGACTTTTCACACCCTGAATGAATACAGTCACCCCTCCAAATGAAAACAAACAGCAATACACATTTTCATAACACTGGGTAATGGTTGTATGTGGTCTAGATGTTGCATAATGTTATGAAGTATCTGGCAAGATGGGCTGTTTTATAAACTTTGGCCTTATTTACCTCCTAATCTGTGGGTGTACCTGTGTTTATGGTATCACCCATTGGAAGCCTATGTTCAATGGAATAATGAATGCAGCAGCTATTTTTCTGTTACTGCTGGCACCCATCAAGGCAGCACTTTGTCATCCATGCATTTTAATATTTTTATTGAGGAGCTGATTGTGCAACTGTGTGAATCTCAGCTACATTTGAGGATCGGCACACATACTTACAACAGCTGTGCATACGCTGATGACCTGACCTTATTCGCTAGCACTGTTTTATGATTGTGCCAGGTCATGTGACCTGACAATATTCTCCTTTTGGTCCAGAATTATTTCCGAATTATGTTTTCAATAAATGACCTGTTATTTTCTCTCCAGAGGTAATATCATTCACAAAAAAGTGACAGCTACTGGAGGTGCCATATTGATGGTCATATTGAATATACTAACACAATTTAACATTGTAGTTACCATATCGAATTTCCCACATTTATACAATGTGCCAATCCTTCTGTTCACTCGAATGGCCTCCATTGTCACCCCTCTAATATTCTGTTCCCAGTTTACATTATCAAATGTGGTACATGCCGATACATATATGTCCAGCTAAATGCTAAAGTGAACATTTATTTTCCCGGGATAAAATTCAAATGAAGGGATATAAAGCAAATTTCTTCGACTTTACCCCGACTAATAGCAATAGCTAGTAACAGGCATTTTGACTTAGCATGGACCTGGTCTAACCATGCGTTCTGCTTGCTAGAAATGGACCATAACCCATCCAACAACTACTCAAATATGTATTAGCTTACTTCGGCAGGTTTGCGTCGTGCCGTTCCTTATACCACTAATTAGATTCACTTAGATATTTATATTCACAAGGCTACCAAAGTGCAATTGGTTTACATTCAAATGCCCTTGTGCATCAATGTGAATGCACTTCAACAAAAGTTTTCCGTGATAGTAGCATGTCATTGTTTGGGATATCCCACATCGCATACACCAGTGTATTCCCACTTATCCTCATTGCATCTGATCCAGGATGTGCTTGCCAGTAGCCTGGGCATATAGTGGTAGCCAGATGCCAGCCAAAGGTGACAGTGATACAGATCTACTTCCTTATTGTTCAGTTTTGTTACTGTGCCCCAAGTGCAAGAGAGCTTTACACAATCGTACCTTTAATTATGTTTTACACAAACTTGTTCCAAACTCGAACTATTATTGATTTTTCTGCTAAATGTTGTTATTCATGAGAATATACCTTGCAAAATCTGCTTTTGCCTCAGCAAATGTATTTCTGGTTAACAGTCACTTATTGACATATGTCCAGGAGTATGCCTGGAGATGGCGCTTCTTATTTAATGCTATGAAGTCCATGTGTTTATCGCTCAAAAATCTGCTTTTATAGATAGATAATAAACCTGAATGGATGGCTCCTACAGATAATTAACGAGCTATATGTATTAGACTTTACCTATCAGTATGACAGATAACCTGGGGAATACGTATGAAATAGGATTTCAAAGGCAAGAAAAACCATGTCTAGATTTTCAGGTGCTAGTGTATGCTATCCTGGACTTTCATCTAATGTTAAAGCTTATATCTGGAACACGGTGGGTGTGTCCATGGTATGAATTGTATCAATATGTAATAGTAGGAAAGATGGCACTTCACCTCCATCTATTGTTTAATATGCCCGAAGGGGATGACTCTTCAGTTTTTGTGACAAGTCCTAATTTGAAATAAATAAGACAATAAAACAATTATCTTTCTCCTAAAGAAAGGACCACATGTACATTATTATTATGACACGAACAAGAAGAAACAAATTAGTTCGTGTCTCCAGCCATTGTCTTACCACTTAACCATGTGTTTCTATAAGGATGAAAGCGTTAAAAATGCCCAAGGTATTACCACTAACAAAAGCAAGTTAACGAAATACATGGGACAAAAGCAAAAGAAAAAAGAAAGAAGAAAGAAACAAGGATAGAAGGAAGGAAAAAGAAGAAAAGAAAGAAAGAAAAAGATGGAAAAGAAAGAAAGTGAGGAAGGAAAGAAATGAAGAAAGAAAGGAGGAAAGAAAGAAGAAAGAAATACAGTGTACTACAATACAGACAACAAATACTTTTCATTTCACATGATAATTTTATGTATCTTGAATTACATAGAAACATTGAGACGAATTGAATTCTGAGGTTGAGCTTTTCTTTGTCTTCAACTTTTCTTTCATCTGTAGGTTCTGTGCCATGATGGGAGATATACCTGGTTATTTCTTCTTTGTCTAATTCTGTTTCCTCCTTTTTGTGGACGAGAAAGTTCCCATGGTTGATTGAAGGCTGCAAACCGTGGTATATTACTTTTCATCTTCAAAATGAAGACGCCCGAAAATGTAATGTAAAGTCACAATAGTGCATATTTCTTAATTGGCCCTTGGTGTCTAATATGAAAATACGTATTTGTGGAACGGGATTTTGCACAACATAGGCAAACTCTTCTGTGACAAAAAGTTTATTTGATGGTGATG
Organism: Hermodice carunculata; assembly: GCA_964020975.1. Classification (NCBI taxonomy): domain Eukaryota; kingdom Metazoa; phylum Annelida; class Polychaeta; order Eunicida; family Amphinomidae; genus Hermodice; species Hermodice carunculata. Next base: position 11,326,361 of record OZ026621.1, on the reverse strand, counting down.
TTCCTGGTAATATTTGTCTTAAACTGTGTCCGCCTATAATTCAGTCTACAGTGTCACCACACACCAGGAAACGTTGACTTGTTTGTCCTTCTGCTTGGTCAATATTGATGTCCCTCCCAGCAATTTCCCAATATCCCGATAATTTTAATTCCTGTAATAATTGTACAGAAAATCGTTTCCCCTATTTGCGGCATGTAACAGTTGACTATGTGCACCACTCAACAATATGTGAAGGTCCTACAGTATAATGAGATGACCTGCTACTTATAGTTTTTCAGTCTATAGGTTCCATATTTCCGCCATCGATCTTTTCATAATCCACTTTCTTCTTCTGCTTATCCTTAACTTTACAACCAGATGTTTTCTTACAAGTCAGGCAATACAAACATAATTTAATCGTCATCTTTGTATCTGCTTTCCATATAGTTTTACAGTGTTTGCATGCAAGCCACCAGTCCATAGTAAGTATCAACAGTCCCGCAATGCTCACATGCAATTGGCTCAAAAACAACTCTTGTCTGTGGACAGCACAGGGGAAGGTTTATTACAGTGAGGTATCACACCATTCCACTCATACACGCATCGATGAGCAAAAGCTTCGTTATTCCAGATCAGCAATTTACATATGTTACTGCAATGAGCAATGCTTTTGAGAAATTCTTTCCATTGTGGAGGATCTTGACTTGTCTCATCATTAGGACTGTAACCATTTCATATACAAGCACCTGTCATTCTTTGTTATAGGTTGTTGATGCCTTACGTCATCCGCCTCCTCATCGTTGTCACATGCTGAATCACCAGATATGACATAAGGGATTTCAAATATTCGCCCAATAGTTTTGCCAGCTGAGATGTGTGTGACATAGTATTTGTTCTCAGTTGTTCATGGTGTTGTCAGTTTAAAATCATTTGCCAAAAAGCTGTATGGTTTGGAGGTGGCTTCTTTGTATCTGTCCATCATATAATTGGATTGTCTGGGAACATACGTTGACTCATGGTCTGGATCGTTTGCAAATCCACAGGCATGCTGCCTTAAATGAAATACTGACAATTTGGGCGCATGGTCATTGTGCATGGCTTGTAGAAATTTTGCATGAGTACAATAACATTCAAATTGCGATGGTGACTTCCGTTGGTAAACAAATGTGTCTTTCTTTCATCTTTGCTGATATTACTCATCAGATCGTCAAATAGAATCAGGTTTCTTATGTTCAGATCCAGAAAGCTATCCTGGTCCAAGTTTGCAGGTATACCTTGGATGAATTCTATATTTTGAATGTCATCTTGCATCTCATCATACAAGTATTGCCAATGTGTGTAACAGATAATTATTATCTCAGGTGGGGGTTCGATGGTCTGGTTGGTTCCTGTAAAAGTTGGTTTAAGTATACAGTCTTGCTAAAACTATTAAGGGCCGCCATAATCATCATTAAAGGACTTTTAAATTTAAAATGTGTGTCTGTGTTATTTGGTGGCCGTTGTTCTCCATAGAGTGGCCCTATACCATCCAATGAGTGGTTGCTGTCCCTCTAAGAGTGATACAATACCCCATGATGAGTGGCCCTATGCCCCTCTGAGAGTGGTCCTTGGCTTTCAAGATTTTTTGTATTTCTTGATCTGAGAACGTCTTGCTTTAATCAATTTTGTCTTTCTGCACTGTGCAAACAATGTGTCTGACGTAAGGGTGCATTCAGATGACTTGGACTATTCTTTCCACAGATAGGACATGCACGCTTGTATTTGTAAGGTAATTAAATTTTAAAAAATTACCACCATCTCCACGCAAAAATATCAACTGCAGATGTGTCCTCGCTCTTGTATTCAAAGATGTTGTCTGTCACTTATAGATTTCTGTGCAAATGAGACTATATTAGGGCATATGAGGGCATATGAGGGCATATGAGGGAGCATACTAGGGCACATGAAGGTGTACGAAGGCATATATTAGGGCACATGAAGGTGTATAAAGGCGTAGGTTAGGACATATTAAGGGGTATATTAGTGTTCATGAAGGTGTGCAAAGATATAAATTGAAGCTGTATATCAGGGCATATGAGGCCATATGTAGGTGACTATAAGGGCTTATGAAAGTGTGTGGCACATGAGGGTGTATATTAAGGCATATGAATGCGTATATTAGGGCATATGAAGGTGTATATTAGGGCTTATGAAGGCATGTATTTAGGCATATTAGGGTGTATGAAGGCTTATACTAGGGTGTTTAAGGCATATGAGGGCATATTAAAGTGTATGAGTGCATATATGGGCATATGAACGGAATTTGTAAAGCATTTGAAGATCATCTACTTGTGGTGTTTGTAGGGCAACTTGACCTACACACGCACATTTGATGGTAGTAAAACAGATAGGTGTAAAATGACATTTTAATAATTTTCTTTTTCTTTCTATAATTAATATTTCTTTGTGAGATGCAATACTATATCATCATTGCTTCCCCTGTATCTCCCATTAGTTGGTAATTATTTATTGTAAGCAAATGTTACAGTATAGTACACTTGGATGACCTCTGGGAAAATGGTGTAGATCAACAGGTCAACTGTAGGCGGCAGTGGTTGAGCGAATATGGCCTGTACTGTTGATGTTGATGTTGCCTTCTCTACTTATGGGCACGACATCTTGCATCTGTTTGGCTGGATCAATGTTGAACAGGTCAAGACAGTACTCATTAGGTTAATTATCTTGTTTGATGTAATTTCCATCATTGGTATTCCATTTGCCAGTCCCTGTGAAAAAAGCTAGGTAAGAGTCCATGTTAGACTGTTTGAATAGTCTTGTTCCAGTGCTCTTCCCGGGTATGGAACACCAACTACAGTCATTTGTAAGTAATTCAGGTTATAATGTTGAAAATTAAAGGGGTTGAAAGTCTAACTTCCCCACACAGCGTCAGAAGCCAACAAACCAATTAAGATTTGTGCAGGTACAGGACCCTGGAATAAGTTGTCCAGTTGAATGTGTGGAGTACCTTGTGTCACAGTATGCGTCATGAGGTCTGACTCCATGATGGGGTACTTGCTTGTGATATTTTGTAGATGACAAGTGATCTCCATGTAGGCCGTGGAGCCCAAATTGACTGTACATTTTTGCAATTTCACTGTTTGAATATCCACATTGTAGTTCTCTGGGCCCACTCTCATCAGACAGAATGCTTCTGAAGTAGGTGTCAATTTGACAATGCATGGAATCCCATTGAGTAAGATGAGGGTGTTTAAACGTGTCAGAATACAGGGGACCATCATGTCCTCACTTTGGCCATCTTTTATGTAGGTACTTTGTTATGTCAATCCGAAATTCAGACCAGCCAGTGGGTCTGTTACATCCATGTAATTTGCATAGTCTTTAGAGTTACAGCTGAGTTTGTAGTTGACTTTTTTTTGCATCTTGACCATAATTCAACACTGTGTCCAGGTATGCCTTGTAAGGATTCAGTCATTCAAGCACTCACCTGTCTGTTTTGCCAGTACACTTGAACGTCTAACTATAATCTGTGTAAACATAAGTTAACAACACTTGGCGTTATCTGCAGCACCTACAGGAGAACCATCATTCTTGATGATGTGACATTCGTGCATAGGCGCGTCTTTTGCAAATCCGTCAAGTTGGTCCTCATATTGTAAATATGGAATTCTACTGGGTTGCCATCTTGCAGTGCAGCCAATTGTAGTTTCTCTATCCACGGAATTCTCTGTATGGTTTGATTTTGTCAAAAGTTTTGAAGGCCATTTTATTGTCAGCCTTGATCATTGCCATACTTCTCTTTTATCCTACTTATAGAATTTTTCTTCTTGTCCGTGTCATAATAATAGTTTACATTTCGTCCTTTCCTGGGGCAAAGTACATTGATTCATTGTCTTATTCAGTTTCTCACTAAGACTAATAACACAATGCAACCATCTCTCTCTCTCTCTCTCTCTCTCTCTCTCTCTCTCTCTCTCTCTCTCTCTCTCTCCATTCTTGTCTTGTACACAGTCCATGGGGTTTTAGGTCACTTGATTGTTTGTTTATTTACCTATGTATCTTTTTGGACAACAAACTTTGTTGCTTATGTCTTGAAAAACACCTTTTTAAATACATTCTGTGACGTCACACACTCACATCATGACTCCACCAGGACATGTCCCAAAACTGATGAGTCATTCCCTGAGTGTATATAAAACAATTGGTTGAGATGAAACGCCAATACTTTTACTTGTGCGATAAAACCTATAGATGCTGTTGAGACTGCACAAGGCAATGTGATGAAATCTCTTATGGGTCTTGGAAATCGTGCTCGAACATTGCCGCTACTAAAAGCATTGAACATAGCTAAACATAATTATATTATTGCCCAAGATACTGCCACAGTTACTCTACTTATTTTTCGCATTCAATCTCCTCTTAGAGACCTGCAAATGTATTCATTATCTCGGTATTGCCCCTCTGGCTCAAAGGTGTGTGGGACATTGCTTGATAGAGTAATTAAGCTAGTTACATCACTATTTCAATTGATAATATGATAAGGGCACAGACCAACCCTCCCCTACTCTGCCAGAAAATAATGACGGCTTAATCGACTCTGTTCTTAATCACAACCAATTTAATAACCCAAATGAGTCTCTCGGCTGCCTTTTTACTTACCGACCATTTTAAGGCTATGTGTGTTGTATGATATATGCCCTTGTCCGTGACGTGGACATTGTTGGGCCTGCGAACCAGTCAGCCACAGAGTATCTTGGTAGCTACCTGGGCCACTGAGCTACCTTTGCACCCTGGTCATTGGCTTCAGGGAGTCAGAGTTCCGTGGTGCTTCCCCTTTCTTTTATATTGAAAAAATGATATCCCTACCTAGCTGTATGTAAGTGCTTTCTCATTATTTTATATGTGCGTTTTTTCTTCTATGCTTTGTATTTTTAAGTAATCATTTTTCTTGATTTTTGTTATCTGTATACTTGAGTTTTGTACTGATTTGTTAGTATCTTTAAGTTTTGTGCTGCTTTATGTGATTAGTGTGCTGAGTTTTGTAATTTATGTAGATGTATTTCTATCTGTGATAGTTGTTTTGTATAATTTGAGTTCGGTATGTGTATTTAATTTGATGTATTTTTCGTTTTTCTCGTTACCGGGGGTTCAATAAAACTAATGTTATTATTATGATTATTATTATTATTATTATTATTATTTTTATTATTATTATTATTATTATTATTATTATTATTATTATTATTATTATTATTATTATTATTATTATTATTATTTTTATTATTATTTTTATTATTGTGATTATTGTTATTATTATTATTATTATTATTATTATTATTATTATTATTATTATTATTATTATTATTAAGGAACTCTGGGTTACATGACATACAACAACAAGAACAAAACAAACAAACAAACAAACAAAAAACCAAAAAAAATGTATTGATGACGTACAAATGTTGAGGGTTGAAGAAATAAATTCAATAAATCTTGTTTACTCCGTTGCTTAGTACAATCACCACTTTCTCTTCCAAACTTTGGAAGACAAAATGGCTGATTACCCGCAGAGTTGCGGTCATTTCCCGCGAAGCACTGGTGTGAGCATATTAACCCTTTCATGTAGAGGCGCACGTGGCTTAGAAGTTCGCACGAAACGTCTCCCTCTCAATCCATCTTCCTGATGACACATAACCTATGTGGAATATGTAATGGGTGTAGTCCAAAAAGCGAGGGAAGCGTTTGTCAGGTGGAAGTGAACACCGGACCAGACTCAGTCCAGATGGACACTTTCATGTTGGCATTGTGTCATACAACCTGGAAGTCATTCAGGTCAGGTCAAAGTTCAAAGTAAACAGTAACATGACCTGAATGAAATGATCCAGTTCTGGTTATGTATCAGAAACGAATTTCCTTGCAGGGCATGCAAGTTACCTCAAACATAAATTGCAGTTCAGCATTAAATTATTCCCGATTTTAAACATTCAGTTTGAAGAATTTAGTGTGATCAATTTAACTTTTTTATTTTAACTGTACCATGGGAGCGGTGGTGTGTTTAATCTGTGGAATGCTAGAAACTAAAAGCAAGTCGTCCTCATTGGTCAAATTACGTGAAAGGCAATGGCGACCAATGAGAACAAACAACTCCTCAGAGCCAGTCCAGCTGGTACACGGTGGCAGCCATTACGCAGAAAATCCAAGGCCATTGCCAGCAACTCGCTGGCTTCACCAGCTCAGTGATTTCCACATTTACACACGTAACCATTAGCTTCGCTTACTTTTACACTTGTTGAATATCATCCTAGAAACTGGTATATCATTGTTAAAACATAAAATGAAAACAAAGTTGGTATTGATCCTTAGTCGCAGACGAAGACATCATAAAGAAAACAATGGAAGCTTGCGGAGGAGGACTGGATGCCTGCATCGACTTTGTTGGTTCCACTGGCACGACAGGTCGTACCGGTACATGCTCAAAGAAAGTAAGTATCTTTAGGAAAGACACGTAGTTCGTTGTGCAGACTATGCTTCAGCAACAGTCACTGTCTAGTTTGAAGGCTGGATGTGCGTCTCAGCTACATCCCGGATATTAACATAACTTTATTTTTATTTTGTAGAATACCCCCCCCCCCCCAAGTAAAATATACATTTTTAGAATTTTTATAGTCCCGCTTAATTCTGAATAGTTCAAATTAAACATAAATATGTAAATAGAATCAAACATGGCGCCAAATTAATACATAGCTGTCTTCAGGTTCTCCACAGAAAATGGGTTGTGGAGAGGGAACAGTGTCAACTTGGATACTCTGCAAATCCGTATTGTTGTGATGTTTAATTCACCAGTGTCTTAACTTTATTCACAGATGTTGCAGATAAATATAATTATGTAAAGTCTGTAACTTGGTAATTAAATAGTATAATACACATATAGTAATAATTCAGACGTCATGACACTGCATTCATTCCTAGAACATGTAGTTTGGCAGGGTCAATAACAAAATGACGAAACCACAGACCAAGAAGTATAGATTCTGAAATGCACTTTTCAGGCCAGGACTATTATATAGCACATAATGATGCTTCCTCTCAAGGTTTGGTCGAAACTGTACATGGAGGCCTTAACCTAGCTCCCAAGGTAATAGGGCTGATGTAATTATAACTCTGCAGAACAATAATTATTTCACATGATGATTGTCGTCTATAATGGCCAAGTTAAGACTGCACTTGTGTTACCTCAAGCCAATACCCAAGGTAACAGAGTCACTTTAACTTTTTGTTTCAGAGAAAAACCTTTCACAATTCGGCCTATTACTTCAAAATTGCAGATACACTTCTGGTTTCATCTGGACCAAAATGTGTTGAATAGATTGCACTGCGATTTCCAATATTATATTTTAAACATTGACAGAAACATGTTTTTTTGTGTATGTTCGTATACTTTTCATATGTATGTATGTGTATAAATTTCACCTTTTCCTGAACTGCAAAGTGGATTTTTCTGTACTGGTAATGTACCTTAACTTGATAGCTGCCCAACCTGGTAATTGGATGCCGCTGCCCTTGTTTCATTATTTTGAAATATTTTTCAAAATTATTTGACGACCAGTGGAAGTATATGTATGATTAGTTTGGTACTTAAACACAGATTTAAATGCATGTATATAATGTTCTCCAAACTTGTTGCCCAGACTTTTTCCAATGTAGTGGGATAAACCTTGCATTCCTATCATGGTATATTTGAAACACACAGTGATTGGTAAGAAGCATGCTACAATTCATATATTGTGTGGTGACTTTTTTGTTGCATAAATTTAACTGTCAAAGTGTCCTAGAAGGCCCACTTTACATATTCAATGATCATTAAACCATGGTATATTCAAATGCAGCAATATGACCTCGCGGCTTTGTGTGATATGCTTCAAGATAACTTTACCATACGTGATGTTGCAGGGAGCTATGAATGTGCTGATTGGACTGTATGGTGGCGTCCTCAGTGTGCCTTTGGTTAAGTTTCCCTTGATGTCGCTCAGTTACCACGGTATGATGACGGGATCTCTGCAGCAGTTGCGTGAATTGGTTCAACTGGCGGCCAAGGAAAAGGCAAGAGGAAAAAAGGAAAAGCTTTGTAGAAAGTCTAATTGCTTGACATATTTCATTTATGTGGTATCATCTGGCTAGATTTGAAGACTTGAATACATCTGTATGGAAATGTATGTCTTTGGCAAAGATTGAGTGAAGTGATCAATATGCAACTTAAGCATTACATACAGTAAAACCTGTCCTTGTGGATACCTGTCTACTGTGGACACCTGCTTCATGCAGACAGTTTTGGCCAAAGCCGAATATTTTTAAGTCATTTTCATATTGGTGATACCTGTCTACAGTGGACACCTATCTACTGTGTATTGCGGAGACTTTCTGGGGTACCAAAATGTAAAAACAACCTGTCTATTGCGGACACAATATGTCAATGCAATTTTTTGCAATTTATGTTCCAAGCTGTAATGCCTGAACAATGCTGTGCATGTTCAGCTGGAATTGAAGACTTATTAATATATTGTTCAGTGGCCTGTATAACAGAATAAGCTCACTCAGCCAGCAGTTAGGCTGCAATGACTAAACAAACATGCCAGGTGTCTTTGAGCACTGGTGATTGAGGTTGCTCACACTTTCTCTGTCTATCAAACAATTAAGCTCCATAGATCAATCATTAATCCTAAAACAAAGGATCCACTGAGACTCATGTGAAGTTATTCACAATTTTTAACAATGGCACATACAGTTATACTGTACGAAAAGGATAGGATATCACTGTGGTATGTTTCTTTTCTGTTAGTAAAAGAAATTACGTAAACTTTCTTTAGCCTGGTAAGCCCATGCATATACAATTTTTCCCTCAAAAGATAAAAACTGTAATATCGCAAGTTAAGATGAGTTTGAGTAAAGTGTCGGGTATAATGTACAAAAAACTGAGAGCAAATGATCACTTATGCAAAAGGCTTTACAGAGTTAACAATCAATCTCCAGAGTCAGATTTCATTTTGTTGCCAGTTTGTAGCATTTAACAGTCACCATAACCTCCCCTAGGCGTGCTAAATGTACTCTGAGATTCCCAAAGTTCCGCCCCTGTCTATTGTGAACACCTGTCTATTGCAGACACTTTTGCCAGAGCCACAGGTGTCCGCAATAGACAGGTTTTACTGTAATTTCAAATTATCAAAACCTCACCAAACCTAAATTACCGTCTGTCTCATTGAATGCAAACGTAACTTAATCCACTACTTAATACCCCAAATTTACATTTCTGTCATAAAGGTCACTCTCCCATGAGCCTGAGGCACAAGAAAAGCTAAAGTCTGCAATCGCTAGGCGATTATGCATTGAACTCTCATCCAGCTGTGCTGCTACAAAAGTATCGTTTTATGGGGGTTGGTGTCAGTGAGACACGTTATTGCAATCCATGTTGCACATTGTATTTTTGCAAATTGCAAAGAAAAATACATTTGCACTTGTCAGATTTGAAGCTCTATTTTCAATGCCGCTGGGCCATCATTTGTGATAAACTGAAAGTGTGCCCCAAACACTGTGCAAACAGAACATAACTGCTGTGCAAAAAAAACACCCCACCCCACCCCCCAAAAAGAAAATACAAAAGCAGATAAACAAATAAAAAAACAAAAAAGAAAAGCAAAAACAAAAAAAAAAAAAAAAAAAAAAACGAAAAAAAAAAATAACCCCCAAAACCCCCCCAAAAACCTCAAAACAAAAAAACCCCACCCCAAAACCCTCAAAAAACAAATCAAAACAAAACAAAAACACAAAAAAAAAGCAAAAAAAAAACAAAAACAAAAACAAAAACAAAAACAGACAAAAAAAACAAAAACAAAAACCAAAAAATAAAAAAAAAACAAAAACAAAAAACAAAAAAAAACAACCCCCAAAAACCCCCAAAAAACCCCAAAAAAACCCCAAAAAACCCAAAAAACAAAACAAAACCAAATATAACCAAAAAAAAAAAAAAAAAAAAAAAAAATCTGGTTCCCTCAAAAACAAACATTTGCTCCCCCAATAGCAAAAACAATATATATTTCTATAAAGTTATGATACTCCCCTCCAACAGGCACTATCCATTGTTTTAACATAGGTTGCTCGAAATATTAGTTTGTGTAGAAAATAATTTTGACTCGACACGCACTTGTATCCTAGGTGCTCTCTTACATTTGCGAGAGATTATAGGCGTGTACTCATGGATATATGTGGATTTTCATGAATGAACAGCTGGATATACACGTAATTTGTTTTTGAAATGTGCTGTTGAGTTGTGGTTTGTTGGGATCTAAAAAAGAGGAGAAATAAGGTCAGACGTGGAATTGGGAGGTGGCCCAGATGTGAGCCTTGTTTCGAGCTTTTCTGTGTAGCTGCTGCATCTGACAACGTAGTAGTTTCAGGTCCCCCCCCCCCATCTTATTAGCAGGAATGATCGACTACACAGACGAATACGCAAACCTTTGTTGCATATAAGACCCTCTGGGGGCTAATGCATGCACAAATGTTCTAGGTTTACCCTTACCCGCTCCCCTCACATCTTATTGGCGCGATGTTTGACTGCACAATACGAGTGCCTGTGTGGTGGAGCATGGCCGCTAAGGAGGAGGCACCATAATGATGTGGTGCTGATGGAGATGGGGGTTGGGGGCAGGTGAGAGAGCGAACAGAACTCCTCAGGGTGAATAGGACTTTAACAGTGCTATGTAGATGAGATCCTGCCAACAGTTGCTGAATGGTTCTATCAACATCGTGGGATACCATTCCAGCAGGACATATACCGTGTTATACAGTGTCGTATGTGCATGAATCATAGAGACATAAAGCACAAATCACATTGGAGAGAATAAAAGGTTGTAACTGCATTCTGATCAATTATTAACCTTGCAAGATAAACGTGGTATTTACAGAATTTAGGAGCGTGCTCCATCCCTTGTGGTGAATGCGTGGTCAATATAGTCAAGAACTGCCTCGTTCACTGCACGGTTCCCACCATTACACTCCAAGTGATACAGAAAGGTATTCTGGTCATCAATTTCATTAAAACTGGTGTCATAATTTGATATAGTTGACATTAATTTTCAAAGCAAGTAGGAGTACTTTCCACAGACCAACAAGAAATGCTTTTCATCCTTGACCAACTGTTAGTTACGAAGGTTACAAAACTTGTTTGCGGCTGGTATATTTTTATCTCTGCCTGTTTCAATGTGTACACTGTGTGCGCTTATTCTCAATTTAGTCAGGAGTCTCCTTTTTCTAACGTTTACATTGTTTGTTAGATGCTCTTATGGTCTAAAGTTGGACTTTAATTGACAGTAGGCTCTAAGTGTGTTAGAAGCCTTGCCTTCTCCATTTATAAATTTTAACCAGTCAGTGCTGCACAATAATTCCAGCTTTTCCTTTAATTCTCTTATAATTTTCTGTACATTCTTTACCTCCTACATTTTCCCAAATATTTTATAAACCACAGTTTTCAAGTAGTCTCTTGATACATTTGACCCAGCAGGACTTATTGCTAAGTAGTGAATTGTGGTGTCTTTCAGACATTTTGAGATGAGACTATAATGGTTTTATTCATGTAAACTCGATCAGTATTTAAGAAAGTGGCATATACTAAAAATCAAAAATGTGAAGTTCCCAAGCTCTCCACGTACAGCTGCTTTGCTGGGTTTCCGATGGACTCCTAGTAGATATCTACAGAATTTATTGTGCGCCACTTCCATTGGTGCCTTATCATATAGTGGCATAAAATTGTGGTTGTTCATGTTGTGAAGAAAGTAAGGACCCCAGATTTTACTTGCATATGTCAAACTGGGTACGATGAGTGTATCGAAAAGTTTGGATGATAATTTAATGCAATTAATAAAGGTATGCTACCGAAACTTACAGAGGGCCTTAGCCTTCTCTCTCAATTTATTTAGTGCGGCTCTAAATGTTCCAGCTGCTGTAAACTCAATGCCAAGATAACAGTAGTTTTGAACTGTTTCAAGTTGGTTATTGTTGTATGTGAAGGATAGTTGCAATAAATTATGGCCTTCTTTATTCAATACTGTAACTTTGGTCTTCGATTTACAGTGAGTTTCCAATTCTCATGATATATGTTAAGCAGATTGAGAGATGTCTGCAGTCCCTTTTGTGATTCGGATATCAAGTCCAGGTCGTATGTGTACATCAGACAGCTGATGTGACTGTCATACAACTTTACAGGGTCTTTGTCAAAATAACAAAGTAAGTCATTAAGATATAAGATAAACAGAGAGGGGCTTAGAAGACAGCCCTGTTTGACCCAAAAATATGAAGAAAAACACTCTGTGTAGCCACATTTTGTTTTGATGCAGTAAGTTATATTAGGATACATATTCTGCAAGATACTGAGGATGTTCCCTGCAATACCACATAGTAATAGTTTGCAGAACAGTGCTTGTCTCCACACTGTGTTGTCTCCACACTGTGTTGAAGGCAGACAATGCAAGGCCACATACTGCACCAGTCTGTGTGCAGTATATCCAGCAGCATAACATCCGAATGCTTGAATGGCCAGTCCCATCTCCTGACCTGTTCCCCATTGAACACTACTGGAATGCTTTTGGCCGTCAAGTCAATGCCGAGTTCGAAGAACTTGTGGCCACTGTGGACCAACTGGCACTGCGGCAAATTCCCCAGGCCCATGCAGATAGCCAAGCTCACCAGCATCATGCCTAAATGAATCCAGGCTTGTTTGCTGAAGTGCAGTGATCACACCTGCTACTGATGCGTGCAGCCTTCAAAACAAAACCAAAAAAATGTTTTTGAAAGAGGCCTAAAACAATTACTGTGGGTCAATCTGTGGGCAAGAAGGATTGATATAGGGCACCGCCCTGTTTCCTAATTGCTTTAATAAAATATGTTTAAACCAATCTGTGGGCCGCCCCATGTTTAGCATACCTTCATTCATAAAACTTACACAGTAGGCAACAATTTGCAGCCCATTCCATCCAATACAGTGTTACATTCATAGAGTGACACAAGGGGTAGCCTATGTGACACACTAATGTGTCCTGGCAAGCAGGTTTTGTGCAGACATGTACGTGCAACTGGTGTTACTACATGGATGGGTGGGGCCCTTCAACAGCTGCCTCGGTGGCCTGGCTACCAGGCCTACCCTCATTGTGCAGCGCTTCGATCGCTGCCCAGAAGGCACGTTTGGAGCTGCGAGGCAGCGGACCAGCCCACTGCCTCTGCTGGAAGTTACTAAAATTCAGAAAGATCAAAAAACTGACTGCAAGAACCGAAAGCAATGGAAAACACACTGTCAAGCACGTTTGCAGATTATAAAGTCAAAAGGTATAACAAACAATGTTGCTAAGTTAGCACCATTATATGTGGGACGAGGCTTTGGCCTATGATTAGGAGCTGTCTTTGTGTACTTGTACATAGAAGTGGAGTAATTTCATTTCTTGTCGTAATAACATGGATGTCCTAATATGTTGATAGAAAATCAGAATCATAGCTGCAAGTTTAAATCTGCTAAAATTCTGAAGAATTGTCCCAATGCATCGTTGCATAACCATGCTTAGTGTGTGAATAGAAGTAGATGGGTGCCTTGGTAAGCATGCTGTCAAATGTTAGAATAGTAGGCCTATGTCAGATAATCTACAGACATTCATAATGGTCCCATTACATTCTACTTAACATTCACGAAAACTTCCTTTTAAAGGAATACTTGTCAGGACCACCACGTCCTCCCGAAAGAAGTAATAAAAGGACTGGTGCAATGAGATAAACAAACTCACCACACATCCTTACACACATGCCCGGTGTTGACGAAAGGGGGCGGCTGCCGTTTGTTTGTTTTGCTTTGTTATGCTTTTGTTTTTTGTTTTTTTTTTTGTTTGTTTTGTTTTTGGGCAGGAGTTGGTACAATCATGGAATATTTTAACAGATGGCATTGCTAGAAGTCGGGCATTTGAGAAATGCCGCAGCATCTAACAACGATCAGCGATCGTTCATACATAAATTTGCATATCTGGTGCTCCCAAACATACGAGCAAAATTTGAAGGCAATCAAGCCAACAGTAGTTTTAAAAATTGACAGAACTGTATACCCACCTCACACACACACAGAGTAATGCAGTTTTATGACATCTGCAACGGAATTAGCACTAACTTACAATGACGTTTAACTCTTTCAGATCAAACCACCGCCAATCACTCGTGTACCTTTAGAGGAAGCTACCAATGTCTTGGCCAAGTTAAAGATGGGGACGTACAAGGGCAGAGGCGTCATAGATTATTCACTGTGAGTGGAGTACTAGTTCAAAAAAGGCAGCAACACTCATCATCCTGACGACGATAAATAGCGCGTAGATATTGAAGCTTCATCGGAAAGAATGCACTGAAAAATTAAAGGCTCATATAATAGGACTAAGGCAACAGATTTTCTGTTAAGCTTTCCCTGAAATTCTTATTCAAACTGTTTTGACATTATCTCATTAAATGGGTCACATTATCTTTGACAGCATTGTTCCTGTGAAAAACAATGTTTCCTTTGTTTTTTAAGAGAGGCCCGTCTTTGTTGAGATCGGCTTTGATGATACTGTCATTGTCTATAAAAGACCATTCATTTATGCTACAAATAAACGGTTATGCATTATTTAAGTGTTTTGTCTTTTTGCCCTGGGACTCCTCACATCTCTGGCAGATACTAAACTTGGCAGCCTGTGTCATCGTGGCTTGCAATGTAAGAGCCCTGGCTCAAGAAATTGTATCAATTTTAAGTTGCCTCTTAAATCACAGTCCTGTCCCAGTTTCAAAAGAAAGATTGTTTTATTGTCTTTTCTCATGTATGCACCTTGTGGTATTGTTTGTATATACATGCCCTTTTTAATATACCTGTACAGTGGGTGTTTATAAAATGTGCACCTTTAAGTACGCTGCATTACAGATAAAACAAATATTATTGATATAAAAAGTTTGAGTCATACTTAAAATATTCGTATGTTCATCAGCATGATCAATTGTGCATGTCTGACAGACTGTATTTGGTCGTGTCTTCATGTGACACTGGTTACCGAATCATATAAGGGATATTAAAAAAACGTGGTACATCCGTAGTTTAAGTATATATCGTTACACACCTCCCTACAAATGCATGCTATTTTTGCTTGTACCATTAGCAAAATCCTCAAACAAATTCATAAAAAATACAAAAAAAAAACAGTGCAGCAAGGCCGTTTGAATCTCTTCGGCGCCAAAGAAGTAAAAAAACAGGAATTACCAAAAGCTTTTATCATAAATAATTAGAGATTTATTTCTAATAGTTAACTTTCGGACAGGAAAAAGTCATATGCTAGGTTTCAAAATGAATGACTTGAATGCTCGATTTTCAACAAGATTTTATAAATTTATTTATTTCTATTTCATTTACATTATTTACTAATGTTTCATATTCTGGTTTGAAGAGTGGTGTTTATATTTTCAAAAGACAATTTGTCCTCCAAGCACGCTCATTTAGTCTAGGTGTTGGACGATATGTTCTTATGATCGCAAAATCGAACATTCAAGTCATTTTCAATAATTTCATTCTAGAATGCGAGGGTTACTCTCAAATTTCTTCAGAAGCTAACCCGCAAGAGTATAGGTACAGCATACGCACGTGTTGGACTTTTTTTTACACAAATATCTTGTTGAATGTCAATCAAATATTGCAAATAAAAAACTCATAGGCATACGTCAGCTGAGTTTATTTAATGGTCTGGCTTTCTTCTTTCCTGTCATCCGTCCGTCAGTTGGTCAAAAGAAAAGAAAGAGAAAAAAAGCAAGTTACAAATCCAAAATATATTTATAATACCTATAAAACATATGGCAACAAGATGCAATGGGGTCCAATAAGTGTACATCAATCATGTTTGAATTTAAATTATGGGTAAGAATTCAAAGCAGTGGTTAGTTGCTGGCCAGATGGAGCAAGAGTCGAACCTACTTTTGAAGACCACCAGCTTTATGTTACCACTTCTTGGATGGCCGTAGGGATGGTCTCTCAAAGGAGGGACCTATGTTCATGACAATAAGGTTGTTTAGTTTGGTATTTTGGCCCCAGAGGGCGCTATACTTAATTCATAACCAAGTGGACCCTATTGGTACTTTGTGTCTTTCAATATATTGTACTCTGCTAGCTCTAGAGCCCATGTTCTCGGTCCTTTGCGGGCATTTTGCACAATGAGAGTTAAAGTGCCCCTACTTGCAAGTCCACAGTAGGAATGAGACAAGAGAAAAAGGTAAAAAAAAAAATTATGTTACGAAGTGTGTATTTTAAAACATATCAAACGAGAATTGGAATTTGAGATCTATCTAAATGTCCATTCAGTCGTGTCTTCCAGCTGCAAACCCAAGCCTATTGCTGGTGTGCTTCCAGAGCGGGTGACATTTGGGTAGTAGATGGTGCCAGAGTTCTGGGGTTTAAATCCCACAGCACGATAACAAATATTTATGATTTTTGTCCGTATAACCAAAACCAAGCAAGCTGTGTTAGTTTTCCTGATTTGTTGTTAAATGCAAACCATATACCACTCTGCACCCACTTCCAGACTTTAAAGGTCCTCTTGATTGACCATGTTCAAATTTGATACATGGGTGACTCATAGGTTGTTCTCACCATGCAGTGCAATTTGTAAAAAATGGATGTGAAAACAATACTTTTATTCACATTTTATTTTAAAAACTCACTGCGCCTTCAATCATCGCTTTTCGTTCATTTCAAACAGCCACAAGGCGCGAAAGGCTGTGAGGTCCCAAACGCAACACCGTTGGCTCACAGGGAAGACTCCGACCATGCTAGTGAGCCATAGCTGTCAAGTGTCACTTGGTTTAAACATATTTTATTCACCCTTTATCAACAGGATTGTCTCCTTCTGACGAGAGGGGTCAATATAGGGCATTTCCCGTCTTCCCAATTCTTTCCTTTTTTTCAATAAAAGAGACCAACAGCATTAAAATGCATGTAGAAATATTCATTCTTGTCCCTGTTCCCGCCAACGGGTTGGTTCGTGTGCTGCTGTTACTTGTAGCAATACAAGTTCTACAGCTTGCTTATATTCCCCCAAAGACCTGAAATTACGGAGAGCTTGGGCTCGCACAGTCAAGATTTACAGGATGAAGTGGCAAGGCCTGGGAACCGATCTAACCTATGTAGCAATCACTTTGTGGAAAGTGACTTTGATTTGTTAGATATGACAAAGTTTAGGAGAGGTTTTGCAAGAAAAAGCTGCTGTTGCCAAATACCGTCCCATCACTGGCCAATGGAACGATTAATGGAACTGGCCAAATTCGGCATTACTCATAAAACCAGGAACAGTGATTCACTGGGGAAGGGGGGGGGGGGCGTTGGTTTTTTTATTTGTTACTTTTTTTTTTTTTTTTTACAATTTTGACACATTAATCTTCAGTATGATTCTAATTTCAAAGCTTGCATAACAGCAAAGTATATCTCTGGTAATTCTACGACTGTTGCAGTGTATCACATAATTATCAATCGAATGTCATAGTGACAACGCTGGTCTGGGATGTTGTTACAAAGTAAAATTGCAACAAACCTTCAGTGTGTTTAACCATTTTGATTCAATTGCGGGAAATAATGGGCAGAAAACATGGTCAAACATACCCAGGTCTAAGGTTGAACAGTCTATAACAGGTTGAGTGAGCTGGCCACCGTTATGTGTATGTCCAATTACCACTGTATATTGCGAGGTGTTTAATCCCATAACCAGATAACATTTGTTTGGATAGCTACCACATCCACGCCTCATCTACACACTGCCAAGACCAGTGGCACTGGGCGGCTGGCCTTTCATCATTTTCAGTCATGTGCCAGTGTTTGTGACAGTCCACGACCAGCTCCCAATAATCGGGTGTACAAAATTCCATCTCATTGTATCTTTGTCGTTCATATGGAACCAGAAAATAAGTCAGCCACAGGAAAATATTTACCATTGTTACAGAATGGATACGGCCGGAAATAAAGGACATCATAAACACGTGCACTGATGCCAATGTATAAGGGAACGTAAATTACTACCCTCCAATGCTAGTGAGGTTACTGCCACGCAGGAGTTATGCTGGTATTGAAAGCTATATTTATAAATGCAAACTTATGTTTAATCGTACATAGACTACACATATGGTAAGGGAAAATGAGCTGTTTGTTTAGACCTTTATATTCCGTAGGCCGTAGCTGTTTCCGTGAATGCTGGACTTTGAAACACTACAAGACTTGGCCCATCCTGACGCAAATTCCAATTTATTGCATTCATGTTTGTTCCTGTTAATAATTTTTTAAAAACTTTTTATTAAGGGAGTTGTATCTTTTGCAACGAATTATCATTGCCCAGATGGCAAGTTGGGATCGTCTGGCTGTACCACGGCTGCACTCCCTGCAGTACTGGTGGCGGTAGGGTTCTTGTCGTCCCCTCATGTGTGTAAGGCTAAATGATCTTTTCCTCTGCTGCTTCAGCTTTTCTTATTAATTCTTCCTCATCGTCATCAGACCACGTACATAAAAAACTCAATTCATACTCTCCAGAATCACTATGCTCTGTTGTATCTGCCATAACTCTTGGCAAACTGAAGGTACTCTGGCTTTCAACACATTCACCATGGGCGGCGGGTTGCGTTTGTGATGCATGTAACACTTTCCCACATCGGGCCATGATCGGAGAAAATTCTTGCGCTTTCCTGTCGCAAATGTGATGCACTTTTGGAGCTAAAAAGGAACCATTCAAAAATTAAATTTAACCTTTTAGTTTTCAGATATCATTATTAACGACCCTAGATATCAACTTTCTAATCAATAGGACCTTTAAAGTTGTACAAAATCAAGTCATTTATGGAGAACAGACAGCTGCAATCTAATCGAGCTGTTGGCTGCGCCGGTTAAACTTGTAAAATTCACAAAGTTTAGTAGAAATTTTAGTGCCAGTTGTACACAGCTGTTCGTTGACCGATACGGTAACAATGTCAATTTGTATTTATTTTCTGTTGCTGAAAATGCAATAAAGGTTAAAAATTCGTTTTGTAAGCACTTCTCAGCAAACCTACTAATAATTTACATGCAAATATGAACAATTCGTACCTGTCATCATATCATTTGTGGCCTTGCATCAGTAGGAAGGGTCAGGTACGGCGTGCCAAGGACAAAGAAAAAAGCAAAACGCTTAAAAATATGTGAATTATTTGAGCTTTGTACCTTAATTATACGCTTGATCACGCTAACATTGAAACCTCATTAAGAAAGGTCATGGTCATGTTTTGTAGCGTTACATTTTCCCGAGAAGTGGATTAACGATGGCCCGTAGCTTGAATTGCAGCTTTCCTTGCCTTTAATCTTGACGGTTGCGGGTTCATCGACAGTTTTTTTAACGAAACTGTGAGATATACCTTCAAAACTTTGTGTTTCATATGCTGCATGACAAATTTCCATTTGTATGGGACACATTGTGGTGTACCATTTTGACCCCTCCACTATGCAATATTAGCTGTAAAAGTTTAAACTGGTGTTTAACTAAGACACAGTTAGTATCCGATTCCAGTAGAGTTACATGAGCTGATTATTAGTGGTGTTTGTGCAACTCTTACAGGTGAAATCACTGCCGATTATTCACGTGACTCAGGATGACGCGACAGATGTACTACGATGTATTAATCGTGCCATGATACATCACGATGAAACCTGGAATTTCGGGCACACTGGTAAATGGCAAAAAGTGTCCTCAGTTGAGTGTCCATAGTACACAGTACAGAGATGTTTTTAACATGAAAAGGTATCTTTTTGGTTCTCATAGACTGTCTGCATATAAACACAAGTGTCCACAATGTTCTTTAACTGTGATGGTCAACATCAATTACACTGCAGTTGGTTAAAAGTTCATGACATAGGACATATAGAGACAAAGCTTTAGTTTCTGCTGTTATTTTATAACATATCAATGATTTTCATGACGATTCAAATCAGATCCAAGTTTTAATTTATGTGCATGTTTGCATCCATTAAACTTGATACAGATGATTGAAAAGTATCAGATATAGAATGCAGCACATGTGTAGGAGGGGTGGATTTTGATGGGGGTTGAGAGGGCATTAGTCCCTTCTGCCCACCCTTTTTTTTTGTTTTACAAAATACATGTGAATACTTTTGTTTAAACTCTGTTCAAACCTTCGCTGGACTTAAGTCTAAAAATGGCTAAGAATCCACCATTTCACGCAAACCTTTTCTGGGGTAGGACCCCCCAGACACTCATTTTAAGAAAATAAGTCGATGTTTGGCCACCCTTTTTTCAGATTCCTGGTTCTACTCCTGGATGTACGTCGTTTGTGTATCGGCCACCAGCACTGCTTATGGCAGGCTGTCACACTACTGTAAGGTAACCCAGATATGAAAAAAATGCAGTGACAATTTTAAGTGTGTACCTACAAAGAACAACATCACTTAGACCATAATAATATTAACACTTTGCAAGCATGGAACAGGCATATGGCTGATAAGTATCAAAACTGAAGTTCCCAGCTGAGTTGAGTGTGTCATGCAAGCCCAAGGCTCAGCCACCTTTTTTATTTTGTCATCAAGGCAAGTATGATACACTATTTCACTTGTCCCCATATTCAAAGTCTGGTTGTAAAAGCAGAATTCCCGATTACCTATCCCAAAGGAAAGTGATTCGAAATTCTCTAGCCGTGGTTGGAATTTATCATTGTCCTGGTATAAGGTGGTTGCCACTAAATGATGAATAAATGGTCTATAAATGACGAAACTTCTTGTTGTGTTTTAGGTGGAATATACTGTAACCAGAGATCTGTTTACAATGTAAATGAAGTCAGTTGTTGTGCAGGAAAGAATACACTGCTTGTGTATTTTGCTGGCTCTGGCATACCCAACTCTGATGGAAATCCACAACAGTTTTATTAGTTCAAAATCACATGTGCCTCATATTTACTACCATCTAAATGAGAAATATCGAAGAAAAAAAGGGAAATAGAGAACCAGAATAAGAATGACGTGTAGAAGCAAAGCTAGCAGTTATTTTGTAGTCTTGTTACTTGTTCCAACTGGATTTTATGTACTGAAAATAGATGAAATTTTGTGGGGCCCACCAGAGTGAATGACCAAAGAATAAAGAGTTGGAATACTTAATAAATAGCGGAAATACCTATGAGCAAACCAAAGGAAGACTTAGTACTCAAATAGTAGCCTGAATGGTTGTCGGCAAAAGAAAGAGAAACTAAATGCCCATTGTTCTTAAACTCAAGCTACCATTAAAATATCTTGTCATGGCAAGTACTTAGTTACACTGGGCAACACCGTAAATTTAATTTTTTTCATTATATTTTTATTTTCGTTTGATGACGCCAGTTTTAATTGCATTTAGGAGGTGGAGTCAATCTAATCCCGAAAATCTGGCATGTATGTTTTTATTTTCTACAAATACCCAATTGTTTCTTTCACAGATAAATTTGATTGCCACATTGAAAAGTCCCGCTTTGTTGTTTGGGTTCATGCCAGTCTTGTGAATAATACTTGAAAGGGCAATTTTGCTTGTTTCTAGTTTTTGTAGCTCCGACTCCAGCAGCCTATACTGCATAATAGTTTCGGCTGCAGTCTGTTTGGTGCCTGTATGTATGAGCAGGATGTCTTGCTCAGATAATTTTGAATTTTGGACAACATTCAGCGCTTTGGATCTGGTGGCGTCGTTCGTTTCAAATAAACAAATTCAATATGGAGACTTTCATTTAATAATCGAAGGTACGCTGGCCATTTTACAATGAAATATGGAATATTTAACATAAATGCTGAGAGAAATATTCAGGTCAAATAATGTGGTTAAACCCCACCAAGTAGATCATATCTGTATTATGAAGGCACAGCTTCATTCATGTGATTAAGTGGTTAATTTTCAGCATCCACGGTATCCTTACAGTGCATGGTGGGGGGGGGGGGGGATAGGAAAAAGGCAGTGGTACCTTATAATAAAAGATCTTGGGGTGCCAAAAAGTCTTCCTATCCAATTTCGAAGCATTGAACCAGGCAATTTCATAAGATTTGTGTCATATTTAACCATTTAAATAAATGAATGAATAGATAGGTAGATAGATAAATAAAATGAAATAAATAAATAAATAAATAAATAAATGTTTAAATAAATAATAAATAAATAAATAAATAAACAAATAAATAAATAAATAAATGTTTAAATAAATAATAAATAAATAAATAAATAAATAAATAAATAAATGAATCAATAAATAAAAGAAACCAAAATATCATTGGAGCGTGACCAATTCAAAAAGGTCATACAGACCAACCCTAGGTGCAACTCCCACCTAATATGAAGTGAATCTAACGCTTTTTGGGAAGAAGTCCATGGTGTGAACTAATATTGTAAACCCGACTGACTTAGTTTGCAATCAATGGGAATGTACTGTTTAGTACCAAATCTAAAAGAAATCCTTGGAAATTAGGGATTCAAAGTATCACCAGCCAGTGAACAAGTTTGTTTGATCTCTACACAATATATTTTTTTCACGATGTACATTTCCACCGAGGTTCTGTATAATCAGTGACAGTTTTGGAGAAGAAAAATTCATAAAAAGAAATTTAATACTACAGAACTACCTGCTCAAGAAATTGAAGTCTTTCTGATCCCAGAAGCGTCCGTATGCAATTTCGAAGTAATTGGCCAAGCAGTTTTAGGGTAGATCATTTTAAAGAGTTTGCCTAAAATGAATAAATAAATTAAAAAAAAAAAAAAAAAAAATCCAAAGAAACCCCCAACTGAAACCTGGCATTATAACCAGGTTTCAGTGGGCAACCCCAGTTGAGTGTACAATGTAGAAAACCATTCTTATGGTTTTTGTGATAAAGCACACGAGGCAGAGCCGATTGGGGTTGCCCATTACACCCCAGGCTCGCCCAGGAAAGCTGCTGACTCAGTTCAAAATGTGAAGCAGTGAAAGCGTTAAACGGGACTTTTTACACATATATGTATCAGCGGTACCTTCAACCCATATATCATGTGGAGTCATGCCTTCGAAAGGTCTTGAAGTTCCAATATGATGACGACCACTGTACTTTTTAACATAATCATAGCAAAGTTATCACATGCTCAATTTTCAGTCAAGTGTATTGTAAATAGCCTGATATGACCACCGTTTCAAGCGATAGATTCAAACATGGGCAGAAATGTTTATTGTATATCGTATTCTACCAGTGTTTACACTTATTTGCCAAAAATTACATTTTTCTCTTGTATATTTCTGTTGTGGATGTTGTTGCATTATCGATTGCCTTAACGTCGTTTAATGTCAACACATGCTTTACCTGTGACTTTTTTTCAGTAAGTTTTTTTCAACCTAGATTCATATTGAGGCCTTCAATTTTTGTGATGAAAATCAATAAATGCACAAATCTTATGTCATCATATTAAGATGGATGCAATGAACCTACAGCTTTTAGGGTATCACAGACATTGGGCTCAACTTTCATCAGCTGAACTGACTCTCGGGTCAGCTGAGCTAACAAGAGTTGTTTGTCGTCCATCCGTTGTTGTCAGTTCACATCTATATGTTTCGTTTCTGTTTCAAACCTGTAGGCCAGATCCTTTTCAAACAAGGTAGGGATTTACCGGTACCTTGGACGGTCTCTTCCAAATTTTGTTCAAAATTAATTAAAGTTAATTTTGGAATTTTTATGATTTGTTTTTTCATTTTCGGAAAAAACGTTAAAAAAACCCTCTTCTCCGAAACTTCTCGGCCGATTGCAAGTGACCCCTACCCCTTAATTTGCTCAACAGGTGGGGCAGGAATTTTTCTATTTTGTATGAATTTTTGTGTTTGCATACCATTTTCGACTTCTCCAAAACCATCTCTCAGAATATGCTGAAACATTGTGAATCAGTTTCAGCTTGAAGGGTCATGGAATATTGGCCATTAGATAGCATTACATTGCATCCTGATTTTAACGGTTTTGTCAATTCGGGTGTTACCGTTAATGCATATCACTCTGATTGATTACAGGTACTATATGTACATTGGGATTTCAATGGGGATACACACTTTCGATGTGTGTATAACACACTTCAATGGGAGTGGGAAGAACCTACAAAGAGTCCATAGAGAAAAACATCATGGATCCCAGGGGCACCCTTTTCTAAATCTCTTCAATTCAGAGGGTTGGGTGAGACACACCAAAGAACGGCTAGAAGCAGCCTTTCAGAAGCACTTCAGCACCAACAACCATGTCTCCACTTCTACCAGGTCTCTTTGGTAGAAGGACATGAAGGTATTATCGGTCTCCCATCTAAAGGTGGCCATAATCTTATACTGAGGTGTTGCAAAACTTCTGAGGAAAAATGTGCAACCTGTTGGACCAATGCCACCCAAGGTGAGAAGTCCTTACAAGCACACCAAGAAACATAAAGTTTTTCAACAGTAAAACTATTATTAAGAAACCTTACTACAGGTCACTTGACCTGGTTTCCATGCACTTTATGTGACAGAGCTCCCCAAAATTTCTGTGGGTCCAATGTTGATCCATGCTGCTGCAATGACTGTCCTAGATGCCCGGTGGCGTGTCACAGCACCCCTTATGGAAGTAATGCATGCTAGAGAACATACACAGTTAGTTTTCTACACTGTGTAAGAGGGACCCAAAGTGAGGATGGTTGGGTAGAAATATTGGTGACCGATGGTGAGTATTGTCCATTAATAATAGTTTTACTGTTGAAAAAATTCATGTAAAGGACACATCACAACACCATAGGTCACTTTACTTGATGTAAAATCAGACTGCAGGAGGGAAGTGCCTCTTAAAGTATCTAGCCCAAAACTCTATACTAGAGAGTCATGGACCAGACAACCATCCTGGACCCCTGGTGCCCTTTCACCAGCTCTGGTGAGCTGGAGTGGGGGGTGGGGGCTAAGACCCCTGTTTGGAAGCACTTCAGCAGCAACAGCCACACCTCGTGTTCTACCAACAAGTCCCACATGCAGAAGGACATAAAGGTATTATGTGAACAACACTGTAAAGCAGCCATATCCCCTACTGACACATATTTCAACACCCCTCACAAGCCAGAGAATGGCCCAACATCATGAGCCATGAGAGATTGCAGATGTCTAAGCTCTTTGTCCTGGCCTGCCATGTGGTAGGCTAAGAAAATTGTTTGGTTGTGTATGGAGACAAGGTCCCAGAATCTGTCTGCTTAAGGGGGAGAAATGAAGGTTTCCACCAAGCTAGAAGAATTTTAAATCTTACTCAAATAGAACTGGAATGCTCTCACAGGACAAAGGACCTGATGTAGCTTTGATCTCAACATTTTTGCCAAAAGGCACTTGACCCAAAACCCCAGCAATGCAGTGGAAGGGTCACGGGCCACTTTTGTCTTGAACACAAATCCCACCTGGGGCCTTAGAGAGACATCCTTCCTATCCCGCAGACCAGCTGATGAGGGACCTATCCAAGGCTTGTTTCTCCTGTGCCTAGTACCTGTGGCCAGAGCTAATAGGAAAACCTGAGGAAGACTGATTGAACCCATCTATCTAGGCTCGAACAAGGACTTGGTCAACACCCTCAACACCATGGAGAGGTCCCGGCAAGTCACCACATTGTGCTCCACTAGTGGGTCAGTGTAAAAACTGTTGACAAGCTGGCAGAGGAAGGGACCCAACCCTAGGCTCTGCCCCTTGGTCTTAAAGGTAGCCACAATGGCTGACTTCTACCCCTCCATGGTGCAAACCTTCAAGTGCCCTTCCTCAAACAGACTTAACAAGAAGTCTGCGACCTGTTGGACAATTGTCTCCCAATGCAACAGTCTCTTAGCAGAGCACATGGCAGCAGACTAGTTCCAATGCAAATCATAGATCTTTAAAGAAAACTCATACAGTTTCCTGTAGGAAACCCACTCAGCCACACCCTTTGAGAAGCTGGCTGAAGCAACGCCTGAGGTGATAGATTTGAAGCCTGGGAAACTGCGGGTTGTGGTGCAACTTGCTTGAGCCTGCTTGTTGAAGCAGTTGCAGAAGAGGAGGAAGAGCCTGCTGGGACTCCAAGGTCAACACCAAGAGGTGCAAGGGCTATTCCCTCTTGGACCACCAGGAGCCGAGAAGAAGGACTTCACACTGCTCCTCCCATATCTTGCGCAACATCCTTGGCAAGAGCTGGGTTGAAGAAAAGGCATGAAATTGGCATGGTGTCTCTGGCAGACACCAATTCATTGGGGAATGGGGACACAAATTGTTGATCTTGCGATTGTCCCTGCTGGCAAAGAGATCAATGTGCAGTCAGCCCCAAAGTGCCCACATTGCTTCGACTACCCTTGGATTCAGAGACCACTTGGTCTGAGTCACCTGTGACTGGTGTGAAAGCAGGCCTGACTTGACATTCCAAAATGTGCTGACATTGAATCCTGATGCCATACTGACAGCTCAAAGCAAGATCGACCTGGTACCTACCTGTTTCTTAATGTACACAAGCACTGTATTGTTGCAGCAGGTCACCAGGATGTGTTTGTTCTCCAACTATGACTTAAACTGGAGAAGGGCACGATGAATTGCCTCCAGTTCCACCCAATTGATGGCAACCTGCCTCCACAGAGGAGGCCATTCACCTGAGGCGGTCACAAAGTCCAAATGGGCTCCCCAGCCTCAATGGGAGGCATTGGTAAACAGAGTTATCTTGGCACTTAATGGCAGCAGGGACTGCCCCAGCATCAGGTTTGCCTGATGAGACCACCAACTCAGAATTAGCTGATCATATGGCTGAGTCCAGATACACTGGGACAAGAACCTGCCATTTAGTTTCCAAAAACTGAGCTGGACAAGCGGACGATAAAGCCTCTCCAGGGGAACCTGAGAATGTCTGGACATAAGGGTCCCTATCAGATGCATCTATTGACACACTAATGGGGCCGATGCCCTCCTGAACCTGTTTAAGAGGGAGACAAGCCACTTCCACCTGTCTTCTAATGGGTGACATATTGGAGGGACCATCAAAAATTGAATCCTCAGAAAAACAAACTCCTTTGCAGGAGCCAGATTGTACTTTGGGAGATTCACAATTACGCCTAATGTCACACACAGATTCAACACGAAATGTGTGTTCTGTAGACGTAGGCCATGGCCCAGAGACCTCAGGAGTCAGTTGTCCAGATGGATGTGCAAGCACATCCCTTGCCAGTGCACGAAGGCTGCTACCTTGCTCATGACCACAGTCTACCTTGTTCATGACCAGAGTGAAGAAGAGCAGTGCCGGCCACAGGCCGAGAGCACTGAACTGAAAAACTGTTCTGTTGACCATGAAACAGCAAAACTGTTGAGAGTGTGGGGTTATGAAAATATAAAAATATGAGTCTTTCAGGTAAAATTATATTGCCCAATCACCCTGTTGCATCCCCAACATGATGGTGAAGGGAGTCTTCATCTTGAAGTGCTGCCTAAGATACTTGTTGAGACATGACAGGTTGATCCCTGGTCTTTGTCAGCCATCTGTTTTCTGCACCAAAACGAGATGACTGTAAAAGCTTGGAGACCCAACATAGAATGCTGGTTTGCTGGCCTGTTTGTCTACCAGCTTCTGCATGGCCTCATCAAACAGTGCCCCGTCTGCCTCTACATGAAGCAGAAATGAAAAGGGGATTCTCAAAAATGGAGAATTGCCCTTAGCAAACTCCAGCGAGTAGCCGTGATGAATGACATTCCCAACAAAAACATTTTGTCTGATAACTGGGGGTGCTACTTCTCTTTGGCCATTTGATCTGCTCTCTCAAGGAGGGGGACCAACCCAAACAGCGTCCGACCAACAGGGTTCAGGGGCAGTTGGTAAGCAGCCTTGCTTACCTCCATTGGCAGGTTGGTGTCAGAGAGTAGTGCATTAAGTCACAGGAACTTAATGTTTGCATTGAGCATAGTGGCCCCACTAATCATGTGGCCTACAGCATGGCAGGAGACTGCTCGAGGCCTAGTAGGGTCTCCACCAAACTTTTGGTAGAGGCTGGTGCAGCAGGGCAGTCGTGCACCTTCTCCAAAAGGTGCAGGGTTGAGCACTCTGAACAGCCCAGGAAGGAGCCCATAATTGTCACAACCTGCACATCCTGCTCAAACCACCAGAGGGGTAAGAGAGGCAGGGTTATAAATTTGAACTCCTTGACAGCATGATCTCATAAGGGAACGCCCAACTTTGTAGGAGAGAAGTTGTACACAAACAGACTCATCCCTTACAACTCCAGCCTGGACCTCAGCTTAGCCAGCAGCCAACCCACGGCCTGGAGTCCCTGTAGGATTCCATTCTTGGGGCTTCACTAGACCCTGGCAGTTCTGATATCAATTTGACAAATTTCCCAGCCAAGAAGGTACAGAAAGGCACCTCTAACTTGGGCGATGGAAGCACTTCATTGATGGAAATCTGGACTGCCCAGACTGCAATTGATGTGGGCTGTGGGACAGCCTCCGGGAAGGGTATCCAACATAAAGATGACATATGCCCAAAACACGGACTCCGGCCTCTCACCTTGGAGGGAAATTCGTCCACCAGATGTACCAACTCCTTGGCTGAAGCTGCGGACTGGAAACCTTTTGCCCACTCAGTGACTGTAAGAAGTGACCAACACTTGACCTCCATCCACTCTGCTGCAATGTGGGAGAAACAAGCATCCCCTTTCTTGGGCTTGGAATCCTCATTTGGGGAATCCAAGCAATCAAGGTCAAGAATGTCGTCATCAGTGGGACAATATTTCAGATCATCCTCCAACCCAAGGAGAGAATCCACGAGGCCATCATCAACAGTCTTCACCTTAGCATCTGTGAGAGGTCTTGACAATGAAGGAGCCTCTGCAGCCAGTGATACAGTTTCAGAACCATACTGAGACTGCAGCTCTGCCAATTAAAGAGGAGTCTCCTCAGGTAAGACGCCCAAGAGAAGCTCTCTAGCAGGAAGAGGCAACACTGGCTTGCCAGCATGCACTACATGAATAGGCCTAAGGGTCAGGTGAGTGACACCTATTGCAACCTCTTGCACTGGCCCAGTCACCTCCAAAAAAAGCAAGACCTTTAGCTTCTGTGAGAATAGGCTCAAGCATTCAAGTGCCCCTGCCCACCCATAGGTCACCACAGAGGAGCCCTCCTGAAGGAAGAAAGATCGACTACCTGATCAATCTCCATTGGGGTGGAAGACTCGGCACGTGGATATTGAATCTGCCACTGTACCACCCTTGGCATTTGGATCTGGTAAGGGAGAGAACTGCGTGAAGTGCCCTAGCGATGCCTTTGGGGAAGTACCTTCCCACCTGATGATGGAGAGCAGGCGAAGTGCCATGTCACCTCTTCCTCTTGTTCTCTTTCTTCTGGTGGGAGAATGAATGCACATGGTTAGGGAGGGAGGTAGGGGAGAAACTGTAAAGTTGATCCCACACACCCCCAAAAGTAACCATAATAACCAAGCCCTCACCACTGAGGACTGTTTTGCACTCTGACACCTGGTCCCCAAGAGGCCCAAAACAACCAAAGTCACCTTGGAGGAAGCAGTGGGAGCCACTGCCCTGACAAGCTACCTTGGGCTTTGGTGCAGGTGACTCAACAGAAGATTCAGCACCATTTTTGCAAGGTGGGCCAGGCAACTCTTAGGAAGGAGTGGGGGAGGAGGATTGACCAAAGGCTCCCCAGAGGAAATCTTCTGCTCCAAGCTGTCCAGCTGGTTGCCGACCATGGTGAGCAGTGCCTCCAAATTGTCCATAATCACTTGGGCAGGCAGCTCCACCTGAACAGCCAAAGCTTGATCTGGCGTGGCGGGCAAGCCTAGAGAAGCACTAACATTGGGTGATAATGATGTCACCCTATCTCTGTCTGAAGTCAAAACTAAATTTTTCTGCACCTTGGTATTCACTGCTTTAGTAATTACCAATGTACCATCCTTTCGCAGAACTACTGACAAGCAGGCAGCAGTAGGGCAGACAGGACGGGAGGGGCTTTTGCTCTCTGGAACAGAAGTGGCTGTGGAGGGAACCCCTGAACCGGACCTCTCTACCACAGTCCACTCAACATCCGTAGATTACACCTTTCCCATAGGGGCCTCGATTCCTTGACCATCCTGGATTCTAGGACCAGTATGAACAGACATATTCACACTGGTCACCCGACCAATGGGTGCCTCAATCCTAGGATCAGCTTTCACACACCATTGCACACATGCAAACAAGCTGCCAGGTGCCTGGATGGCTACAGTTGCAGCACATGCTGCGATGCATGCCATGGAAGGCCCCACTTGAGGAACACTCTCCTCTCACTCATAATGTGCTGCAGCCTTCATCAGGCTGACCTAAGGTAAGGCTGACAAACTTTCTGCCACAGATAGGGAGTCCATTATCAACAAACATTGCATGGACTCTTCTCAGTGCAGACAACATTACTCCTACACATGCAAGAACAACATGCAAAATGGTCATCCCAAAATGCCATCCTGTGAAGGTATGCATCCCAACCAACATCCGACTCAACATCCATATTCATGGACAAACCAATTTGGAGGTAGGACCAGTCTTCTGGGAAACCTTTCATCTACCTCCCAAAGCACAAAAGAAGCCACAAATGTGCCAAAAGGTAAGAAAAGTAAACGAGCTTTCAACAAAATATGTCCATAAAAGATGCCTCTTCTGATCCCAGTGACATCTGAAGCTGGGCAAAATTAGTTGATGAACAAGCCTTTTTACAGAGACCTGACAGTCCTTGGATGTCAGTGTCACTATATGGTGCCTCCATTGACACCCTGTCAGAATTGACGCCTTTTTGACCTGATTCAAGAGAGTCAAGAGTCTCTTCCATCTGTCTTTTGATGGGTGACAGATGACAGGGACCATCAAAACTTGAATCCTTAAAAACATAAACACCCTTGCGGGAGTCAGGCTGGACTTAGGAAGAAGAAACACAATCAGTCCCAATCTCGCAAACAGTTCTCTAATTAACTGTGTGTCCCTCAGAAGAAGGTTCTTGTCCTGAAATCTGAAGAGCCAATCGTCCAAGCAAATGTGCAACCCAATACATTGACGGTGCATAAATGTGGCCACCTCTGTCATAACTGGATTGAAGAGTAGCAGTGCTGGCACTGGTCAAAATGGCAGATCTTGGAACTGAAAAGCCTTGCCATCCTATACAAAGTGCAGAAATTTGCATGACCTCTAGGCCACAGGAACATGGGAACCTTCCAGGTCAAGCGTAGCTTCTCGTATTGCCACCATGGAGGAAGCTTGGGTCTTCATCCTGATCTTTGACAAGATATTAGTTAAGATGTGACAAGTCAATAACCCATCTTTGTCCTCCAACTCTTCTTGGCACTAAAAAGAGACAGCTGTAAAAGCCTGGGGACCCTCCCTCCAACACTGGCTCAATGGCTTGTTTGTCCAAAAGCTTTTGCACGGCTTCATTTAAGAGCATCCTATCCACCTCCTTGTGGGGGTAGATTGAAAAAGAAGGGAACTCTTGACAGTGGAGGAGAGTTGCCGTTGGCAAACTACAATGAGTAGTTGTGACAGACGAGGTTTGTCAGGAAAGTATCATCGAAGATGCAATCGCATTGGTTGGCAAATGGCTCTACTCAAATGCCAAATGATCCTTGACAGAAAGATGAAGAGGGAATGCTGAGCAGCGGGCCCATAGAAGCATTGGATGATCAGCATGCACTTCAAGGTTGACAGCCCTGCTTTGCCAACTTCTTCTGCCTCTCCAGCTTCTGCTGTAGCCGCCAGCCAGGCACAGCCATGGGAGGTGGACAAAAAGTCCTTGGCCCTTTGGTCGACTGCTCGTTGCACAATAAGGCCTTGTTGCAAGACCTCTGCCACTTTTCTTGGCCATATTGTCTAATCTCTCCCGGGAATGGGCAATACCTGGACTGAACGTCTCCAGACACTAAGGATCCTGAGGCAACTGATAAGCATCCTTGCATAGTACTATTGGCAGAGAAGCCGCAGACAGCAGTGCATTGTAGCACATCAACTTCAAGTTGGTGTCCAGTGTGATAGCTCTGCTGAAAATGTGGCCCATAGCAAAGACTCAAGATTGCCTGGGGCCCAGCAGGGTCTGCAGCAATTGTTTGGTGGCTGCTGGTGCAGCCAACTTGTCACACTTCTCAAGCAGTTGCCTAGCCAAACAAAAAGAGCAGTACAAAAAGGAGCCAACTATGGTCATCACCGGCGGGTGCTGCTCAAAGCATGAAAATGGGTCCAAAAGATGGACTCCACTTTTTTTAAGGTCAGAACCCCTAATTGGAGCTTCAACTGTTGCAGGAGTGAACTTAGAAACATACTTGCTAGTCCACTACATCTCCAAACGGGACTTTGGCTTGGTGCGCAGCCATCCCCACATTCAGTGCCTCTCCAAAATCCGCCAGCTCTGAGGAAAGTTCTGAGAACTTCCATCCAATGAAGGTGTAGAAATGCACTTCCAACTTTTGTGCCAACTACATAACTTCAGCTGACATGGGCACATCCTTGGGCTGAGCTGCAGTGGGCTGTAGTACTGCCTACCAAGGAAAAGATTCTTCCACCTGAAGCCAATGTTCACCAGAAAAGGTGTAGATGACTTCTCAGTCTTGGAAGGAGGCCGGTTGCCATAGTCTGCCACTTCCTGAAAGGTGAAAGGTGTAGTGCCCACATGTACCGCAAAGGAATCATAGTCCTCCAGCCTTTCTAGATGCTCACCAAACTCGGCGAGCATTGCTCCCACTTTCTTCATCAACAATCAGAGCAGGGGGAGGGAGCCTTCCCCTGCAGAACCAAAGCATGCCCTGGCAGAGCCTTGGGGGGGGGGGGGGAGTAGCTTTAGGGAGTAATAATGCCAGAGGTGTCAACCATGCTCTACTCGAAGCCACAATAGCTGTCTCACTGTTCTTCGTGTCCACCGCTATCATGATCACCAATGTCCAACCCTTACACTTAACAACTTTTTTTTCTGCATCAGCAGTCTGTGTAGGTTTAGGGGGATTGCTTGACATGGAAGAGCACAAATGAGCCAATGTTTTATATATATATATATATATATATATATATATATATATATATATATAAAAGTATATATGTGTATGTATGTATGCATGTATGTATGTGTGTGCGTGTGTATGTATATATATATATATGCATAAAGATTATATAAAGACTTGACTGAAACAGAATCTAGGAGCACTAATAATCCTATAAGCCAAAGTCAGTGGCTACAACACTTTTTAACTCCTGAAGTAGCCAGGAAATTATCATGACCCTGAAATTAAGAATTATATTCGGGAGAAAGGAAACAAAATATTCCATGAACTTAATTTTAGTATTACCGCAGATGAAGTCCTGAAATCAATATCAAAATTGAAAAACAATAAATCAGTTGGGCATGATGGAATAAACAAGAGGAATGTGACAGTCCTGTGCTGAGATGACTAACGTACCCTATGACCTTGGAAATGAGGTCAAGGTCACTGACCTATTCTGAATCTAACTTTCATTGAGGGCCATCCCAATGTGCAAGATCAAAGTCACAGTACAATTGTTATGAGGTGGCTTTACCTAGCACCTTTTGTGCCAGCCTGGCCCTCAATAACAGAAAAGGAAATAGAAAACGCTACGCTTTTACTGCTGTGAACAGAACACAAAGACAAAGCTTTTTGTTCAAATATATATTGACTCACACTTTACACAAAAAACACAGCACGATGGAAACTGGCAGTTCGTCTATAATGTCCGTACACTTGTTTGATAGGCTTTACACAAAGTGGTTGGCTGGGTCTGGTGTCCTGGCTTGTCCAATCGACCTCTGGGCTGCAACTCAGAATCAAAGGGCAGTATCAGAAAAATAAAATAAAACGTAGAACAATATCTTGTAATTTTGTAAAAACCCGTTTTACATTGTCATACCCAAACTGTGGTTTAGTTTTTTGCAATTTTCTGGTCTTATCAATCACCAAAAAGTAGATGTATTAGTTTACAGGATTTGCTGTGCAATCTCAAGACAAACACTTGACAAATATCACACAAAACGCCACATTGGAGAGCTAACAAAGCTCTGAAAAATATATTTACACTGGTTTCCTCTTCAAAACTGGCTATTTCAAAGCCTACATCATTTAATTAGTGAACCGCACAAGATTCACATATACAATATCGGAGCATACAAGTGCTCAAAAATGGCTTAACACGAAGCCTACCTTACTAAATTGGGGAAACACACAAGATTCCCAGAACAAAATAAACTGGAGCACACAAGTGCTCACAAATGGCTTAATCACAAGCCTAAATTATTTCAATTGCTGGATTACACAAGATCCACAATAATACATATATATTGGAGCATACACAAGCTCTCAACTAATCAATACTTACTATGAACGCCTGGCCACAGCAGGAACACTACCACTAATTTAACGTGCACCCTGTTCACTATATGCACGGATCAGACATTTTGGATATCTGACCCCAAACAGCAGTACACAGCCCTTTTTTTTATTTGGGAGAGAAAGCCTAATCCTGTCCCCACTCTGATCGCCTTTCACTCACTGAACCCATCAGTAAATCTTTCTCAACTAATCAAAACCAAGCAAGATTGGCGATCACTCATCACTTCCTGAAATGCTGACACTTGGCATTTTAACTGTTTCAAGTTCAAAATGTGCTTGCTGCAGCTTAATTCCACAGCCACAATATACATTTTATACAACAAATTAACCCTTATGTTTTTAAATTCACCACGACATAACATAACTCACCTCAGAAAAATAATGAAAGTTCATATTGATGAACTTTCAGCAAGTCTAATGAATAATCAATGATGATTTTCCTGTCATTGACCTACAGCGCCAAAACACAGTTCAACAGTTTGAGGCAACCAGCCACTAGGCTAACATGTCATTCTAAAGAGGTGCACACTGAGTAACTATGCGTGCAAAGTAAAAAAAAAAGCCTCATAAGAGGAGCTTCCACCTTTTCATCTTCAGGGCGACTCTGAAGCAAGAAAACCACAGTTAATGAAGCCTTGTTAGTGTAAAGAATAGACTGAAACTAACCTATCACTCTTTTACCTACGACACCTATTTAGTTTTGGGCGGTACTCTCAATATTTATGAATCATCACAATGTCTGCTGAGATAATCGGATATGATAGTTTCTTTTCCTCTGATGTGACTTATTTCCAGGTTGTATTCCTGTAAAAATAAGCTCCACCTAGTGAGTCTTTGATTCTTAATTCTGAGTCTATGCAAGTATTTAATTGGGTTATGGTCTGAAACTACCTGCACAGGGAAACAACCTGCAAAAATGTAAATCTCAAAATGCTGTACAGACAAAATCAAAGCCAGTGCTTCTTTCTCAACAGTTGATGCTTGTTGAGCTTCTTTGAAAAATATGCTGTGGGGTTATCACCCTAACCTTGACCCAACTGCGAGATCCACAAACTGACCCCAACATCACAAGCATCTACAAATAATCTGAACTGTTTACTGTAATCTGGTACAGCTAGCACTGGAGCCTGCATCAATAATTGTTTCAAAGCATCAAATGACTCCTAACATTCTTCGGTCCATTTGAACTGTACACCTTTGCGCAACATATCCGTCAAAGGAGCTGACACTTTTGCAAAGTTTTGGCAAAACTTCCTGTAGTAACCTATAACTCCCAAAAACTGCATAATATGCTTCTTGCGTGTCGGTACTGCAAACTGGGTCTGTGGATGGTAAGCTGACGAGGTTTTATGTTGAATACCCAACTCTTTCAACACATCATGAAATAATCCAGTTGTAAAGTTTGAACCTAAGTCTGACCTTATGACCTTTGGCAGCCCTACTCTGGTGTAAAAATGGGTCAAAGCTGTCACAATCGACTTTGTGTTTATTTTCCGGAGAGGAATTGCCTCTGGATACCTTGTCACCGTGTCCATGATGGTCAACAAATAACTATTCCCTGATTTTGGCTGTAACCTTAACCTAGGTGTGACCTTCACCTTGGGACCTGCTATGTAATTCCCCAGGATCATATCTACTCATTCCATTGGTAGACGGGGTACCTTTCCCACTGTCACTAAACCTGTCAGATATTCAGATTCCAGCCATATACTATGTATTGGTACAAGCATGTCAGAACAATCAACCCCCTGAATATTGATAAAGGCCACCGGTTCTCCCCACTGGAACCTGGAGTTATCCACAACTAAACTTTGAGCACTCCCTGTGTCTCTAAGTATCATAACGGGATTTTTCTCCTGACCTTCACCTTTTGACACAAAGCCTTCAGACTTAAACTCTCCATAATGTCTTTTACTGACTCCTCTATGTGTGCTATTTCAGTAATCGGTGCTACATCCATCTGACTGCCTTGTATTATACCTACTGGCTTTTTGGCTCCTTGAGGTCTCAGTTCCGGGTGCAGTTTATAACACCTCTCTGTATCATGTGACCCTTCACAATAGGTACACTTAACCTTAGGCCTAAGCTCTTGGTACAAAAGCCAACACTTGTCTGTAGTATGCGACTTCCTACAATGACCACATCTAACTCTCCTGTTGGCACCTTCCTGGCCACCAGCTTTGTGAATATACTGTTTTTTTTTTCAGCACTGGGGTTCCTAGGCTTACCTTGTCCTTGACCTTGACCTGGGCCTTGGTTTGACCTAAACACACCTTGAGCACTACCAGTTTTATACTGCTTGTGCGTCAAAGAATACTCATCAGCCGCTACTGCTGCATCCATAAGCTTGTCATATTTATGCTCTTCAAGATACGTTTTAATATCCTGAGCTACAATCTGTTTGAAGTCTTCAAGTAACAACAGCTCACGTAGCTTATCATAATCACCCTGCACATCAAAAGACGTAAGCCACCTATCAAGCAGTGTAGTTTTCTCCCTTGCAAGTTCTACATGAGTAACATGTTGACTTTTTTGTAGTCGTCTGAACTTCAGCCTGTATGCTTCAGGGACCAACTCATATGCTTTCAAAATCTCCCATTTCACAACTTCATAACCTTGAGCCTGTTCTGATGACAAAGCTGCATATGTGCTTAATGCTTTACCCCTCAACTTGCTCCACAGAAGAGTAGACCAATGCTCTTTGGGCCATTTCAAATTTCCAGCAGCTCTTTCAAACGCCAATAAATATTTATCCACATCTCTCCCCAGGACATCTGGTACTAATTTGACATGTGCAGTTATATTAAAATGGTCAGAATCTGTCCTGTGTGACCTACTGCCTGCACGTAATTCAAGTTCACCCATGCGATAGTCATGATTCATTTTCTTTTCCTCAGATTGTAAAGCTAACTCCGTTTCCTTTACTTTCTCAGCTGGGAAAAAATCTAAATCATACAAGCACTCATTTACTTTCTGTACTAATGCAGATTTCAACAACGTAGATACGGGAATGACGTCTTCCAGCTCTAAATGTTCCACTAATTGTTCTACATCTGCCCACTTTAATTTAGAAACAGATGTTCTTGTCAGAGGCTGTTCTAAAAAGTCAGCTGGATTGAAAAGAGACATCCTGAATTTCTTAATGTAATATTCAGACAAAGCATGCACTAAACTGAATCACTTGTACTTGGTGCTGGCCGTCCAACCTAGTTCTTGTTGCATAATATTACACTCTTTTGAACTGGTTTTGCTTGGCACTGGATCACTGGGGAGGGTAAAGGTGTGTGCACTAAATGAAAGACCCTGTCTCAAGTCCTTTGTTCACGGTATACTCAATACATTTTCCCGGACGAGCCCCCAATTTTATGTTACAAGGTGGCTTTACCTAGGACGTCTTGTGCCAACCTGGCCCTCAATAACAGAAAGAAAATAAAAAATGCTACGCTTTTACTGCCATGAACAGAACACAAAGACAAAGCTTTTTGTTCAAATATATATTGACTCACATTTTACACAAAAAACACAGCACGATGGAAACTGGCAGTTCGTCTATAATGTCCGTACACTTGTTTGATAGGTTTTACACAAAGTGGTTGGCCGGGTCTGGTGTCCTGGCTTGTCCAATCGACCTCCGGGCTGCAACTCAGAATCAAAGGGCAGTATCAGAAAAATAAAATAAAACCTAGAACAATATCTTGTAATTTTGTAAAAACCCGTTTTACATCGTCAGACCCAAACTGTGGTTTAGTTTTTTCCAATTTTCTGGTCTTATCAATCACCAAAAATAAGATGTATTAGTTTACAGGATTTGCTGTGCAATCTCAAGACAAACACTTGACAAATATCACACAAAACGCCACATTGGAGAGCTAACAAAGCTCTGAAAAATATATTTACACTGGTTTCCTCTTCAAAACTGGCTATTTCAAAGCCTACATCATTTAATTAGTGAACCGCACAAGATTCACATATACAATATCGGAGCATACAAGTGCTCAAAAATGGCTTAACACGAAGCCTACCTTACTAAATTGGGGAAACACACAAGATTCCCAGAACAAAATAAACTGGAGCACACAGGTGCTCACAAATGGCTTAATCACAAGCCTAAATTATTTCAATTGCTGGATTACACAAGATCCACAATAATACATATATATTGGAGCATACACAAGCTCTCAACTAATCAATACTTACTATGAACGCCTGGCCACAGCAGGAACACTACCACTAATTTAACGTGCACCCCGTTCACTATATGCACAGATCAGACATTTCGGATGTCTGACCCCAAACAGCAGTACACAGCCCTTTTTATTTGGGAGAGAAAGCCTAATCCTGTCCCCTCTCTGATCGCCTTTCACTCACTGAACCCATCAGTAAATCTTTCTCAACCAATCAAAACCAAGCAAGATTGGCGATCACTCAACACTTCCTGGAATGCTGACACTTGGCATTTTAACTGTTTCAAGTTCAAAATGTGCTTGCTGCAGCTTAATTCCACAGCCACAATATACATTTATATGCAACAAATTAACCCTTATGTTTTTAAATTTATCACCACATAACAAAATACTTCTCAGGTTATCACGCGACAACTAAAATCCATGTTAGTGGCCATGTGACCTTGAGAATGAGGTCAAGGTCACTAAAGTACAGTCTCAATCTTTGAAGATTTGTCCAAAAAGTGAACAAAAAATCAAAAAAAAATCCGAAAATCATTGGACTGTGACCATCTGAACAAACTCGGCAGATAACCACCCAGGGAACAACCCACAAAGTTTGAAGTGAATCAAGCTGATGGTTTTGCAGAAGTCAAAAATTGTCAATTAGCATTGCAAACCCTAATGACTTTGCAATCCCCATTGACTTGCATGGTAATCAATATAGGCATGTAAAATCAAAAAGAAAAATTCCTAAAAACCCCCCAAATCACTGGACCATTAACATTTGGATAAACTTGGTAGGAACTCACGCAACACACGTCCCCACCAAGTTTGAAGTGTATCTGGTTTAACGATTTTCAGATGAGGTTGAAAATGTGAACTATAATTGCAATTCCCATTGACTTTTGTATTTAGGTTGCAGACAACAGTTGTGATTGGCTGGTTGCGCATCCCAACGGATATAGTCCGTAATTGTGAAAATACTGTGTTTTCAGCATGCTGTAGCTTCTGTTGAAATAAAGTTAGCTAAGTCAAGTTTGCTGCATCGCAGAGTTGCTTCATTGGTGGTCATATAGATGCACTGTCTTCCAGGCCAGGTGGGAACTTTATGGTGGGGAAGGACAATGAGGTGACCCTGGCAAGAGCACAGTTTATACACCTGTATAAAGCTGACATCAAGGTGTTGTTTCCTATTTCAATTATCACAAATTAACGAGCTTGGAATTGTATGACAAAAATCCATCCATGTTTTTCTGACATTTTTATCTGTTAAATGCCGTTCACGGAATTTTAAAATACCAAAATGCTGATTTTTCAGACTGAAAAATGCCAATATGAAAAATAGAAGGATTTATAACTATGGTCTGTGGCCTTGACCAACAAGCACCCGAATTGAAAAATTCATTACAATTCAGGGATCCACAGCAATGTCACCTGGTGAACAACCTTGTGTGACCCTTCTACAAGGAACATATCCACCAAGAGTCAGCACAATCTGAGAGATGGTGTTGGAAAAGAAGTCAAAAAAGCAAAAACGTACAAACATTCATAAAAAAAATAGAAAACAAGAGGGCTGATCTTGACATTCATCACACTTGCAGCTCTATGAACTTGGGAAGGGATCAAGGATTCCATGTTCTGAGTAAATCTGAACTCTATAGAAAAACACTTACATGTGCAACATCAAAGTTCAAGTAGTTCTCAAGTTATAATGAAGAGTAAAATTCATGTATTTTGCGCTGTGACTCCACAAACGAGGTCAAGGTCATTCAAGTACTGTCTCAGCATGACCTTCATACAGAATAATTAACATGTGTAGCTAAATCAAAACAGATCTCAAGTTATCAAGTAAACAGTAAATTTCGTGTCAGTTGTCCTGTGAATTAGCATTAGGATGCCCATTGACTTGCATAGTAATCGATAGGAAAGCTGCATTGAACGATAAGTACCCAAATTGAAAATCCTTAAAAATCAGAAATCCAAAGCAGTGCCCCCTGGTAAACCACTGTATGACCCTTCCACAACATTTCCATCACATTTCAGCTTAATCTGAGGGACTGTTCTGAGAACAAGTGAAAAATGTAAAACCATACAAAAACATTCATCAAAAAATTGCAGTGCCACCTGGTGAACAAATTGGGAACTAGGTGTCCCCGGAAGTGTCTATGTACGATATCAAAGCAATTGGGTGAGCGGTTTCAGAGGAGAAGAATTTTATAGGTTTGCCCCAAAAAAGAACAAAAAAATTCATAAAAATCCAAAAATCAATAGAGCGTGACCATTTGAACTCACTTGGTAGAAATCTACCCAAGGCATATCCCCACCAAGTTTGAAGTAAATCCGGTCAATATTATTAAAGTTATGACCATTACAAGAAATTCCCATGTTAAACTTTCCTATTAAAATTTTTGTAGAGATTTTTGAAAAAAAAAATCATGAAAAAGTCAAAAATTCATTGGAACATGACCATTGGAACAAACCTGGTAGACACCCACCCAAGGTACACTGCCACCAAGTTTGAAGTAAATCTGGATGACGGTTTTGGAGAAGATGTCGAAAATGTAAATTAGCATTAGAATGCCCATTGACTTACATGGTAATCAATAGGAAACGTGCATTTACCGCAAAGTAGCCGAATTGAAAAATATCATTAAAAATCAGAAATCTGCAGCATTCCCACATAGCGAACAACTTTGTTTGGCCCTTCCATAAGAAACATATCCACCACGTGTCAGCTTAATCTGAGTGATAGTTCTGGAGAAAAAAGTCAAAAATAGCTATAACACACAAAAATTCATAAAAAAATAGAAAAAATCTGTAGTGCCACCTGGTGAACAAATTGACAACAAGGAGTGCCTAGGTGTCTTCCTGTGTGATATCAAAGCAATTGGGCAAGCAGTTTCGGAGAAGAAGATTTTTTAAGATTTGTCCCAAAAAAAAGAACAAAAAAATTCATTAAAAATCCAAAAATCACTGGAGCTTGACCATTTGAACAAAACTGGTAGAGACCCACCCAAGGTACATTTCCACCAAGTTTGAAATAAATCTGGATGACGGTTTTGGAGAAGAAGTCGATAATGTGAATTAGCATTAGAATGCCCATTGACTTCCATAGTAATCAATAGGAAAGCTGCATTGACCGACAAGTACCCGAATTGAAAAAAATCGCTAAAAGTCAGGAATCCACAGCATTCCCACATAGTGAATAACTTTGCTTGCCCTTCTACAAGGAACATATCCACTATGTTTCAGCTTAATCTGAGTAACGGTTCTGGAGAAGAAGTCGAAAATAGCTATAACACACAAAAAATCATAAAAATTACCCAAAAAAATTGCAGCGCCACCTGGTGAACAGATTAAGAACAAGGAGTCCCAGGGAGTGTTCCTATGTGATATCAAAGCAATCGGGTGAACGGTTTGGGAGAAGAAGATTTTTTAAGATTTACCAAAAAAAGAACAAAAAAATTCATTAAAAAACAACAACACTGGACCATGACCATTTGAACAAACTTAGTAGAGACCCACCCAAGGCATATCTCCACCAAGTGTGAAGTGGATCTGGTCGACGGTTTTTGAGAAGCAGTCGAAAATGTGAATTGTGGACGACGGATGGACGGACGACGGACGGACAGACGACGGACGGACGGACCCTCACAAAACATCAGCTGACTGACAAGTCAGCTAAGGGAAAAAATGCAGCGCCAACTGTTGAACAAATTAAGGTCTGGGGGTCCCCAGAAGTGTCCCTATTCAATTTCAAAGTAATTGGCAACTTGGTTTCCGAGCATATTTTTTTAGATTTCCCCCCAAAATGAACAAAATAATTCATTAAAAATTGAAATGTACTGGACCATGCCCATTTGAATGAACTTGGTAGAGACCCACCCGAGACACATTCCCACAAAGTTTGAAGCGAATCTAGTTAAAGGGTCTGGAGATAGGGTTGAAAATGTGAATTACTATTGCAATTCCCATTGACTTATATTGTAAACAATAGGAATATTGCACTGACCAACAGGTACCCGAATTGAAAATTTTGTTAAAAATCAGTGATCCACAGTAACGCCACCTGGTGAACAACCTTGTGTGACCTTTCCACAAAAAACATAGCCACCAAGTTTCAGCACAATCTAAGAGACTGTTTTGGAGAAGTCAAAAATAGCAAAAAACGTACAAAAATTCATAAAAAAATTGAAACAAATTGCAGCGCCACCTGATGAGCAAATTAAGGTCCGGAGGTCCCCAGAAGTGTCTATATACAATTTCAAAGTAATTGGCAACGCGGGTTCGGAGAAGAAGATTTTTTAAGATTTCCCCCAAAATGAACAAAAAAAATTCATTAATAATCCAAAAATTACTGAACCGTGACCATTTGAACAAACCTGGTAGAAACTCACCCAAGGTACATTGCCACTAAGTTTGAAGTCAATCTGGATGACAGTTTTGGAGAAGAAGTCAAAAATGTGAATTAGCATTAGAATGTCCATTGACTTACATAGAGATCAATAGGAAAGCTGCATTGACCGACAAGTACCCGAATTGAAAAAAATCGTTAAAAATCAGGAATCTACAGCATTGCCACCTAGTGGACAACTTTGTCTGACCCTTCTACAAGGAAGCTTATCCACCAAGTTTCAGCTTAATCTAAGTGACGGTTCTGGAGAAAAAAACAAAAATACACAAAAAAATCATAAAAAATAGAAAAAATGGCAGTGCCCTCTGGTGAACAAATTAAGAACTAGAAGTCCCCGGGTGTGGGTTATCAAAGCAATTGGGTGAGCGGTTTCGGAGAAGAAGATTTTTTAAGATTTCCCCCAAAAATGAACAAAAAAGTTCATAAAAAATCCAAAAATCACTGGGCTGTAACCACTTGAACAAACTTGGTAGAGACTCACCCAAGGCACATCCCCACCAAGTTTGAAGTGGATCTGGCCAACGGTTTTGGAGAAGAAGTCGAAAATGTGAATTGTGGACGACGGACGGAAAACAGACGATGGACTCTCACAAAAGCTCAGCTTACTAACAAGTCAGCTGAGCTAAAAATGGAATGATTAAGAGTGGAAAAGACAGTTCCAACAAAATTTTTAAAAAACCAGAACATTTCCAAGTGCATGGAATATTAATGTACTAACCCCAGTACATAAAAATGCAGTGCCCACTGCCCCGACAACTACAGAGGCACTTCAGTCTCTGATCACATCATTCTGTAAACTGTTTTGCAGCATACTTAATAACAGGTTTTCTGATTTCACGGAAAAACAAAATCTGATACCAAAACACAAATAGGTTTTAGGCCCGGTAACAGAACAGCTGACCACATTCTGATATTGAAAACTATCATTGATAAATATATAAATAAGCTCCCCAGAAAATAACTTTTTTGCTTGCTTTGTGGATTTCAGGTCGGCTTTTGACACTGTCCTGCGACAAGCCCTATTCTATAAACTTCTAAAATGTGGTATTGGTGGAAACTTTCTGTCCTTAATCCAGAGTACGTATTCTACAGTTTCCTATTCAGTCAAAACTAGTCATGTCATCACTGAGAGTATCAATTCCAATGTTGTTGTCAAGCAGGGGTGCGTCCTCAGTCCAGGTCTCTTTAACTTATTTTTATATGAAATACCTTTTTGTATGACACTACGTGCAATCCAGTGGAACTGTCTGACTGCAAAATTAATTGTATGATGTGTGAAGATTACCTTGTACCCCTCTCTGATACAAGTGATGGCCTCCAGAGGGCACTAGAAAAACTACAACAATGCTATGACCAATGGAAACTAACGGTAAACCTAGGTAAGACAAAAATCATGGTTTTCAGTAAGGGAGGCCATGTTATTAAGAAATTCAGATTCCATTACAAAAATTACAGAACTAGAAAATATAAACAACTATTGTTACTTGGGTATTGACTTCTCTCCTTCAGGAAATTTTAACTCGACACTTAACAAACTGAAAGAAAAAGCGTCAAAAGTTTTATTCAAGCTAAAATACTGTCTTCTTGATGGAGATTCTGATGTAGCACTAAATCTCTTTGACTGGCTAGTGGTATTATCACGTATGAATGTGAAGTTTGGGCCTCGTATTTACTACAGGGCTTAAATAATGATAATCTCATGAGTAAATGTGAAAACCTTACTATCGAGCAAGTACATACTAAATTTGCATATTTATTTTAGGTGTCCACCGTAAGTAAAAGGTGAACTGGGCAGGTACCCAATACTGATTTATGCTTTTTGTCACAGTGTTAAATATTGGATTAATTTGCACACACGTGATCCAGACAGTCTGGTTGCTCATTGCCTCAGGGAAAATTAGTGTTTGCCAAATACGAACTCTGTGTGCTGGACACAAGTTTTGAAGAATGTGTTTGTCAAGTTTGACATGACCAGATACCGGGAAAATCTTGATGG
Organism: Hermodice carunculata; assembly: GCA_964020975.1. Classification (NCBI taxonomy): domain Eukaryota; kingdom Metazoa; phylum Annelida; class Polychaeta; order Eunicida; family Amphinomidae; genus Hermodice; species Hermodice carunculata. The sequence goes on along the minus strand of OZ026621.1, from coordinate 11,281,380 downwards.
CCACAATGTTACTCGCTGCTTACACAAAATTAAAGACAAATTTTGCTCTTCGTATGAAAAACAATGGCTAGATCTTATCCATGAGGTGAACAGAAATAGTAACAAGTTAAGGGCCTATTGCAAATTTAAAAATAATTTTGGGCAAGAAGAATATCTGAATTTGAAGTATTCATTGTATAAACGTAAAAAATTCAAAATTGAGACTGGAAGGTACAATAATTTGCCTGTGGAAAATAGCGTTTGCTGTCACTGTAACCAATCACAAATCGAAGATGAATTACTTATGTTTTTAAACTGTGAAAAGTACGATATATTTAGGAAGGAAATGAATAGTCAACTGCAGGCATACAATTTGTCATACTAACACACGATGAAAAATTTATCTTTGTAATGAAAGACAGTGCAGATCACCATGTTCTTAAATATGTACTAAATTACATAAATACTTGCTTTGTTACCCGTGGTTAGTGTGAAGCCAGGGGAGGTTTCGTCTTTTTTCTTATTTTATTTTTTGTTTGTTCTTCCTTGTAAATATTTACGTTATATATCTTATTATGCTGAAATTATAATTTTGTCTTGCTCAGACCTGGTGCAAACATCTTGATGTAGCACAGGTTTGAAGAATGTAATCTTTGCCATGCCCACCAGATGGCGGGCCTGCAGCAAAATAGATATCTGTCTCTCTCTCTCTCTCTGTCTGTCTGTCTCTCTCTCTCTCTCTCTCTCTCTCTCTCTCTCTCTCTCTCTCTATATATATATATATATATCAGGAATCAGGAATCTTTTTATTCAAATCAGAATACATACATTGCATCAAGATACAGAAATAGTCAAATTATACATAAACATATTTGAGATATATCACAATATACATATACTGATTTGGAAGACTTGTGTTAAGGTCATATAGTGACCGCTATCACACAAGCCACCCACATTTTAATTTCTCTTAATTTATCTTTATGCAGATAATTTTCATTGAAAGTCTATATCAGCTGATAAATATATATTATCATTTAAATTTTTGAAAGAACATGCTATTTGGGTCTCTAGTTTGTGTGTTTAAATCACTCCGCTTTAAAAAAATCACCTTACAGAATTACAAATGTAACAATTTGGTAAATGACATTCATTTTCATATTTTTCAAGATAATAAAATTTTATATAGTTTGAAAACCCTTGGATACTGTGTGTACTAACCTTATCTTTAATCATATTTGGTGTGTCATTTAGATTATGAATCAATTGATGCCTTATACACTGATCCACATAGATACGAGAAGTTCTAGTTATAAATATGTTGCCCCTTCCTCTTGTGTTATAATCATGTATACTCGAGTTTTGAAAAAGTGGAAAGTTTCTAAAATACACTGGCAATGTCTCGTTTTTTAATTTGTAATGAAATTTTAGGAGCTGTAGTTTATATATGTCTTGAAGTTTTAGTAACTTCAAGCCTTTAAATATTGGTTTTGAATGGGCATTAAAATCAGCCTTATTTATGATACGCACTGCTCGTTTTTGAATAGAGAAAAGTCTATCTACTTAGTATCCCCATGCAAGAAGACAATAATTAAAATGTGGAAGTATGAATGAGTTATATAGGATTAAGAGGACTTTGATTGAAAGGAAACTTTTTAGCTTGTTTAAAATGCCTACTTTCTGGGAGATTTTGGTAGAAATTGTCTGTATGTGTTTATCCCAATTCATGTTTTATCTAATGTGAAACCCAAGAAATTAAATTCATCCACACAGTCAATTTTTACCTAATCTATTTCAAGAGAAGGAATAGAAACTTTCTTTAAAGGCTTATAGAATAACATTAATTTTGTTTTCGTTATATTCAGAGATAACTTGTTTACCTTCAACCATGTACTTACTCTATCAAGCTCTACATTAATGGTTTGAGAAAAATCACTGTTTTGATCTTGTTTTTTCAGTAAATTTACAGTACTACATAGTGTGGTATCGTCAGCATAAATAATAAATTCAAATAAATTTGATACCACTGTTATATCATTTATGTAAATTATGAACAAAAGTGGACCTAAGATTGAACCTTGGGGTACCCCAGTCGCTATATCTAATAAGCGAGACTGCACATCATCAATCCTCACAAATTGTTTCCTATTATTTTGATAACTTTCAAACAATTTCAGACTTGTGTCCTTTATTCCATAATAGTGTAGTTTCTGTAATAGGATTTTATGGTCTAAGGTATCAAATGCCTTCGATAAATCCATGTAAATGTTTACAGGTACGTCTTCTTTGTCCATTTCATTTAATATTCTGTCAATAAGTTCGTATGACGCTAGTTCAGTCGAGTGGCATTCTCTAAAACCTATATATATATATATATATATATATATATATATATATATATATATATATATATATATATATATATATATATATATATATATATATATATATATATATATATATATGTATATGTATATGTATATGTATATGTATATATATATATATATATATATATATATATATATATATATATATATATATATATATATATATATATGTGTGTGTGTGTGTGTGTGTGTGTGTGTGTGTGTGTCATATTGGTCATCTTTAGGCCAGAACATTTTAACTAAATGTTGACCCTGTTTAGCAAATACAAAGCAGTAACAGCATAAAGGCCCGTTACATTTTCATAGGCCTACATTTTGACCATATTGTAGGAATGTCCAGCTGCCTTTTCCCTGCAGTAGCCATTGCATGTCTGTGAAGGCTAGTGTGGTTGGTTGTTGGGGTAAAAAAAAAGAGCATTTTCATCTGCTAATGAAAATTTAGGGATATTCTGGCTTTCATTGCTAATTCAATTAGGGTGCTATATCCTCCCTTGGGAAATACTGGATGTTGCCAGGGTAGCATTCTAATTGGGCAGTTTCAGTACAATCCCTCGTTTTGATGTAGGTAAGTCCCTCTGAACACACTGTATGCTGGAGGGCTAAAAATGCACTACAAAAATCCCCCTCTTATAAGGCCACCCCAAATGCACCAAAAAGGTGGCCTTATGAGAGGGATGGCCTCTTATGAGGGGACAAATATAATGAAAATACTGTCCTTGCTGCATGGAAAATTGGCCTGTGTAGAGGGGGTGGCCTTGGTTGAGGAGGGCCTGACACGATAGGGACCACTGTATGAAGGCAATTTTATTTTACATTTGGGATACAAGGCAATATGTTATTAGTTTGACCTTTCAAAGTAAATCAAATCAAAGTTAACTATGCTAAAAAAAAAAAAAAAAAAAAAAAAAAAACAACCTCACAGGCACTTTCCAATTTATGTTTTATAGTAACCATGGCCCTTGGATCCACAATTACCAAGATTTATGCCAATATGTCAGTTTGATCTTTCAAGGTCCTTTAAGGTCAAAATTAACACTAACAGAAACTCCATAGGTACTTTCCCAGTAAAGTTTTAAAATACTCATGGGCCTAGGATGCACCATTACTAAGATAAAAACCAATAGGTCAGATTTTTAGAGTCTGTAAAACCTTTTTAATTTTCCTGTAAAGTATGAAGTTATTCTCATAGAGTGCATACTTGTTGCATCATCATCTTCACAATTGTGGTGATGGTCCACCTGGAAAACCTCTCTGTAAAAGCAAAGTAGTCCATACACGCATGCATGGGCCAAGTCTTGGGATTTTTTTTTGACAAATTTCACATAAACATTTATAAAAAAAACAAAACAAAACAAACAAACAAAAAAAAAACAAAACAAAACAAAAACAAAAAAAACAAAAAAAAAAAAAACAAAAAAAAAAACAAAAAAATTGCACTCCCATAGACTTGCATATTAATCTACAGGAATGTACACATTAACCAGCAGATCCCTAAACTGCCAAAGGTGTACAAACTCGGGCATCCACAGTATCACGACCTACTGTACAACTTTCTTTAACCCGCCCACAAGTTACAGTTCTACCAAGTTTGAGAACAATCTGAAAAATGGTTTTGAGACAAAGTCAAAAATGGTAAAAACACAAGAATTTATGATACATAGACAAAATGGCAGGGCCATCTGTTAAACAAATTTAGGCCTGGGGGTCCTCAGAAATGCGCCTATACAATTCAAAACTGATTAGCTTGGTGGATTGGGGAAGATTTTTGACGATTTGAGCAAAAACTGCACAAAAAAATTCATAAAATATCCATAAATTACTGTAGGGTGATCATTTGGACAAACTTTGTAGAGATCCACTCACGGTACATTCACACCAAGTTTGAAATGAATCTGGTCCACCGTTTGGGAAGTGTAAAAAAATGTGAATTCCCATTGCAATCCCCACTGACTTACATGGTAGGCAATCAATAGATATGCATGCATCAACTGACGGGTTCCTGATTTAACAAAAAATTGTTAGAAATCATGTGATCCACAGTATTACCCCCTAGGGAACAACATGTTCAACCATTCAACGAGCTATATTTCCATCAAGTTTCAGAACAATCTAGGTGATGGGTGGTAAAAATGAAAAAAAAATAGCAAAAATGAACAAAATTTCACATTTAAAAATAAATTGCAGCGGCACCTGTTGTGAAATTAGGTCTAGTGGTCCCTAAAAGTGTCCCTGTAGATGCAATTTTGAAACAATTAGCAAAGCAGTTTCAGAGATTTTTTTAAGTTTTGCCAAAAAATGAATCCCCAAAAAGGTCGTAAAAACTGCAAAAATGGCTTGAGCATGATCATTTAAACAAATTTGGTAGAGACTGTCCACAATTTGTCATGTTCCATGTATAGAAGAGGATGACCGGGTTCTCAAATACTTTGGCATTGCAACCATAGCAATGCACGTAATTACTTTCATAAGAACGGTAAACAGTTATAAAACTGCGGTTGTAGCTTGAAATATTTGAACCTGCATTGTGCCAGAGACGGTGCCCTTGTTGAGAACAAGGAAACTGCAGGTGTTGATTATTGTTTTATTCATGCAAAAGTATTACTCTTTCCTACACTACTGTTGCACATGTGGTTCTAACATTCTATACCCATACTGCCTAGAGGGATATGCTGTTGACACATTTTGGTGGATGTGTTCCTAAGGTCACTCCTCTACGGTATTGCAATGTTGGGATTGTTGATACTGACAACTGCTCATCACCAGGTGGACATCGTTAAGCATGGGTGAGCTGGACGACATAGCTGCACCACTGAATCATCCTGATTTTAGCACAGAAGCAAGTATTGGCTGTTTTGTGTTTATTTTAAACTGCAAGGTCAGCTCTGCCTTTAATCTTCCTTTACTCGTTTTATTTAGCTAGTTGTATTATTGTTATTATATTAGTAATAAACAATGATAGTAATGCCACTAAAAATACTTAAAATGATCAAAAGATATACTTTATTTGCTTTACTTCTAAAATTACATGAATATGTTTGCAGACTAGGGCTTTCTCTTTGTTGCAATTTGCATCATACATTAATTGATCAGAGTTCAATCCATCCGATAATATCTGAACCGCCTCCCCTTCCCCCCCCCCAAAGAAACCTGGCAGGGACTGCCATGGACTCCCAAAAATTTAACCCCTGATAAAACTCTGGAGAACCACTCCAAGGTACCACCAAGTTTAAAGGGAATCTGGTTTAGTTTTTTTTTTATGAGAAGTGGAAAATGTGAAATGTGAATGGACAAACAAATTGACAAACGATAGATGGCCACCATCCTATAAGGTCATTTGACTGATAAGTCAGCGGAGCTAAAAACACAAAAATTTGTAAAGCATTAAAAAAAAGGCAAGGATTACCACCTATTAAACAAATAGGGGTTTTGTCCGCATCCCCCCCCCAAAAAAAAGAAAGAAAAGAAAAACAAGAGGTCCATGGGCCTGGTGCTCTACTGACACAAACATGTATTTGCTATTACAAAATCATATCTTTCAATTTTACAGGCATGGTGACCTCAAAACAACAGGCATTGATTTAAATATAACATTCTAGCATTGGACATGGTCTACATATTCTATAAATTTGTCTAATCTAATCCAATTACTTTTCCACATATGGGGTTTTATATCTTAAAATATATTTTGGATCCCAATTTCCATCAAATTATAGGTGGCGTCACTAGTATCATTAACAACTTAGGTTTTGAACCCCCCCCCCAAAAAAAAATCCAACCAAATTCCGTGAAAATCTGCCATAAATTAATTATGCTTGAGATTTCAGATGATTTTCACATTTTAACCTCTATTTTGCATAATATTGTTGGTGACACAACCAATAGCAAAAGTGACCTAGATTTTTATACACCCTAGAAGTCCCGAAAGTCATATTGGGCTAGCTTCAAAACTGTGGACGGTATCGCGGTCACAAGATTTTCATATTTTGACCTGTATATCACATTATACTAACGGTTGTGCCACCAGTATTGATGTCAACAAAGATTTTCATACACTTTATAACTTCCAAATGTTATGTGAGCCTAACTAAAAAATTGTGTCATGCAGAACATTCATGAGATGGCCCGTATATATTCAAATTGACCATTTATTTTGACCTTTAACTGGGGTTTGAAAAAAAATACTATTCAAAATATGCGTTCTACATCCAGTGTTCCATACTCAGTCTGTTTGTTCAAATCATGTAAAAACATTTTGAGTAATTGACGAAAAACAATAAAGTTCCACAGGCACCAATCTCTGTAATTGTTGGTTTACAGGGACCCCAAAAGTAGGTCACCAAGTGCATTTTTTTCTTCAATTAATCAAGTGCAATTTTCATTTGGAGGTACAATTCTTTTTGTCATTGATGTCCATCTGTACCCTGCCATTACAAGACGACCTCTTTCAACTTTGCAGGCATGGGGACCTCACAAAAATACGTCAAGGTCACTGATATTATACAGCAGTCTAGCAAGGGACATAGTCTATATATTCTATAGATTTGGCAAGTCTAATTCAATTCCTTTTCCAGATGTGGAATTTTATATTTTAAAACGTATTTTGGCTCCCAATTTCTGTCAAATTATAGGTGTTACCACCAATATCATTAGCAACTTAGACTTTGACCTCTTCAACAATCTCATTAAGTTCGTGAAGATCCATCAAAAATGAAAGATGCTAGAGTGTCACAAGATTTTCATATTTTGACCCCTAGATTGCATTATATTGTAGGTGGCACCACCAATGTCAAAAGGGGTCTAGATCTTTATGTTCACCCTTTAAGTCCTGAAAGTTGTATTGGGCTAACTTGAAAACTGTGTACAGTATTGCGTTAACGGGCAAAAGTTTATGGACAGATGGACAGACATGAGCGGTCGCATAAGCTCTGTGACCTAAAGTCAGCAGAGCTAAAAAATGGGGAAAAAGTAGGTAAGGCTTATTCATTCTCTTAAATTTCAAACTTTGTGTCCTTTCACTTAAAATGCTTCATGGCCTTGAAGTTTCATGAGGAATATCCAGCATTTACAAAATCTGACCATTGGTAGGATCTGGTGTAAATTTTGTAGCTCCATCTCAATTTACTATCACAATAATGAATTTCCCATATTTTAAATAACTATGATGTTGGATAATCTATACCACAAGGACTCCAGATGTGACAGACTTTTCTCTGTGTATTGTCCCTGCAATTGTACGTATGGATTATATGTTTTGTAAATCTAAATGTAATGACCATCAACAAAGTCAGTTCCTGAAATGTACTCTCTCTGAGAACTTGAGAAAGTAGGTAAAGTTGATTCATATCATGCAATATCAAACTTACACATGCTATGTACACATCTGTTGTACATTTGGTACCATGGGCCTTAGTCTTTCTGAACATGTTGAATTTAGTGTCCTTTACCAAAGTGGCCTATGACCTTGAAAAATACATCAAGGACACCAAAAAGCTGCACAAAACATGGCTATAGGTATATCTTGGTATGTATCTTGTGTAATATTTCCTGGAGGTGGTGCCTTCAAATTTTGATGGGTCTTTGTGTTTTTTGCCTGATCGACATTCTACATATCTGTGTAATTTCAGGATGTTTGACAAAAAGCTCTTTGAAACAGCATTCTCATTTTTTTTGTACATTTTGGCCCATTTTTGACATAATAATATAGGTGGCACCACCAGTATCACACTGTTACATGCAAGGGGTTCACAGAAAAACTGTGGACTGCATTGCACTCACAAACAAAAGTGGATCGAGGGATGGACTGATGAGTGAAGCTTTGAGTTGTGCAACCTGCAGTCAGCAGAGCTAAAAGAATACCAGAAATATTATAGACTTTTATTAGACGGCTATGCAGAGTGAATACCACTGTGATGTCACCTGACATATACAGTACCCCCATATAGTGTGTGGTAGAGACTTGACCTTTTTCCCTCCAGATGCTCCGATAATATTTAGACACATACAGTACCACCATATAGTGTGTGGTTGAGACTTGACCTTTTCCCTCCAGATTCTCTGATAATATCTGGACACATGCAGAACCAACATTTAGTGTGCAGTAGACTTGAAGTGTTCCCTCCAGATTCTCTTATAATATCTGGAGATGTGGTGTTACACTTATCCCACACAACTGAAAAGTGTGACACCCATATTAATTTCATCAAGAAACATCAGAAATATCACTTGATCCAACCTATACATATAGATTAAAGGCTCCCTTTTAACATGAGGAACATCACATGACTTGGGCAGGAGTTTAGCCAGGACAAAAAAAACGCCTTCCAGTCTAAATGATGGCCAGAGGTGGGACATTAACTCATTCCATGCCAGTCCCTGATTTTTCCGTATATTTACCTAAATTTAAGATGACAATTGCATACTTAAATTCTTCATGAAAAGAGCTTTCGTTCAAGTACCAACATGCCTATAGTCTTAAGTCATTGGTTCTGGCACTGCCTGGCAATCCATGCTGCAGCTGCTGCAAGGGCAGCTGCAACATGACTTGCCAGGCAGTGCCAGAACCACTGACCAGGAACTGTCACCATAGTATGGAATGAGTTAACAAGCACCAAAGATGGGGAGTCCAGGAGCATGCAACCCTTGCAAATGATGATACAATTTGAGGGCCAAAAGACACAAATCATGAAGCTAAAACCTAAAAAAAAATGAAGGCAACTTTTACTTTTTGGAGTAGTTTCAAGACCAACATATCAACAAAAAATTACAGCCGTATTGTACCACTATGCCATTTCAATTCTTTTCCTGATTCTGGGCCATGTTTCTGGGTTAATTTGGCCACAACCCAGTCCTCAGGTGCCTTGATGTTGTTTTGTGAAAGCAGGTTCGCTAAACATGCTGTGCTGTTACTTTGTGTCCATTGTGTACAGGGAAATTTAATTGTTACTGACACAACATTTTAAAGATTCGTTAACAAAATATTTTTCCTTTAGGTGGAAAACTGAAGTCAGCACCTTTGGATAACAAGTAATCACTTTTTCATATTTTTGGATAGTTTGATACTTAAACTACATGCTCCCAAAAACTCAGATGTGTGAACATAAAATTTATATGAGAAAACTGATCTCAAAACTTTTGTTTACACTGAAAAGTTAAAGCAGTGCTGAGCACAAGAGGTGTGTTTGCATGGGCACAATAATGAAGCATGTTATTGTTTGCACAGTCATTAGTCCATGACCCTTGTAAACCAATTGACTAGGGTCACTCATAGGGAACAGGAAACCATAAGCCATGGAGAGAAGAATGGGCCAGTTCAGACCTATCTATTTGTTCCGATTATTTTGAAATTGATGTAAAAACAAATTAGTACAATCCACTTACTGGGCCCCAAATATGGAAAGCTGCATGTGAACCCACACCCAAACAAGCCAAGTATGATGTGTTCCAAAGTTAGAAAGTCCAGATTTAAGCCACAAAATATACTTTTTTTAAAGACATCACAGAGTTAAAGCTAAAAGTTTTTTTCAAACAATAATTAAAACACCAGACAGAAGAAACGAGCATGTGTCATATTACAGCCATAAATGTGTAAGAATTGGCAACTTTTTCTTTCAAAGCGATTTTCTCAAAAATGTTTTTTGCTCAACCTCTGCTTTTTTCTGTGGGATCTGGCATTATATTTATCTGCGACTTACCTCTTGCTTACATCTATTCATATGACTTAATCAAACATTTTCACCTGATTAATTACTTTTCTTCCTACCGGATACATTTTTTCGGGAGACATCAGGAAATGTCATCTTATATAACATGTATACAGGTTACTTCTTAATACAGTGGTCTCCCTCTTTTAAGGCCCATCTCACCAGAGGCCACCCATCTTATAAGGCCACTTTTTGGCTGCATTTGGGGTGGCCTTATAAGAGGGGGATCACTGTACATCAGTAAATCCTGGAAAGAACTAATAAAATAATCAAGATTTTCAAACACATAAATGTTTACACATCACTTCATAACTTTATTTTCCAAACTCCCTAACAACAGACCACTTCACATTTGCTTGCAAATTGAGCTAAAATTATGAATTATGTGCAGACAAGTAGTTCACTGAACAGCCTGTGAATCCAATCAAATGACACAACCTGCTGGAGCCCTACATATTAAAATGTATCATAACATGTAGGTACATGACCGCTTTCAAAGAATGGTGTTGGCACTGAAAGGCAACAGGCATGTCCCCCTCCCCAAGTGTTTACAAGAATTCCTTTTTTCCGCACTAGTGTGACTTTAAAAAAATCAACAAATGGTGAAATAGTATCTACCTTACTCAAGCTCATAGTTCAAGTAGTGCTCAAGTGATAGTCCTGAGTAAAATTCATGTAGGTTGCACTGTGACCCTGGAAATGAGGTCAAAGTAATTCATGTACTGTCTGAGCATGACCTTCATAGAGAAGCATTAACATGTGCAACATAAGGTCCTAACTCAAAATTGATCCCAAGTTATCAAGTGAACAGTAAATTTCATGTCAGTTTCCTGTGACCTTGGGAATGAGGCCAACGCCACTTATGTACTGTCCGAATGTGGCACTCAAAGAGAATCATAACCATCTGAAACATCGAAATCTAGGCTGAACTAGTTCTCCAAGTATCATCTGTATAAAGGTATCGAAGTGACCCTGTGACCTTGAGGATGAGGTCAAGGTCACGTATGTACTGTGAAATTCCTGCTGCCATGCCCTCAAGTGTTCATATGGGTCATTCTCAGCTATTGGTCGACTTTAATGATATAAACATGCCAAAATTTCACACTGATTTTTTTTCCATCAATTTCCCTTTATTTCAATTTTCCTGGGCACTGAATGTACAATTATAATTTCAGAGCAGGGGACTCTGTCATGCATGGACAAACTGAATGTAAAGAATGGTACTTTCACTGGAAAAAATGTTGAAAATCTTATTTTTACCCCTTCTAAAATATAAAAGAGACACCCATATTTTTTCAAAGAATGGTATGACAATGTAGCATTTATACTGCAACAAATTTGTGTCAAGTATCATACTGATTGATGCATTTCTGTTGTAATTATATGGCTATAGGCTCTAAAATAAGGGTAAAATGCTCAAACAGAGCATTAACTTTGCTTGCCACCATACCAGGAATTATGTGAAATCATATTCAGTCCTGGTGTGATTAAAATAGGGGTGCCTTTATCCACTCATACCTTGGAAAGTTTGAAAGAAGCATCCTATACAAAAGTACGAACACTGACAAATGTGTTTCGGACATCACCCCTTGTGTTAACATTTTGTTTTGGACATTAAAAGCACATGTAACATGTAAGTCAAACAATCAATTCTTCTTGGGAGGTCTAATGTAGCAGATAAATTCTTTCTGAAAGACTAAATGTAAATTTTAATTTTTTGCAAAGAATTTGCTGGGAAACAAGAACATGCATTCAGAAAAGCAGTAGCTACATGTACATCTACAGCTATTACTGACATGGTTTGAATGATGCCTGACTCAAAGATTATGTATTTTGCAAGATACATAATTTGTTTAAACCATAACTGCAGTAAACCTTCAATCCCATTATTATGTCAGAGGATTTTTTTTATGATTTGTTCTTGTTAATTTTGTTTCGGACATCGCTTAATTTGTTTATATTACATTCATCTGGAAGTTACATGTATATCAGTTCAGCAACAACCATAAGATGAGAATGAATAATTGCTGTCATAGTTGTTGACAACTTGTGAAGTTTCAAAATAAGAACAAATCACAATACTTGATTTGTTTGAAACAAAATGTACACAGAAGAGTGAAAGCACTGTTTTTAATGACATTACGTTGTAACCAGTTCTGAAAAAGCCTTCCATAGCACTGAAAGTTTAAAGTGAATAAGGGGCATGGAGTCAGATTTCCCACTTTCAAATGCTGTATACTCACATTTATCCCATTTTTATGTAGTTTCTAGGCTTCTGATTGGTTAATACGCATGAAATGTCTGCCGCACCTATTTGAAATTATGGTATTACCCACATGGGGTTGGTATTACTGTTACACCATGCGACACCTAGCGGCTAAAGTTAAAACGGCTCTGACATGGGAACGCAGACGACAAAATGGCAGAACAGGCGCACATTATGATTGGAAAAATCCCTAGTAAATTAGAAACTACATAAAAATGGCATAAATTCGTTACACACTGGTAGACTGGGTAATACAGCGAGCATCTCCCACTCAGGGAACTGGTATTACCCTCTGCTGGCGCCTCGGGTAATACCAGTTCCCTTTGTGGGAGATGCTTGCTGTATTACCGAGTCTACCAGTGTGTAACTAATAGTATTCAAAGGAAATTGTGAAGAAATCATGCATGGGGCATATATACCAATTTCTGACGTTTTAAACACATATATATATATATATATATTTAATTTAGGCTAAGTCTTATTAAAATGTCAGGCCTGAGACACATATTAATTCAGCACATTCGGTCATCTTAATATCAGGCTTGTCACTCAGAAATTTCAAAATAAGTTAATTTGCACAAGGGCTCACCCCAACACCTAAAATTTTTGAAGATATAGCAAATTCTGAATTCTTGGACTGAGATCCCAACTCTTTGTTTTCATACATTTTCAGAAAAAAAGTGAATTATTGCTGATAAGTGAATGAATGACATGCCTGAAATATGCCAAGTACATGTAGCACACCTATTGTATGTTAACACTAGTGTATCTGCTGGAAGGGCTATATGCATTCATAAAATGAGAAGAGTACCATATGAATGAGAGCTTGTGATACCTCTGTTTGGAAAACACAAAACAAAAACAGGAAGAGAGAATTGTTGTGAGGTTTTTTTTTCATGTGTAGTTTTTGTAACCATGCATATGTGCATATTACTTATTCCTTTAGTGACACCTTTATCTATATATACATAGATCTATTTTGTTTTCTTTTTTGGCCATCATTACACAGAGCTTGTAACAGTGAAACCCAAAATAAAGGGAAGTTTTTGCTGGTCCTTGGTTAAGTGTGCCTGCAGTCAACTAAGTTCAAGTCTCCTTATATGCATTTTTTTTTTTAGCATGATCTGATGCTATCTTGTAGCATATCATACAATGAGAAGCTATGAGTGACCAATGCACATGATCCTGCCAAGGAGTTTAGTTTCAAGTGTTGACAGTCACAATGTAGTCAATACCTCACTAGATGTCCACTTTGTTATGAGAGTTTATGTACACAAGTCTGCAGAGACAGGAAGAAAGGATGCACTCTTCAAATTCCAGGCAATTAGTCGGCGTGGGTGGGTGGATATCACATTTGATGGTGGCATGCAGCTTGTGCCTTCCCAAACCTACTCTTGTTTATCGCACGTTTTTATCAAAAAAGTTACATTGCTTACAGCATGTTTTATAACAAATGTCAGAAATATGGCCCCAAAATGTTTAAAATGGCCTATTTGAGCAAATGTTGACCTTCGTCAGGAAATGTTATTATTGGTGGACCATCCGACACAAAAGGGTTTTCTGTTTTAGACACTTTTGAGCAAAATATACGCCCAAGAATGAAGTACTCTGGAACAGCATATACCTGTTATGGTCACTTAATTATAAGGGTACCCCTCACTCACAGGTAATTGGCTTCACAGAAGCTAAATGAAACTATGGACTTCACTGGAGTATGGTGCTTTTTTCTGCTCCAAAAGGAGCTATGTACGCCTATGAGCTCCACTAAAGTACAGGGTGCACATCAGTCATCAACTATTTTGTCTTGCTTCAGAGGTGGTTAGGTTGCATTATGACATGGCTCTTCAGAAATGTAAGGTCCAATCAAAGCCTGGTCCTCTATTCAGTTTTTTGGAAGCCAACATTCTATTGGATTTTAGGTTTTAGTATGAGCCTTACAGGGCTCAACATTGTGGACACCCCTTGGATTTCATAGATCTGTTTTCTGAGGCTGAACCTACAGCTCATCCTTTGCTCCCTTATAGATGTGACAATCTTGAAAGGCTCCATGGGAGGCAGCCTTAGCTTGCAAACTGGTGTGTGTGTGTGTGTGTGTGGGGGGGGGGGGGGGTCAAGCTCATCTCAATCATTCTGGCAATTACAGGTACAACATGATCTTGATCATGTCTCTCCCAAACGAGTTTTTGTCATAACTCAATCACAAGTTTACGTTGTACATTTTACACTACCAGACTTTGAGAGGCCAGGTCATCAAATTATAGCATCCTTGCTTTAGTCCTAAGTTTTATAGAAAAGTGAAAAATTAGTGTATAAATTGTATAACAAGTGAAATATTTGTGTCATTTCCCAAAATACCATAGGCCCAATGGTAGCTTATATTATCTAGCCATTCAACTTCCACAAAAGAACAGTGAAGCTTAAGTACCACACCCTTAAATGGTTTTGTTGCCAGTCTGTGGTGATGTCCGAAACAGGTCACGCAGTTGTGGTTGTGACTCTGATTGCAGTAATATATCAAATCTGCAGATGAAGAAATTCTATTAATATGTTTCACACTACTCCTACAGGAATGGAACATCTGCTCTTAAATGTTTTTTTCATGGTGACAGCTCACAAAGTAACGCAAGGTTTGAAGAAAGTGTAGCTAAAACTGGGTAAAAAATGATAATGGAACATTGATTCATGAACAATTACCTATCTAGCACAATAAAAGCACACCAGTGACATTTATCCTGTTTCCCAGAGCTATTTGAAGCAAGTTTAACATCGAAATTGTGGAAAATTGACAAAACGTGTAGCCATAAGTAATCATGATGATGATGGTAACTGTCCATAGTGATGTCCGAAACATGTACAACCTTGTCTTACCTCACATTATCAACTGTTTCTTTGAACTTTTTTTGTGATTGCTGATGTAGCTCCCCTTGCATGAAGGTTTGTTTGTGCATTATTTGTTTCTAATATGAAAGGTTTCTGACATGTCTATGGGAATAGCCCTGTTTAGGACATCACCAATGTTAACAGAAATTTGATTTTTCATGTTCCTTGCTATTCAACAAAGTTTGGCCATCCAATTTGACACATCATGTGTTTATTAGTTGAAGCCAAACAGATTCCTGTACCAAACAGTAAACTTTCATCTTTTGTACAATCAAGCCACCTAATGTTCAGTTGTTTCGGACATCACCCAAATGTTAAAGGAAAATTGCTTACACAGCTTTCTCTGTTTTCATGTCATCATAGAAGCTGCCAATATATGAGGACTCTATCAGAAACAAAGGAGTACCAATGAAAATTACTTATAACTACAACTTCATGGCATCACTTTTTATTTCGGGGTTGCAAAATAAAGTTGTAGTGAACATATCAAAGTTAACGGAAGGTGGTGATGTCCGAAACATCACCTTCATGAATCTCCTACAGCAAAATACTGCACATAATTTCACTCATACCTGGTATGTACAAACTCCAGACTATTATCTTCGTAATGCAGTTTGATACACGTCCTTATATACCATGGTGTTTTGGAGAGCAGCTTGTAATTTAGGTTAGTCGAAAAAAGCACCAGGGGACGGGTACTATCTTCAGCATATCTACGGCCACTGTGGGTTTTAAAGAAGGACTCTTGAATTGGTTCAGCTATGGTAGCCAAGCTTTGGGAAGATTTGTACCTGGATATACCAAACTTCTTCAGTCCTCACGAAAGTTTTTTCCTAACACCAGCAGAAGTGTGACTTTCTGAAAGTCGACCAATAGCTGAGAATGACCATTATGCAATTTTGAATACAGTGACAGGGGTGGCCCCTCTTGAGGGGGACCACTGTAATTGCCCCCCCCCCCCCCCAAAAAAAAAAATCAAACACGACCGTTTGAACAAACATTGACAGTACATCCTCACTAAGTTTGAAGCGGATCTGGTCACTGGTTTAGGAGAAGTCAAAATTGTGTATTACTATTGCAATCAACACTCACTTACATATCAGTCAATAGGACTGTTACATTAACGATTTGAACATCCTTTTGATTGTAGTTACAGGAGTCATAACCATGTAAAACACCAAAATCCGGGCTGAAATAGTTCTCCAAGTATCATCTGTATTCAGATACCTAAGTGACCCTGTGACCTTAAGAATGAGGTCAAGGTCACCTATCTAATGTGAAATTCCTGCTGTCATGCCCTCAAGTTTTCATATGCAATTTTGAATAGTGACATGGGTGGCCCCTCTTGAGGGGGAGAATATAATGGAAATACCATACTTCCTGCACAAGAATGCAGGCCTTTCAAGAGGGGAGGCCTCTGGTGAGAGGGGCTTCATAAGAGGGGGACCACTGTAATTGCCCCCCCCCCCCCCAAAAAAAAATACCAAAGAACGCAGTACCCTTGGGCCGCCTTCAATCTTTTTTGCTGCAAGTGAATAGGAATAGCGTCTGTGTCTGATGTTTCATAAAACTGACTTTAAAACTTTCTTACCTACACAAATACTACTATAGTACACTTGACCTTTGACCTCAAACTTGTGACCCGTGTGTGACCTTGAAAATTAAGTCAAGGTCAATTATGCTTGCACACAAAACAAGCCTTATAGTGGTGTACTATCATATGGAATTTGAACGTCCTGTCTAAAAAATTTCTGATGTTATAGTCGTAAACAAAATTTCAATGAATAGGTCAGTGGCTCAGATACTTGACCTAGTGAACTACTTTTGATTCATGACACATTCTTTGGCTGTGATACATGTGTGTATAAAATTTCATGTAACTGACTTAAAATCTTCCTTACTTATACCAATACCACCATTGTGCACTTGACCTTTGACCTCAAAAGTAGGTCAAATATAAAGTTATAACCTGATTTTCAATAGGCTTCTAGATCACTCTGTGAAGTTTCTTGTGTGAAAGATTTAGATTGCTAGATGCAGGCTTTCAATAGTTAGGGCGGTAGTGTTGCTTACCACATGCCCACTGTGTGACCTTGAGAATTAGGTCAATGTCAATTATGTTTGCACACAAAGTAGGCCATATAGGAGTGTAATATCATGTGCAATTTGAAAGTCCTGTCTCAAAAATTTCTTAAGTTATGGTGGTAAAACCATGGCACGGACAGACGGATGGACGGCGCAGGGTATGACAATACCCATCGGCCTCATAAGGCCTAAGGGTAAAAATCACTGGAACATGACCATTCACATATTAGTCAATAGGACTGTCATACTAACCCCTGAAGTGCTAATCACTGCTATAGTTGCTTACTCATTACCGTTAAACATATAATGGTTAAAAGAGTCAAATTCCTCATGAAGATACCTTTCATTCAAAGACCAGCAAGCCTTGTCTGAAGCAAAAAGTAGTCTTAGTCAACAGTTTTTCTCGGGACACATTGTGTGCAAAGTGTCCCGAGGAAAGCTGTTGACTCAATCTTAAATCAGCACTTTAAGGGTTAAAGAGTTGAACGTCCTTTTGATTGTAGCTACAGGAGTGGGACAGCAACTGGTGATAAGCACTTTTCATGACATCGTTAATGCAAAGGCATGAAAAAAAGGCCTCTCGCCAGCTGTTATTACACTCCCATAACCATCATTAAAAGATGGTCAATTTTTATATTTACATTCATACTTGTACTTATATTGTAGTTATATTTCCATTAATTCTTATATTTATGTATTAATGGTTTATCTCACAATTATGTGAGGTGCAAATTTGAAGTTGGGAGGAGGGGGATGGCATGTTAGCAGGGCACAGATTTTTGTGCCAGCAGTGTAAACCAAAACTAGTCTGGAAGGTGTTGTCAACAGCGCTGTACTACTAGAAGGTTACTATGATTGCACATGGACATGTAATTGACTGTATCCATGGAACAAGAGGACAGTGGCAGTCCTGTACTCAGCTGACCCTACATGCAAAGACTGAAGTGGTCCTGTGAACTATGATAGAGAAGTTTTTAATATTTTGCCAAAAAATCAACAAAATTCATTAAAAATCCAAAATTCACTGGACCATAACCATTTGAACAAAGCTGGTTGAGACTTCCACAAGGTACACCCCCACCAAGTTTCAAGTGAATCTGCTTCATGGTTTTAAAGTCGAAAATGTGAATTTCCATTGCAATCCCCATTCACGCACATAAACAGAGTGCATGTGTCAAGCAACACGCACCAGAAGTGAAAAATGGTTAAAAATGATGCATCAAAAACAAATTCAGAACTAGGAGTCCCTAATGAGTCTTCCTGGGTGATGTCAAAACAATCGGGTGAGCAGAGGAGATTTTGTTAAGATCTGCCCCCCCCCCCCCCAGCATCAAAAAACCCCAAATCACTGGAGCATGACCATTTGAACAAACTTGGTAGACACCCACTCAAAGTACATGGCCACCAAGTTTGAAGTGAAGCTGGTTGACGGGTTCAGAGAAGAAGTCAAAAATGTGAATTACCATTTGAATGTCCATTGGCTTGCACAGTAATCAATAGGAAAGGTACATTCAGCCGAAAGTACCCATATTGAAAAAATTGTTAAAAATCAGAAATCTGTATCAATAAATGATCATTTGAGCAAACTTGGCAGCAACCCATCCAAGGTAATTTACCACCAAGTTTGAAGTCAATCTGACAGTCCGTCTCTTCGGAGAAGTTCAAAATGTGAATTTGCATGTGAATGCCCATTGACTTGCATAGTAATCAATAGGAAAGGTACATTCACCAATAAGTACCCAAATTAAAAAAAAAAATCGTTAAAAATCAAGAATCCACAGCAGTGCCACCTAGTGAACAACTTTTATTGACCCTTCCACCTGAAACACATCCACCAAGTTTCAGCTTAGTCTGAGTGATGGTCCTGGAGAAGTCGAAAATAGCAAATACACCAAAAAATATCACTGGAGCATGACCATTTGAACAAACCTGGTAGAGATCTACCCAAGGTACCGTGCCACCAAGTTTAAAGTCAATCTGACACACGGTTTCAGAGAAGTCAAAAATGTAACTGAATTAGCATCAGAATGCCCATTGGCTTGCATGTGGATGGTAATCAATAGGAAAGATGCATTTACTGATAAGTTCCTGAATTGAAAAAAAAATAATTAAAAATCAGGAATCCATAGCAGTTCCACCTGGTGAACAACTCTGTTTCACTCTTCCACAAGGAACATATTCACCAAGTTTCAGGTTAATCTGAGTGACTGTTCTGGAGAAGAAGTAAAAAATAGCAAAATACACAAATAAATTATTAAGAATTAGAAAAATTTTGCAGCACCGCCTGCTAAACAAAATAAGAACTAGAACAGGCTGATTTTCCAACAGAAAATCAAATGTCTCCCCGTGCACCCTAACTATTGCCACCTTTTTTTATAAATAGGCATACCGATTCCAATGATCTACAGATATGGTGAAGGTACACTCTTTATTGACATTTCAAAACGTTGATTTTTGACAAAATGCCCAAATGACCTTGAACAATAGGTCAAGCTCATACATTTGCAGTTACAAGCAAAGTCTTACAAAAGCCTTACATAGAAGCATAACCACACAAAATGTCAACCTCTTTTAAGACAAATCTTTCTCGATGGCATCTGCAATGACTTTTACAAAGTGGCCATGTGACCTTGAAAATAGGTCAAGGTCACCCATGTACAATCATAGAAGAAGAAGAAGAAGAAGAAGAAGAAGAAGGAAAAGGAAGAGGAAGAAGAAGAAGAAGAAGAAGAAGAAGAAGAAGAAGAAGAAGAAGAAGAAGAAGAAGAAGAAGAAGAAACGGATGTAAAAACAATGTGTCCCTCCGTTGCACGGGGAGACAGAATTAGGAGCCTCTACGGGTGTCCCTGTGTGATATCAAACCAATGGGGCGAGCGGTTTTAGAGAACAATTTTTAAGATACCGCCCCCCCCCCCCAACAAAAAATTCATAGAAAATTTAAAAATCAAAGGAGCATGACAATTTGAACAAACCTGGTAGAGATCCACCAGGGTACATTACCACCAAGTTAAAAGTCTATACGGCTGACGGTTTAGAGAAGAAGTCATGAATTAGCATAAAATTGGCCATTGACTTGCATAGTAATCAATATGAAAGGTGCATTAACCGATAAGTACCCATATTGAAAAAAATGTTAAAAATCAGGAATCCACAACATTGCCACCTAGTGAACAGCTTTGTTTGACCCTTCCGCAAGGAACATGCCCACCAAGTTTCAGCTTAATCTGAGAGACAGTTCTGGAAAAGTTAAAAATAGCAAAAAGGCACAACAAATCATTAAAAAATACAAAAATGCAGCACCACCTGGAGCACAAAATAAGAACTTGTTACTCCTAGGAGTATCCCTGTACGATTTCAAAGTGATTGGGTGAGCAGTTTCGGGATTTTTTTTTTAAGATTTGCCCCCAAAAAGAACCAACCCCCCCCCCCCCCCCAAATAATAATAAAAAAGTCAAAAAAAAAAAAAATGAAGCATGACTATTTGAACAAACTTGGTAGAACCCCCCAAGGTACATCCCCCCCCCCCCCCCCCTCAAAGTATAAAGTGAATCTGGATGACTGTTTTGGAGAAGAAGCTGAAATATGAATTGTGTACAGATAACAGTTGATGGATGACAGACCATCCAAAAGGCTCAGGTGACTGACAAATCACCTGAGCTAAAAATCACTAGAGCCTGGCCCCAACAAACTCAGTAGAGACCTATCCAAGGTACATTGGCATCAAGTTTGAAGTGAATCTTGCTGACATTTTGGAGAAGAAATAGAAATTGGAATTATGAATGTATGAGAGACAAACTACATGTACTAAAAGTTCAGGCTAACTAGCAAGTCAGCTGAGCTAATAAACAAGAGGGCTGTGTGAATGGCCCATGCTCAGCTAACCTAGATATTCATCACACTTGTGGCTCTGTGAACTTGGGATAGGATCAAGGTCACCCATGCTCTGAGCAGATCTGACCTTTATAGAAGAACACTAACGTGCAACGTCAAAGTCCCAGTTCAAGTAGTTCTCAAGTTATAATGAAGGGTAAAATTCATGTATGTTGCACTGTGACCCCAGAAACCAGGTCAAGGTCACTCATGCACTGTCTAAGCATGACCTTCATAGAGAAACATTAATATGTGCAACATCAAGGTCACAACTCAAAACAGATCTGAAGTTATCAAGTGAACAGTTAATTTCATGTCAGTTGTCCTGTGACCTTGGGAATGAGGTCAAGCTCCAAACATCACTGGTGCATGACCATTTGCACAGAATAGGTAGATACTTATAAAAGGTACATCCCTATCAAGTTTGGCACAAATCTGGCCAAACGTATTTAAGTTGTAACCATTACAAGAAATTCCCGTGTTGACCCTTCCTACTAAAACTTTTTTTAAAAGATTTTTGAAAAAAATTCATAAAAAAATACAAAAATCACTGGATCATGACCATTTGAACACACTTGGTACAGACCCACCCAAGGTACACTGTCACCAAGTTTGAAGTGAATCTGAATGACAGTTTCTTCAGAGAAGTCCAAAATGTGAATTACCATGTAATGTCCATTGAATTGCATTGTAAGTAATAGAAAAAGTGCATTTACCGATAAATACCTGAATTGAAAAAAGATCGTTTAAAATCAGGAATCCACAGCAACGCTACCTAGTGAACATCTTTGCTTGACCCTTTCACAAGGAACATATCCAGAAAGTTTCAACTTAATCTGACTAACGGGTCTGGAGAAGTCGCAAGTAACAAAAACATACAAGAGGACTGTGACAATCCTTTGCTCAGCTGACATGCACATATATACCCTTGCGTAATTCATAAAAAGTCCAAAAATCAATGGGGCGTGACCATTTGAACAAATCTGGTAGAGACCCACCCAATGAACATTGCCACAAAGTTTGAAGTTAATCTGGACAACAGTTTTGGAGTAGAAGTCAAAAATGTGAATTAGCATCAGAATCTCCATTGACTAACATAGTAATCAATAGGAAAGGTGCATTGACCAACAAGTACCCGAATTGAAAAATTCGTTAAAAATTAGGAATCTGCAGCATTACCACCTGGTGAACAACTTTGTTTGACCCTTCTACAAGGCACATATCTACCAAGTTTCAGCTTCATCTGAGTGAAAGTTCTGGAGAAGTCAAAAAAAGCAATAGCACACAAAAAATCATAAAAAGCTAGAAAAAAATCGCAGCGCCACCTGCTGAACAAATTAAGAACTAAGACTCCCCAGGAGTGTTCCTGTGTGATATCAAATCAATTGGGTGAGCGGTTTCAGAGAAGATTTTTTAAGACTTGCCCCAAAAAAGAACAAAAAAAATCATAAAAAATTCAAAAATCAATGGAGCGTGACCACTTGAACAAACTTGGTAGACACCCACCCAAGGTACATCCCCACCAAGTTTCAATGGAATCTGGCTGATGGTGACGGAGAAGAAGTCAAAAATGTGAATTAGCATTAGAACACCCATTGACTTACATAGTAATCAACAGGAAAAGTGCATTTACCAAAAAGTACCTGAATTGAAAAAATCGTTAAAAATCAGCAATCCGCAGCATTTGATTACCACCTAGTGAACAACTTTGTTTTACCCTTCTGCAAGGAATATACCTACCAAGTTTCAGCTTCATCTGAGTAACGGTTCTGGAGAAGAAGTCGAAAATAGCAGTAGCACACAAAAAATCATACAACATTAGAAAAAAAAATCGCAGCGCCACCTGGTGAACAAATTCAGAACTAGGACTCCCCAGGAGTGTTTCTGTGTGATATAAAAGCAATACGGAGAATCCAGGATGCGCGCGCAATGTTCAAATTCTAGGAGGAAAGTAATGTGCGCAATGAACTCTGGGAAGGAGATGCGGGCAGCTTGAATTGTGTATTGTGCGAGTCGCCATTGTTTACCTATGCGAATGTATACGACGGTCCCAAATGGATGAGAACTTTATCAAAAAGCAGAATGTCTCATGGCTGAAACAGTATTTGAAGGATATAGGCACAGGTGATCTTTCATTTTCTCCGTTGACAATTTCACTTAGCACAGACGCTTTTCGTTTTGTTCGTTGTCAGTAGCGATGCCAATCCACCTAGATGGCGCTGCGAACCGAGAACTCAGAGAGCCAAAGAAAGTTGACACCAGTTACCTCGATCGTAGGAGTACTTTTGACCGGCGTTTTATTTATATATAAAGCAGATTGCGCGCTGGGAAATGTGTGAAATTTGAAGAACAATGTAATAGGCTGTGCGTATCGGCGTATGTGCGTCATTGGCGGCAATTTTTTCCAGTTGGGAACGGCGACTGAAGTCTTCAGTTTTCTCAAATTATTGGGATCCGTGCCGATACGCAGGTGAAATATGCATAATATTGTTTGTCAGACGCTTCTGAAAAAAATGATATGAAGTTTGAAAGCGTATCAGACCGGATCTGAGAGATATTAGCCATTTTGTGAAGGTATGTCAAAACTCTGCTATTATCGCTCACTCGTGCACAACGAGAAAGGGGGCGCGGTCGACAACGAAAGACACAGTGGAAAGCAGTGTGCAGTTGGTCGGCGCATGCGAAATTCATCAGTGCTGTCCAGCTGAAAATCTTTGTAGCATATTTTACGTCACTAGTTGTAACAATATGTAAAGTTTTCAACATATCTTGTTAACTAATCAGGGATAGTCAGCAATATTTCCTTTTAGGCACAAAAAAAAGTGTGTTTGGGGTTTCCCTACCGACCCTTGCCCCAACCCCCTACGGTCTAGGGCCTACCCTAGAACTTTTTATTGATATTTGGGAAAAAACATTCCGTTTCTAGGCAAATTTCACTTCATGAAATGCACAATTTATCCATTTTAAGACATCATTTCCTCCTATTTTGAGTGCTTTAAAAAAAAATACCAACATACCTATCTACTTACCTACTTTCCCTATTTATTTTTTTTAAAAAAAATAATGTTTCCTGTTACATGTTTGAAAAATATACTCCAGGTAGGTAGGAAGTTTTCTTCAGCAATTTTTTTGCTCACTTGGATATTTGCTCAAATTCTTTGGTTTTTGCCCAGATTTTCCTTAATTTACGTAGGAAATAAGGCAAAACTTGGAAAAAGTACATGGTATTGCTCTTTCACCTCCATAAAGAAAAAGATGAGGTAGGGCCAAGGGAGTTTTTGGGTAGGTAGGCCTAGATAGGGTAAAAGGAAGAAGAGGTGTTAATTTTTTTGGCCTCATCACTGAGACGAGACCATTCTTTGGACTTATAATTGGAGGTACATTACTGGTTGAAGTGCTACCTAGACAGCTACAGAATTTCAAGAGCACAGAGGTAATTCAAGGGTCAAATGGACTTGGAGTATCTAGAAGTAACCAGAGGTGGATTGCTAAAGAAAAAAAAAAAGGGGGGGGGGGTGCAACATTAGATGTGATAGTAACACTTTTATGAAGCCTACACAATGATTTTACCATTTTCGCCTGTGAAAATAAGGTATATTATTAGTTTTATAAATTCAGGGAATATAATTTTCATGCTGTTTGTGTATGTTTTCAATGCAACAGGTACTGGCATTAATTTTAATAAAAAAATTAAAGTTATTATTCATGTTTTTAAACATTTTAAAAGTGGTGCCACTTTTTCATATTTTTCCAGTTTTGAGGTACTCCAACGATGCCTTCAATAAATGGCTGCCACACACTCAAATTTCAAAATATATTAATTTTACTTATAGTTTTGACATTCAGGCTTGTCTAGGGTTAAGCCAAAAAAAATTTTACTCCAAAAAACACATTTTTAAAAAAAGTGCTTGGCATAGCTATTGTCAGTATGTGCTACTTCTCTGGACACCAAGTTTGTAATTATTGTAGCCTAGGGGAACAGGATTGGTATTTGCTCATGTTCAGCTTGCCCAGGAACAAAGTGGCGTGAACAAATGCGAGTGTGTCTGTTGATTTGATCCAAGCCAAAGTTTTGACGTCGAAGTAAATCCAACCATTTTTTTCTTCTGGTGAGATCGACAGGCAAGGGCAGAAACTTTACTCCTGCCATCCATGGGTAATTCTTCAAGTTCTTCAACTTTCGCGAGTCAGCAGTGCATTCTACGACACAGCAGTGATGATTTACCATGCTTGTTGCATAAGGCACAAGGTGTCATGCCACAAAAACCACCCAAGCATGTACCTAGGTACCTTCTGCTACGAACTGACGCTTTAAACTGGGTCTTGCACCCTCCCAAGCATCCTGCTCCACGTCTAAATCTGCTCATGTTGGTCGTAACAGGATTACCGTCCGCCATTTTGACAGCTGTTATCTCTGAGTCAATTTGAGACGATCGGCGCGCCCTCTTTAGGTAAAAAAAAAAAATAAATAAAATTTGCCCGCATGACAGACAGCGCCATCTCTGAACATAGCTGTATTTTTGCAGTGCGCGCGCATCCTGGATTCTCCGTATTGGATGAGCAGTTTCAGACAAGATTTTTTAAGACTTGCCCCCCCCCCAAAAAAAAAAAAAAAATCATAAACAAGAGGGCTGTGTGAACAGCCCATGCTCAGCTGACCTATGCTTGAACAGATATGGTACAGACACATCTACTGTACACTGCCAGCAAGTGTGAAGTGAATGTGGCAAACAGTTTCGGAGATGAAGTCAAAGTGTGAATATGCATTGGAATGACCAATGACTAGCATAGTAATCAATAAGAATGGTGTATTTTCCAATAAGCACCTGAAAATAGAAAAAGATTGCAGTGTCACCTGGTGAACAAATTCAGGAGTCCCTAGGAGTGTTTCTGTGTGATATCAAAGCAATTGGGTGAGCAGTTTCGGAGATTTCTTAAGATTTGCCCCCAAAAAGCACAAAATAATTCAACAAAAATCCAAAAATCACTGAAGCATGGCCATTTGAATACAAACGGTAGAAACCCACCCAAGGTACATTGCCACCATGTTTGAAGTGAATCTGGCTGACAGTTTTTAAGAAGTCGAAAATGTGTGTTAGCATTACAATGCCCATTGACTTGCATAGTAATCAATAGGAAAGGTACATTTACCGATAAGTACCTGAATTGAAAAAATCATTAAAAATGAGGAATCCACAGCAGTGCCACCTAGTATACAACTTTGTTTGACCCTTTGACAAGAAAGCTATCCACCAAGTTTCAGCTCAATCTGAGTCATGGTTCTGGAGAAGAAGTCCAAAATAATGAAAACACACAAACAATCATAAAAATATAGAAAAACATTGCAGCGCCACCTGCTGAACAAATTCAGAGCAAGGAGGCCCTACGCGTAATTCTGTGTGATATCAAAGCAATTGGGTGAGCAGTTTCAGAGAATAAGAATTTTTAAGATTTGCAAAAAAACGAAAACAAAAAAAAAAAAAACAAAAACAAAAAAACAAGAGGGCTGTGTGAACAGCCTGTGCCTCAGCTGATCTTGACATTCATCACACTTGCAGCTCTATGAACTTGGGAAAGGATCAAGGACACCATGTTCTGAGTAAGTCTGAACTTTATAGAAAAACACTTACATGTGCAACATCAAAGTTCAAGTGGTTCTCAAGTTATAATGAAGAGTAAAATTCATGTATGTTGCACTGTGACCCCACAAATGAGGTCAAGGTCATACATGTACTGTCTCAGCATGACCTTCATACAGAATAATTAACATGTGTAGCTAACTCAAAACAGATCTCAAGTTATCAAGTAAACAGTAAATTTCGTGTCAGTTGTCCCGTGAATTATCATTAGAATGCCCATTGACTTACATAGTAATCAATAGGAAAGCTGCATCGAACAATAAGTACCTGAATTGAAAATCCTTAAAAATCAGGAATCCAAAGCAGTGCCATCTAGTAAACAACTGTTTGACCCTTCCACAACAACTTATCCATCACATTTCAGCTTAATCTGAGGGACTGTTCTGAGAAGTGAAAAATAGCAAAACCATACAAAAAACTAGAACAGACTGATTTTCCAACAGAAAATCAAATGTCTCCCGGTGGAACACTTACGTCTCTGAATAAGTTATAGGTGATAACAAATTACAAATGACCAAGTTTGCTTGAACACTACAATGCTATTTTAGCTCTCACCTAGATACATTACTCTAGCAATTTTCATCAAGTTCTTCAAGACTTCTTGCAAAGAAACCAATTTCACATAAATGACCCTGTGACCTTGAAAACTTGGTCAAGGTCACCCAAATACAATCCCAACCTTGGTCTTACCTTGATACATAATCCCACCAAATTTCATCAAATTCCATCATGTTCTTCATGACTTATCGAATGGAAACCAATTTCAAATAAGTAACCCTGTGACCTTGAAAACTACGTCAAGGTCACCCAAATACGATCCCAAACTAGGTCTTGCCTAGATACATAATCCTACCAAGTTTCATCAAATTCCATTAAGTTCTTCATGACTTATCGAACAGAAACCAATTTCACATAAGTGACCCTGTGACCTTGAAAATTAGGTCAAGGTCACCCAAATACAATCCAAACCTAGGTCTTGCCTAGATACATAATCCTACCAAGTTTCATCAAATTCCATCAAGTTCTTTAAGACTTATCGCACGGAAACCAATTTCACATAAGTGACCCTGTGACCTTGAGAATTCACTCAAGGTCATATAAATATGATCCCAACCTAGGTCATGCCTAGATACATAATCCTACCAAGTTTCATCAAATTCAATCAAGTTCTTCATGACTTATCGAGCAGAAACCAATTTCACATAAGTGACCCTGTGACCTTGAAAATTAGGTCAAGGTCACCCAAATACAATCCGAATCTACGTCTTGCCTAGATACATTATACTACCAAGTTTCATCAAATTCCATTAAGTTCTTCATGACGTATCGAACGGAAACCAATTTCACATAAGTGACCCTGTGACCTTGAAAATTCCCTCAAGGTCATCCAAATACAATCGTAACCTAGGTCTTGCCTAGATACATAATCCTGCCAAGTTTCATCAAATTCCATCAAGTTTTTCATGACTTGTTGCACGGAAACCAATTTCACATAAGTGACCCTGTGACCTTGAGAATTCACTCAAGGTCATCCAAATATGATCCCAACCTAGGTCTTCCCAAGATACATAATCCTACCAAGTTTCATCAAATTCAATCAAGTTCTTCATGACTTATCGAGCAGAAACCAATTTCACATAAGTGACCCTGTGACCTTGAAACTTAGGTCAAGGTCACCCAAATACAATCCGAATCTACGTCTTGCCTAGATACATTATACTACCAAGTTTCATCAAATTCCATCAAGTTCTTCATTACGTATCGAACGGAAACCAATTTCACATAAGTGACCCTGTGACCTTGAAAATTCCCTCAAGGTCATCCAAATACAATCCTAACCTAGGTGTTGCCTAGATACATAATCCTGCCAAGTTTCATCAAATTCCATCAAGTTTTTCATGACTTGTTGCACGGAAACCAATTTCACATAAGTGACCCTGTGACCTTGAGAATTCACTCAAGGTCATTCAAATACAATCCGAATCTATGTCTTGCCTAGATACATAATCCTACCAAGTTTCATCAAATTCCATTAAGTTCTTCATGACTTATCGCACGGAAACCAATTTCACGTGACCCTGTGACCTTGAAAATTAGGTCAACGTCACCCAAATACAATCCCAACCTAGGTCTTGCCTAGATACATAATCCCACCAAGTTTCATCAAATTCCATCAAGCTCTTTAGGACTAATCGAACGGAAACCAATTTCACATAAGTGACCCTGTGACCTTGAGAATTCACTCAAGGTCATCCAAATATGATCCCAACCTAGGTCTTGCCAAGATACATAATCCTACCAAGTTTCATCAAATTCCATCAAGTTCTTCATGACTTATCGAACAGAAACCAATTTCACATAAGTGACCCTGTGACCTTGAAAATTAGGTCACGGTCACCCAAATACAATCCGAATCTACGTCTTGCCTAGATACATAATCCTACCAAGTTTCATCAAATTCCATTAAGTTCTTCATGACTTATTGAACGGAAACCAATTTCACATAAGTGACCCTGTGACCTTGAAAATTCCCTCAAGGTCATCCAAATACAATCCCAACCTAGGTCTTGCCTAGATACATAATCCTGCCAAGTTTCATCAAATTCAATCAAGTTCTTCATGACTTGTTGCACGGAAACCAATTTCACATAAGTGACCCTGTGACCTTGAGAATTCACTCACGGTCATTCAAATACAATCCCAACCTAGGTCTTGCCTAGATACATAATCCTACCAAGTTTCATCAAATTCAATCAAGTTCTTCATGACTTATCGAACGGAAACCAATTTCACATATGTGACCCTGTGACCTTGAAAATTAGGTCAACGTCACCCAAACACAATCCCAACCTAGGTCTTGCCTAGATACATAATCCTACCAAGTTTCATCAAATTCCATCAAGTTCGTCATGACTTGTTGCACAGAAACCAATTTCACATAAGTGACCCTGTGACCTTGAGAATTCCCTCAAGGTCATTCAAATACAATCCAAATCTATGTCTTGCCTAGATACATAATCCTACCAAGTTTCATCAAATTCCATCAAGTTCTTCATGACTTATCGAACGGAAACCAATTTCACATAAGTGACCCTGTGACCTTGAAAATTAGGTCAAGGTCACCCAAATACAATCCCAACCTAGGTCTTGCCTAGATACATAATCCTACCAAGTTTCATCAAATTCTGTCAAGTCCTTCAAGACTTATCGCACGGAAACCAAGTGTTGAAGAACATGAACAACAACAACAACAACAACAACAACAACAAGAAGAAGCGGAAGAAACGGGCACTTAACCAATATGTCCCCCGGCTTCCACTGGGAGACATAATTCCTAAAAAAATTGCAGCGCCACCTGGTGAACAAATTGGGAACTATGTAGGATATCAAAGCAATTGGGTAAGCAGTTTCGGACAAGATTTTTTAAGATTTGTCCAAAAAAAAAAAGAACAAAAAAATTCATTAAAAATCCAAAAATCACTGGAGCATGAACATTTGAACAAATTGGTAGAAACCCACCCAAGGTACATTGCCACCAAGTTTGAAGTTAATCTGGATGACGGTTTTGGAGAAGTAGAAAATGTGAATTAGCATTAAAATGCTCATTGACTTCCATAGTAATCAATAGGAAAGCTGCATTGACCGATAAGTACCCGAATTGAAAAAATCGTTAAAAATCAGGAATCCGCAGCATTCCCACATGGTGAACAACTTTGTTTGACCCTTCTACAAGGAACATACCCACCATGTTTCAGCTTAATCTGAGTGACGGTTCTGGAGAAGAAGTCGAAAATAGCTACAACACACAAAAATTCATAAACAAGAGGGCTGTGTGAACAGCCCATGCTCAGCTGATCTTGACATTTATCACACTTGCAGCTCTATGATCTTGGGAGAGGATCAAGGTTACCCATGTTTTGAGTAAGTCTGACCATTATAAAAGAACACTAACATGTGCAACATCAAGGTTCAAGTAGTTCTCAAGTTATAATGAAGAGTAAAATTCATGTATGTTGCACTGTGACCCCAGAAACGAAGTCAAAGTCATTCATGTACTGTCTGAGCATGACCTTCATACAAAAACATTAACATGTGCAGCATCACAGTACTAACTCAAAACAGATCTCAAGTTATCAAGTAAACAGTAAATTTTGTGTCAGTTGTCCTGTGAATTAGCACTTGAATGCCCATAGACTTACATAGTAATCAATAGGAAAGCTGCATTGATCGATAAGTACCCAAATGGAAAATACTTAAAAATCAGGAATCTAAACCAGTGCCACCTAGTAAACACTTTGTTTGACCCTTTCACAAGAACATATCCATCACATTTCACTTTAATCTGAGTGACGGTTCTGAGAACAAGTGAAAAATAACAAAACCATATAAAAAATTCATAAAAAAAAAAAAGAAAAAATTGCAGTGCCACCTGGTGAACAAATTGGGAACTATGCGTCCCTTGGAGTGCCTATGAACGATATCAAAACAAATGGGTGAGCAGTTTCAAAGGTGAAGAGTTTTTAAGGTTTGCCCCCCAAAAGACAAAAAAATTCGAAAAATCAATAGAGCGTGACCATTTGAACAAAGTTAGTAGAGATCCACCCAAGGCACATCCCCAGTAAGTTTGAAGTAAATCTGGCCAAAAGTATTTAAGTTATAACCATTACAAGAAATTCCCATGTTAAAATTTCCTATTAAAACTTTTGTAAAGATTTTTGAAAAAAAAATCATAAAAAAAAAACAAAATTCATTGGAACATGACCATGGGAACAAACTTGGTAGACACCCACCCAAGGTACATCCCCACCAAGTTTGAAGTTAATCTGGATGACGGTTTTGGAGAAGTCGAAAAATGTGAATTAGCATTAGAATGCTCATTGACTTCCATAGTAATCAATAGGAAAGCTGCACTGACCGATAAGTACCAGAATTGAAAAACTTGTTTAAAATCAGGAGTCTGCAGCATTCCCATATAGTGAAAAACTTTGTTTGACCCTTCTATAAGGAACATATCTTCTATAAGGAACATATCCACCACGTTTCAGCTTAATCTGAGTAACGGTTCTGGAGAAGAAGTCAAATATAGCTAGAACACACAAAAATTCATAAAAAATTAGTAAAAAATTGCAGCGCCACCTGGTCAACAAATTAAGAACACGGAGTCCCTATATGTCTTTCCGTGTGATATCAGAGCGATTGAGTAAGCGCTTTCGGAGAAAAAGATTTTTTAAGATTTGTCCAAAAAAACAAAACAAAAAAATTTATTAAAAATCCAAAAATCACTGGACCGCAACCATTTGAACAAACTTGGTAGAGACCCACCCAAGGCACATTTCCACCAAGTTTGAAGTGAATCTGGCTGACGGTTTTTGAGAAGTCGAAAATGTGAATTGTGGACGACGGACGACGGACCATCAAAAAACCTCAGCTGACTGACAAGTCAGCTGATGTAAAAAAAAATCCACTGGACCATGACCATTTGACCAAACTAGGTAGAGACCCACCCAAGGTACATTGCCACCAAGTTTGAAGTGAATCTGGCACGCGGTTTCGGAGAAGTCGAAAATGTGAATTAGCATTAGAATGCCCATTGACTTACATATTAATCAATAGGAAAGGTGCATTTACCGAGAAGTACCTGAATTGAAAAAAATCGTTAAAAATCAGGAATCCACAGCAGTGCCACCTAGTGCACAACTTTGTTTGACCCTTTCACAAGTAACATATCCACCAAGTTTCAGCTTAATCCGTGTGACGGTTCTAGAGAAGTCGAAAATTGCAGCACCACCTCTTGAACAAATTAAGGTCTAGGGGTCCCCAGAAGTCTTCCTATGCAAATTTGAAGCAACTGCCTGAGAGGTTTTGGAGAAGATTTTTTAAGATTTGCCCCCAAAAAGAACAAAATAATTCATTAAAAATCCAAAAATCACTGGACCGTGACCATTTGAACAAACTTGGTACAGACCCACCCAAGGCACATCCGCACCAAGTTTGAAGTGGATCTGGCAGACGGTTTTTTTGGGAGAAGTCGAAAATGTGAATTAGCATTAGAATGTCCATTGACTTCCATAGTAATCATTAAGCCACAGACTACAGTTATAAATCCTTCTATTTTTCAGTCTAAAAAAAATCAGCATTTCGGTATTTTAAAATTCCGTGAACGGCATTTAACAGATAAAAATGTCAGAAAAACATGGATGGATTTTTGTCATACAATTCCCAGCTCGTTAATTTGTGATAATTGAAATATGAAACAACACCTGGATGTCAGCTTTATACAGGTGTATGAAGTGTGCTCTTGCCAGGGTCACATCATTGTCCTTCCCCACCATAAAGTTCCCACCTGGCCTGGAAGACAGTGCACCTATATGACCACCAAAGAAGCAACTCTGTGATGCCGCAAACCCGACTTAGCTTACTTTATTTAAACAGAAGCTACAGCATGCTGAAAACGCAGTATTTTCACAATTACGGACTATCTCCGTTGGGATTCGCAGCCAGCCAATCACAACTGTGGTCTGTAACCTAATACACTTATAAAACATTTTAAAACTTGTTTAACTGAAGCCACAACTTGTTTTCTGCAAAGGATTTGCATTAACTTTACCAAACTTTAATATTAAGGAAAATATCAACTTTTTTGCAAGCAACCTTTAAATCTGAAAAATCAGTTTTTATGACAAATAAAATAATTAATTAAAATTCTGAGGAAAATTATATAATTGCATCCAATCAATTCTTTTCTTTCCAGTATGAATATGATACACAATGGGCTATGATGCAAACCCATAATCACTTGCCTGCATGTCCTGCCCTTACAATGAGAGATTAAGTTACAATGCCCCACGCCTTAATTTTAACCCAAATTTTGAATATATTGCTGAAATTTTATTAATTTTTAGGTGAAATTGGTGATTTTTTTTTACTATTTATGGATAGATTCGTGACATTTGTCTACAAAAAATATGACATCTATCACTGCTGAGGCATTGATGGGGATGGGGGGAGTATCAGTTACACCAAGTCAGCATCTAATGCCAGTCATTATGGCAGTATTTTCCTGATATAATCTGAATTATGCCAGACAATGGAACAGTTTCAGTGTTTAAACATTATTGGCTCATTAAAGTGCACAGTTTAAGACCAGTAGGTCACAGATCAGAGTAGCAGTATTCAGCAAATTATGTTTTTTGGTACTAAAATTATAAAATTTTAACGCGCCCATTGTTTGAACATTAGGAGGGCAGTTGGGTGATCCAGCTTCCACAAACCAATAGTGCTATGCCTTTTTTCTGCAGTAGACTGCATAAGTTGTGGTTTATTGACATGGTTTTTGATGTATGTGCACATATTAGAAAGAAAATGACAAAAGTTTGTACAGTTGCTCCAATATCATAAATACATATTTATATTCACAAGTGCTCTGATTTTAAATTTGATAAGCATCCAAATATCAATCATACTATCAGGCACAAGTGTTTTCAGGCAAGTGTTGAATGGAAGCTAACCTTTTTCCCTTGTTTCACTTTCTGAAACTCTTAAAATCATATGTGGTTGTATGTCGAAGTTCAAATGTTTTGCCACCTATGTACACTAGCTTGGTGAAAGTTATAAAATCTGCAGTTCATAAGTGCTGTCATCCATATCCATGGATATAAATTGATTCATTTATGTGAAAATAATATGCTGATGAAGTCAACAGCTCAACAAAGTCAGCATGCCTGATTTTAA
Organism: Hermodice carunculata; assembly: GCA_964020975.1. Lineage (NCBI taxonomy): Eukaryota > Metazoa > Annelida > Polychaeta > Eunicida > Amphinomidae > Hermodice > Hermodice carunculata. Next base: position 11,246,843 of record OZ026621.1, on the reverse strand, counting down.
ATGATTTACCCCAGTCAAATGACACACATATATGACAAGCTTTTGTCTGCAAAAAAAAAAAAAAAAAATTAATAATAATAAAAATAAAAGGGGGCTGGGGGGGGGGGGGGGGAGAAACAAAAACAAAACCAAAAAACAAAGAAATTTACATTTTACCTAAGATTTGTACAGCTCTACTGACAGACAATGCGCATTTTTTCTGGTATGCCCAAGATCATTTTCACATAATTTTGTATAAACAGCTCTGCATATGAATGGAGGCTATAGGCCTACAATTTGATGACAATGCCACAAAATTAAAAGTTTGAAACAGAGGGTTACAAAGTTTCATATTAATGGGAATAGCATAATTTATTCACATCATATTAGCATTGTTAATTTCTCATACACACATATGATTACCTGTGTGGTACCTCTGAGGTATCGCTAAATACAAAGGGCTATCAAAGCTATTTATCTACCAAGCAGTCAGCAAAGGAGGCATGGCCTGTGCACTTGTTAAATGTCTTGCAGTAAATTCTATTATTATTTATGCAGTGTGGTTCCACCGATAGGTGCAATATGTCTGTGCACAATGATTTGTGACATAAGTGTGATACTTCATGAATTTTTGGAATATTGAGACTGTTAAACTTGATATTCACGTGGGTGTAAAACTTTTTTTCTCCTTTCAAAAGCTGGCCTGAGGTACACAATACCATAGCCCAAGCCATTTGCCTTGCGATCTACAGTCCCAGGACCATATCTTGCATGCTGCATCCATGCAAAAGTTGTTAGGATCACTCAAAATTGTCCAGGCAGCTGTCAAAAAGTGCTGACTTCCCATTTTTAATTTGCTTGATGGACGATAATAGAATAACAACATGACCATGTGAGTCCCAATACATACAGAGTTAGCCCTAATAGGCCACAGACTACAGTTATAAATCCTTCTATTTTTCATAGTAGCATTTTTCAGTCTAAAAAAAATCAGCATTTCCGTATTTTAAAATTCCGTGAACGGCATTTAACAGATAAAAATGTCAGAAAAACATGGATGGATTCTTGTCATACAATTCCCAGCTCGTTAATTTGTGATAATTGAAATACGAAACAACACCTGAATGTCAGCTTTATACAGGTGTATGAAGTGTGCTCTTGCCAGGGTCACATCATTGTCCTTCCCCACCATAAAGTTCCCACCTGGCCTGGAAGACCGTGCACCTATATGACCACCAATGAAGCAACTCTGTGATGCAGCAAACCCGACTTAGCTTACTTTATTTAAACAGAAGCTACAGCATGCTGAAAACACAGTATTTTCACAATTACAGACTATCTCCGTTGCGATTTGCAACCAGCCAATCACAACTGTGGTCTGTAACCATTAGGAAAGCTGCATTGACCAATAAGTAACGAAATTTGAAAAATTCGCTAAAAATCAGGAATCCGCAGCATTTCTACATAGTGAACAACTTTGTTTGACCCTTCTACAAGCAACATATCCACCAAGTTTCAGCTTAATCTGAGTGACGGTTCTGGGGAAGAAGTCGAAAATAGCTATAAAACACAAAAATTCGTAAAAAATTAGAAGATAATTACAGTGCCACCTGGTGAACAAATGAAGAACTAAGAGTCCAGGGAGTGTTCCTGTGTGATATCAAAGCAATTGGGTGGGCGGTTTCGGAGAAGAAGATTTTTTAAGATTTCACCAAAAAAAGAACAAAAACAAAAAAATCATTAAAAATCCAAAAATCACTGGACCGTGACCATTTGGACAAACTTGGTAGAGACCTACCCAAGGCACATCCCCACCAAGTTTGTAGTGGATCTGGCTAATGATTTTTGAGAGGTCGAAAATGTAAATTGTTGACGGACGGATGGACAGAGGACCACAAGATAAGCTCAGCTGACTGACAAGTCAGCTGAGCTACAAATAAAAAAATCACTGGACTGTGACTTACATAGTAATCAATAGGAAAGGTGCATTTACCAACAAGTACCCGAATTGAAAAAATCGTTAAACATCAGCAATCCACAGCAGTGCCACCTAGTAAACAACTTTGTTTGACCCTTCCACAAGGAACATAATCACCAAGTTTCAGGTTAATCTAAGTCACGGTTCTGGAAAACAAGTCCAAAATGGCAAAAACAAATCAAAAAAAAAAAAAAAAAAAAAAGAAAAAATCGCAGTCCCATCTGGTGAACAAATTTAGAACTAGGAGTCCCTGGGAGTGTACCTGTGGGATATCAAAGCAATTCGGTGAGCAGTTTCGGAGAAAATCTTTTAAGATTTGCCCCCAAAAAGAACAAAAAAATTCATTAAAAAAATCAGAAAAAAAAATCAATCGGGCGTGACCATTTGAACAAACTTGGTAGAGACTCACCCAAGGCATATCCCCACCAAGTTTGAAGTGAATCTGGCTGACGGTTTTGGAGAAGTCGAATATGTGAATTGTGGATGGACGAGGGACGAACGTCTCTAGTATGATGCACTTACGTAGAAAAACATGACCAATATCAAACCCAACAATAACAGCAAAGAGATTCCAGAGTTACCAAAGCATCAACATTCATCTTCCAATACCAATGTGAAGAAACAAATTTCAATTCTGACTTGAGACAGGCAGTCACCCACAAAAGGCAACTGGTGGTTTTAAACCAGTCCTCTCAACCTTTGAAATATTCTTCATTAAATACAGACTATATAGCATTTCCAATGTGTATAGGCCCAACTCAAAATCCAAATCTTATTACTTCTGCATAAAATAAAAAGAGAATTGGTAGGCCTATCACTATTTTGGTTCTTCTAGACTAGTTTGTCAGCTGAGTTTATAGCAAAAGTAGAAAGTAGGGTCAGATCCAAAAATGGTCAACCTCAAGCCAAAAAATTAAAATTGCTATTTTTGACCAAAACCTGGTATAAGATAAAAGTAAATACTCTAAATTTCATGTCTTAACAACTTTAGTTTAGTTTTTTGAAAAAGTGTGGATTCTGTAAAGAAGTAAATTTAATGAACGATCAAAAATCCTGTGACGGGACGGAAAATATTTTTGTTTCATCCTATGAGAATGCCATTCATTAATAAATTTTATCCTCCTAAGACATAAAGTGTTATCAGTCCTTGGATAGAATATATAGGTAACCTGGCCATACTCTGTCTCCTTTTTTCTCAGAGGGCCTTTTCCGTCCCGTCACTTTTTACTTGTAAAAGTTACCACTATTTCTATAATTATTACCAAAGAATTGTGAAACTTAATAATCTTTTATGTGTCCCTTTAGTCTAAAGTTGCAAAGTTTGAATCTATAAGTTTTCTCAATAGAACAAAATCTATAACGTAGTCTGTGACGGGATGGAAATTATGTGACAGGACGGAATCTGTGTAATGAAATGGACTTGTGCCAGCACAGTTTTTTGCCTGGGACAGGGAAAAAATTAGTTTGACTTTGAAAATCAGGCATCAGGGGGAGTTCATATTTCAGAAATATACTTTGCCTGCTGAGCAGACCTTCAAGTGCTTGGAGGGTGAAGAGATGTCCACCCATATAAGCGATCAAAAACATGCAGTGCCCACTGGGTCTGTTACTCAGGGTATCGTGTACCAAATGAACCCTAAATGTTTACTTCATACAACATGACATGGCTGCTAAAAATAGGAACACCAAACCCTAAATATTTTCACGACTGATGAAATGGAACACTTGAAGTATGTAGCATTCCACTTCAACCAACTGCTGATAGCAGATCTACAAAACAAAGTTCCAAATTTGGAAAATGTCCACTTCTGGTCAGATGGGTGTGGAGCCCAATTTAAGAGCAAATACTGCTTTCATCTTTTAACACAGTACCCTCATGATTTAAACATAACATGGAACTATTTCGAATCCCATCATGGGAAGGGTTCCGTCGATGGAATTGGAGGGAAAGTCAAAAGTTCTGTGTATATTATAGCATGTTAAGGCTGGCAAAGGTGTAATAAAAGACGCCGTCCATTTCGCGAAATATGCAGATACCATTCTAAATGGAATATCTGTCGTCTTTGTGCCTTAGGAAGAAATACGCAAGCCTACTCTGGATACTGAACCAGTTGATGTTCCTGGAACTTTAAAAGTGCACCAGGTAAGAAGAAAAGTCGAGACACGAAATTGCCAGCTGAATTTTTACATGAACAGCCAATATGAAGTTGCAGATGGAAACATGCTGGCTCAAAAGACTTATGACATTTTGTCACAAGATCAAACATCAAGTGCCATCATCCCTGTTAGGGCTGTACACAACCTGAAACCAGATGATTATCTGGCTGTGGTATATGAAAATAAGTGGTGGCTATGCAATGTGATTAAGTCATGTGCTGCCAATAATGATGTCATGGTGTCGTTCATGCATCCACATGGACCAAAAACTACCTTTCAGTGGCCCTCAAAACAAGATAAGTGCTGGGTACTTTTGTCCAGCATTTTGGGAAAGCTCAGCCCTGAAGGCTGCCCTGTACCTGTAGGTGACAGGAACCACCATATTGCACCAGAAACAATGGACATAATTGACAAACTTCATGCACATTTTCTGTGTTCAGAAACTGCATGAGACAAACATCAGCAGGCAAAACTGGGTGTATTGACGTTGAACCTACGTGTTGCTTTGAAATCTTATGACCTGTTATATCTGGTTTTATTTGAAAAGTTGAACATTCAACATTTTTTTTTTTTTGAAGTCCTGAAGACATCATGTATTGACATCAGTAACGGGTCATAAACTGACATTTCCCGATGTGGTACAATGACGCCAGTAACACATCTTTCGAAAATAATGGAAAGTCATCCAATATCGCTTTCAATCCAACCAGTCACCATAGGAATAATTAATGGCCATGGAAGTTGTCACCAACACATCATAGGCACACCCTTTTCCAAAATATTTTAGCAAAATTCATTTTATCATGTTCTATAGCAGTATTATCTTTGTAGAATCCTGGACCAGCTGAAAACTCAATTTTCACTGATATACAACTGCATGGACAAATTTCCGTCCCGTCACACAGATGAGCTAAAATGAAGCCAGTTTTTCTCAAGGTGAAAGGACTTGAAAGACTGTAGTATCAATATATATGATACAAGGGAACATGAGCAAACTGTAAATTGTTTAGGCTTGCGTCAATAATTTTTACATTCAGAGAATATTATAAAGGCATTTAATGTTCGAAAATCAACGTATTTTGTGATTCCGTCCCGTCACAGTTGCATTATATGGATTTTCTTTCACTTGAAGTGTAGTTTCCATTCCAATTCATGTGCCTTTTATACTGAGGCAAGTTCTGGTCATTTTGGAATAAAAGTCAGTTTGAACCAGTGTCAGTAATTTTTGTTGCACTTTATGGCAGTCTCTGATTTCCGTCCCGTCACAAAACGACTATTTTGGATCTGACCCAGTAGGCCTATATCGTTTTTGTGATATCTATGAATCCGGAACATTAACTAATTAATAAGTTAAGTGATTGAATCACTGTTATAGAGTATCAATTGCGGACGGACGGACGACAGACCATCAAAAAAGCTCAGCTGAGCTAAATAGTCCATAAATCACTGAAGCATGACCATTTGAACAAACATGGTAGAGACCCACCCAAGGGTACATCCTTACCAAGTTCTAAGTGAAAATGGTCTGTGATTTTGGAGAAGTTTAAAACATGAATTACCATTGCAATGCCCATTCACTGACACAGTAATTGATTGTCCGATGAAACAACATTTAGCATCCCCACCAAGTTTGAAGTGAATTTGCATGGTTTTGGAGCAGAAGTAAAAAATGTGAATTGTGGATGGACGGATTGACAGGCTATGCTTTCAGCTGAGGTGAAAGATCACCTAGGCTAAAAAGTGACTCTATGTACAAAAAACACAGTGAATTCTACCATGCCTGGCTATTGTAATTTTCATATTACTATTGTAATTTTCATATTCTACTCTTTGGGAGCCTTAATATAAATAGTCCATCCACAAAGCAGCAGAAAAATTACATTGGAAAATCTACATGTTTAGGCAAAGTTGACAATCAATGTATTCAGGGGCTTCATTGTCACAATATGTTTCAAGAGCTTTTTAACCAAGGTAAATGCCTTCATATTTGGAAATTAAGGTTGAACTGCTAATCAGTCTCCACAGGTAAGTCAGGCAAGCTTTTAGGGAAGCTACTTCTAGAATTCTTTTGTTTCTACAGCTCTGTACACATACTGAAAAATAGCGCCCCCCTCTCCCCCCGAATAGAGTTGAGGTGAGTGAGGGTGATATGATCACTGTAACTCTTGGGGTTTTTTTTACTCTCCTGTAAAAAGAAGGACTGGAGGTATGAATTCAAACTTATTCTACCTTCACAAGGCCAAATAAAAGACAATGTTTCTGGTAAGGCCAAAAAAAAAAAAAGTTTGTGTTTGGGGTTTCCCTACCGACCCTTGACCAAACCCCCCTACCCTGAAACTTTTTATTGATTTTCAAAAAAAAAAAAAAAAACTAGGCAGATTTTCTTCATGAAATGCACAATTTATCCATTTTAAGTCACTTTTCTTCTGTTTTCAGAGCAAAGATTTAAAAAAAAAAAAAAAAAAAAAAAGCCTACCTACCTACCCTACTTATTTTTGGCATGTAACCTCAAACACACTATTTATTTTCTTTGGCCTAATCAATTTCACAAACATGTCAAACCTGCTGTCCCTATAATTATTTGACAGACAGATCAGAAAGGAGAAAGCTGTGATTCAAATGAATCTCTTAGATGTCTGCCCTGAATGTGATGGGGGGGGGGGGGGGATGCGATCAATCAAATAGGTCATACTGACCTTAAAATCTAATCTGATAACCTTTGCCTCATGTTGCATCAGTGTACCAAAATGACTCAAATATCCAGACATACATCTCAAAATATGTGCACAATATGAAATGAACTGTAGATACAAAACACAAACCCAATGTATCTTGGGCTGCAATCCTAAATGATTTTTCATGAACGTTTAAAAAATTTGAACCCTTTGAATTTATGTGTGCAGAACTTGTCAAAATTGATGCACTTTAATTAGTCAGATTAATCACTAGGATCACTTTCAAAACTCTCAAATATACCAGTTGTCTAACATGCAAGGAACTGATCAAAAAAGCGAATTTGTTACTGTCATATATGGAAGTTAAACTATACATATAAGTGTGTCACACTTTTATTTCAGTATTCCACCTATATTTATAGTGCTAGAAACTTGCTGTGGCATGCGGGTGGCCCAAAAGTTTCTGTTGAGCCATCTTATTATTGTTATTAGATGTTTATACTGAAAAAAATTGAGCCACCAGCTATTTCAGTGCATAATTCAATCTTGTGCTCCATAAAACAAATTGCAATACAAATAAAATAGTTTCAAACTAATTCTAAGTCAACACTGCCCAAATCAGAATTCAATTTGTCAACTGTACCATAGAAAATCACACCTTATCTTTTACCCATTCTTGTTCAAATTTCCTAAAATCTCAAATATGCAATTTGTCTGCCTTAGTGTTTTCACTAAAATTTACTACCAGAAAACATTTTTGGGGGACTTGTATACATGACAGCATGCCCCAGATCAAGAGTTTTCCTTGGCGAGTGTTGGGCACAATGTGCTCAACCTACACCAAGGAATGCAATTCACTCAGTTGTACTCTAGCCAGGCATGGGTTAATATTTCAATTTCTTCAGGCCAGTCAGATGCTAGACAATTTCTTGTATATTCTACTTATTCAAAATCCACGATAACTGTTCTACTGCTAAATATAAACAACATTTGTTCTTGTAATCTTCATTTTTTTGAAAATCTAGTGCATTGTGACTTCATGATAAATATTTAAATTTAACCCTTAACTTGTAACTAAAATAGTCCTGTATGTCAAGCACTTCTTGAAAACCCTTTAGACTGAATATACTTATCTCATCAAGTTATAACATAGCTCCAAAATACTAATATCCAATTCAGAGCCTAATATACTTTCCCAGCAATTTGTGAAAAAGTACATTTATAAAATTTTAAATTATAGTGGAGATAAAATTCCACCTTGGCATACCGTATTCCAGGATTTTAAAACTTGAGAGTTTTTATATCCTGCCATTTTGTAGATATTCTGTCTACAAGGGATCTTTTATAGCATGTTAGGCACAGTTTGATATGTTCCAGTTTCCCACCAAAATTTTGTCATCATTTTGGTTACCGCACGCGAGGGAAGTGCCAGTGAACAGGGATAATTTGGCCCAATGTGCAATCCATGAAGTGAACCCAGTCTTTCCCTGGACTGGTCCTGGAGTCTTGTCCATAACAACAATAAAAATAAACATATTATAAGAATGCCATCTCATATCAAGTTCAGCGTCTGTCTATGATGAACATGGTTATCACTTTGTAAGCTGGTAATTTCATCCAGGTTGGTACTTTGGCCAGAACATATTTCACCTTGTTTGATACAGGAATCTGTTCATTACATACAGGTACATCCTTGCTTAATGATGGGGCCAAAGCAGCACCACAACTAATATGAATGTCAGGTATCATCACTGAAGTTATCTTGCACATTTCCACTTGAAACTGAAAGCAGAGTTGTCCCCTGTAACAAATAAAACAGAAAAGACAGAAATTTTAATTTTTGCGGGTCTGAAAAATTTTACACTCCACAACCAAGCATCAATATTTAGAAAAAATCATGTGGATTATATCCAATATACTTTTTCCCTTACTGAAGTACCCAACCTTTTTACAGATAAAATGTTGAAAGACTGCGAATACAATAACAATTAATTAAAACCCTCAGTATAAGACATTTTTTTAAATTGAAGGATCCATATGGTATATTATTTAAGAACTACAAGGACATATACAAAGAGCCATATTGTAAAATAATATTTATTTGTTTGGCACATCAGCAATCCGGGAATTGCTTTTAGAAAATTTCAATTTACAAAATATATATGTAAATCTATATATATATATATATATATATATATATATATATATATATATATATATATATATATATATATATATATATATATATATATATATATATATATATATATATATATACACACACGCAAAGTCCATAAACCACTACTAGACTAGTTTCAGCATCAGCATATTTTTCATAAACAATTTACAAAGAAATGATGCATGTCTAGTCATTCAGTAATTGATTTATCATTTATTATTTACGTTGTGATTCAGCTTTATTTTCCCATAGAATTATCATACCACTCAAAAACACTTAACCTTATCAGGCATACAATGTATGCCTTATAAGGTTAAGTGAGTGAACACTGCATTTTGACTGCAGACAAGATATGCCACCAGCAACCAAGAAACTGCCACCAGGGAAAATTACTCTTTATATATATATATATATATATAAATATATATATATATATATATATATATATATATATATATATATATATATATATATATATATATATCATTCAATCTTTCAAATTGAAAATCAGCAAAACTGAAAACACATGTGACATTTGACTTGTGAGGTTTGAGTTCCACTCATTTTTTATGATATTTGAGTGTCTTGCACACAAATATGTCCAGGATGGTTCTAATTTTTTCTGTTAAATATTGTAACATGACAATGACCCAAAGTTGTTTTAAACTGTCCAGACATTAAACATGAAACATATCAACTGTGTGATATACTGTCAATCATGGGTGTAGCTATCCATTTGTAAAAAGTCAAAAGCTAAACGGTGAGATTTTTCTAATTGAAGGCACTGGAGAAAGGAAGTTAATTCCATTCTCTCACCAGTTTCATTCCAATAGAACTTACAGGATGTGTAGT